>WEIT01012895.1:65431-85941 GCA_013389985.1 Dryoscopus gambensis | reverse complement strand
ACCCACCGCGGCACAGGGCGAGGCACACCCCGGTTCACTGCACTAGGGACAATCCGATGGTACTGGGCAAGGGACACCTCGGGGCACTGTGCTGTGGGTACCCTGGTGGCACTGGGTGATGGACACCCCGCGGGCAATGCTCTCGTGGTACCCCCGTGACTGACAGTAGGTGAGGGACGCTCCGTAGCACTGAGCTAGCGGTACCCCAGTGGCACTGGGAGAGAGACATCCTGGGGCACTGGGCAGGGGTGGCCCGGTGGCACTGGCTCCAGAGCTGTCCTCTTGCTAGTGCCCTAGGTACACCACATGCCCTGTCACAGTACCTTGGGGCCCGAGGGACCCTGCTTGCTGGCACTGGCTTGGGGACACCTCAAGGGCTGGCATGTCACTTGGGAACACCAGTGAATTGGCCGGCACTGAAGTGTAGGGAACACACTCAGGCTGTGATTGCACTGAGGGACACGTTTGGCTGGCATTGCCCACATGGGGAAAATCCCCCCGGGGAGAAGTGAGCAGAGCCCCTGACACTCCCATTCAACTGCTGGTGGGGCAGGAGGGCAGGAGCTCTGTGCAGACTTCTTGGCACCCACCTATTCCCTGTCTTGTACCTTGGTGCCACTGTCCCTGGCACCCACAGGGATACCTGGCACCCACAGGGACACCTGGCACATGCACAGCCCATAGAACAGCATTTCAGGGTGACACGGGGCGTACAGGCAGCTCACTGCCCCTCTTCTTCTTTCTGCTCTAAATAAACTGTATTCCACGGGCAAAAAAATGCAAACCCTTCAAATCCCAGCTCCTCCAAAAATAACCTGTACTTTAATAATGATCGTAAATGCTTCTGGCACATTCCCAGCTGCAGGGTGGGCTGTGGGTCGGGGGGGCTGGAAGGAGCTGGTGGAGGGGCCATGGGAGCCGTGTGGCACGTGTGGAAAGCTGGGATGGGACGGGGACAGGAGGGGTGCACAAACTCCCCCAGCCCGCTGCCCCTGGGCTACAGCCAGCCCTTGCTTGATGCAACTTCTCGGCACCAGAGCTCCAAGCAGAGAGGAACAAGAAGTTTTTGACAGCTGGAGAAAGTTCCTTTTAGGAGCCCTCAGGCCTAGATGGTGGAGGGCATAGGAGGGGTGGGAGCAGCTGAGGACCAAGGGGCTGCTGGCTCCATGGGGAGAGGAGAAGAGCAACTGCTGGACTCTGGAGAGCAGCTATTAGTACTGATGAATTAGGCACATATTTGGACAAGGAGAGTCTGTAGCTGCCAGCGTGCGGCTTCTGAGGGGAGGGGGAAGATCCGTCTCCCATCATTCCTGGGAGAGAATAATTGTTTTTTCTGCAAGATGTTTCAGCCTGGAGCAACTTCATGGGGTTGAGCAAATTCATGTGCTCAGTGCATGGGGCAAGATAATGATGGGCATGGTGCAAGCAGCAAGAAAGTTGCCCTGGAGCCAGGCCAGCCCTCAGAGGTGCCCCCAAAGGGTGCTGCTTTCCCTCTCTGCCCCCTCCCCTTTCCTCCAGGCGTCATAGCCATGTCTGATGGACACTGCTGGAATCATCTAGCTGCTGAGGTCCATGCCTCTAGCCTTAAGTTACTCTGGGGTAACCTGTGGGATGAAGGGGTGCAGAGAGGTGTGGGTGCACATCCCTCCCATTGCTGCACCATGCCCAGGCTTGTCCTGGGCTAGGGTCTCCAAGGACAGCAACTCCCTCCATATTTCACTCTAAGGTCAGACCGTACTCCCAAGGAAAGGCTTGTCCTGACAACTAATGGGACCTTTCAAGGTGCAATCCATGCTGCAACCTATCACCCCATCCCTGGGCTCCTCAAGAAGTTGGGACATGGTTTCCCCACTAACCTCCAACTTAGCTGAATTTGGATCCCTGCAGAGACCTGGCACCTCATGACTGTGTCATCCCAGCTCGAAACCTCTGTATGTGCTTTCCTGCATCTGCCTGCTAAAATAACCCTTTGATCAGTGTGAGATTGAGGGGCAGTGGTTAATCACACCCCCGTGTCCCTCCCCTGGTGTTTGTGCCACCACCTCTTGCTTGTACCCAGGCTGGAGGACACAGCAGTGGATATGCTTGCAGCGCTGTGCGGGAGGTACTGGAGCTCCCTTGTCCCCAGGATGAGGCCAGGGCTGCTGCCACGCTGTGTCTGCTCACTGTCCTTGCCGGACACTTTGAAGGGCCCCATGTCCGAGCCAGTACCTGGGTGAGAGCCTGGTGCTGGGTCAGGCCAGCACAGATTGTCAGGGGACAGCTGGGAGGACTGGGATGCCTGCGAGAGCCACAAATCCACCCTGGAGCCTGGCCAGGGGTGAGTGTCTTAGGAGAAGCAGCCCCTCCACACCCCCAGGGACGGGACCACAAGGGGACAGGGGTTGCTTTCTGGGATACTGTGGGATGCTGCCCTTACCACTGATGATGTTTGTAGCTCACACTACCAGGAACAGCCCCAGAGGCAAGGGACCCATGCCAACCTGCCCATGCCCCTGTTGCACCCCACAATGTCCCTGTTGGACCCCACATCACCCCTGCCCGCGCTGCCACTGCTTAGGCCCCCCAAATCCCTGCTGAGTGACAGGGTGGGAACAGGTGGGGACACGTTGGGGCAGCTGCTGCCCGCACAGGTTGGCTCTGGGGGGCTATTTCGGGGCGTGAGATCAACACCAGCAGCCGGGAGGGCTCCGGCCACATTCCCAGACCCACACCACACCGAAGACTGTTGCTTCCCCACCGATGGGCCACCAGTGACTACGGGGTGAGAGGTCCCCCACCTGCACCCTCTGGCACCCTACCCAGGAGTGTATTTGGTGGGTAGCAGGAATGGGGCCAGGAGCTCAGCTCCACACACACACAACCCCCACCCCCCGCCTTCCCTGAAGCCCAAATCCCCCAGAAACAAAATCCCCAAGGCCCCCTCCTGCAGTGGTGGCCCCGCGGCAGCACCTGCGAGGCCGGCACATGGCTGGCAGCGGGGGTCCGGCCTGCCGGGTGCCTGGGGCTGGACGTGCCTCAAATATTTTCCATGCTGTATAAGCACCCGTGGTACACTCCCCCCTCCCTTTGCTGGGAGGGAAGGCGCCCAGGCCCCCTGCCCTCCCCGTCTCCTGGAGAGGCCCGTTGATACCCAGTTGGCAAGAAAGCAGGAAAACCAGATTTTATTGATGAAAGGGTCTTTCTGAGGAGACACTGGCATCCCCCACCCCACCCCGGAGGCCTGGGGGGAGCTGGTTTCCTTCAATCTTTAATATGGGATGCTTAAAGTATCAAAATGGTGAGAGAAGCCTCAGCGAGTGCAAAGGGGAGGGGACGGGGGTCCCGGAGCCGAGGAGGGGTGGAGCGCTGGGCTACGGGACCCCGGCGAGAGCTGGGTGTTAGTGGGCAGGGCATGAGCTGGCAGGGAAATAAATGAACTTTGAAAGCTGCAGGCTCAAACTAGAGAAATGGAAAAGTTACAAAAATACTGTAGATCTTGGAAAACAATGCAGGCACTTGGGAAGAAGGAGGAAGGCAGAGCTGGCTGGGGCCGCAGTTGGGGGGAAGCCCTGCGGGAAGGCAAAAAACAGCTCTGGGGGTGAACTCATCACATCATCCCCCATCCTGAGTGGAGGCACTGTGGCTTCCAGCCCTGCTGCTCCCCAGAGGGGCCTGGGCTGAAGAAGATACTTATGGGGTGAACTGAGTGCCTTCCAGGGTAGCTGTAGAAGAAGAGGAAGATTCAGCCAGCAATAAGGCATTGGAGGTGAAAGGCAGCTCCACGCGAGAGCTCAGCGAGGGGCGGCTGCTCCCTGCATGCCATCGCACAGGAGAGGGCAAGCCCCCCGCCTGTCCCCATCCCGCGTGGAGGAGAGAGAGAAAAGGGGCACAAGAGGGAACGAAAAAAAGGCACAAGTAAATATCCCCTTGCAGTGGAGAGCTCTGTGGGCCCGCACCCCGGGGCTGGCGGGTGAGCCCTGAGCTAGTGCAGCCCCGGCTCCCACCCCAACCGAGTCCCTCCGAGCGCTCTGATTGTGCCTTGGGTGTGCATGGGAAGGTGGGCTGGGCAGTGAAGCGGAGTTGCTGGTGCGGCACCGGCTTGGAGGGGCAGCTGAGTTAGTCCCGTTGCTCTGGGTGCGGGCAGAGCTCTGGTCTAGCCCAGACAGCCTTTCGCTTGTGGCGGGTCGTCTTAAATAGGAGCAGGCAGGTGAGCGGGTGAGCAGGCAGCAGTCTGTGCGGTGAGCGGCGGGAGGCCGTGCGGCTCAGTTCTGCTCCTCGTCCCGCAGCTCCGAGGGCAGGAACTTGTACTGCTGCTGCCGGATCATCGCCAGCTTCTTCCGCGCCTCCTCCAGCTCCCGCTCCTTGCGCAGCATCTCCTCCTGGGCGGCGATGATCTGCCAGGAGAGAGCCCTGGGGGTCACAGCTGCCTCCCACAGGGATGGCCGGAGCCCCTGCCACGGCAGTGTCAACCCCAGAGCCGAGTTCTCTGGCTGCTGCTTCCCTCCCATCACAGACACTCCCTCACTGGGCATGAGGGCTGTTTGTCCTGGGATGGGAGCACGGCACTCTGGACATGAGCAGAACAGCACAGCTTCTGGGGCTCAGCCACAGGTGCTGTGTAGAGGGTCTCAGCTGCACAGAGCCAGCACTGGGACTGTGGCATCCCACACTAGGTAGATCTCGCCCTCTACCCACTGCTCTGCCTTTTTCATGTGTCAGACACCGGGATACTGTGGGCTCTGCACCAAGGAGAAGCCACTCTGGTGGAGCATGCACCATCACCCACTGCTACTTGTGGCAGGATAAGGTGAGGCCTCGTTGTTTAACTGGTGCTCGGCGGGATGGGTGAACCCACAGCATTTTTGTGAGGCTCTCTCAAGACATGACCTGTGCTGGTGGGTGGTAGGACATGTTCCTGAGACCGGCACACACAGGTTGGGGTGGCACCTACAGCTGCTCCTGCCCTGCTGGAGCAGCCTCACTCCTCACCTGTGCAATTCCTCCAACCATCTTCTCCTTCACCACCACCGTTTCATCGTGGTCCTGGAAGGCAGCTGCCTTCTGTGCTGCCTTCACCAGATTGTCTGATGCCCTCTTCACGGCATTTCCAGCGGCCTGCAGCAGAGAGGAGGAGAGTGTCAGCGTGAGTCACAGCCCCAGGGTATGACTGCTACCCGGGGGTGTGAAGAACTCCTGCCCCAGGCCGGGCCAGTAGAGAGGACAGGCAGCCAGGAGTGCTGGGAGCTGCAGGCAGGGATTCCTTTACATGGCTCGCTGCCTTGTCACCCGCTCATGACCATTTCAGGCGCTTCTGCTCCCAGCCAGGCTCTGGCTCCTCATGAGCAGCGGGGCAGGGACTGGGAGGCAGCCCTGCTGACTCTTCCCAGCCCTCAGCCCCAGTGCTGAGACCCCAAGTTAACCCCCCAACACATGGGCATTAACCTCTTGTGTGCCATGGCCTCTGAGGATTAGCGGTGCTACAGAACATGCCCCCCACACATTAACCTCTTGAATGCCAGTGAAGAAGTGCACCCATTTCAGGTATTCCTGTGCCAGCATTCATTTTTCCTGAATGCTGCTAGGCTGAGCAGCCCAGCATCGCTCACATGCCTGGCACATAGCTAGCAGTGAAATCCAAACAGCCTGGAGCCTGTGTTCCAGTGAACTTCCCACTGATGGCACACAGGCAGGGAGCATGAGCCCTGGAGAACACTCACATGCCCTCACCCCACTCCCAGTCCCCCCTTGCAACAGGGGCTGAAGAGGCAGCCTAGGACTCACCTGGAGCCGCTTCATGGCCTCCGAGTCATGGTCAGCCTTCACCTTGCAGGCCACCAGGAGCTGGGCTGTGGAAGCAGCCACCTGCTTGGCAGACGAGATGAGCTTCTCCTCACTGGCATGGCCCTGCACCGCGGCGTTGGCAGCTTCGCACAGGTTGTTGGTGGCAGCAGCCACCAGGCGTGCCTGTGGCAAGAGAGGCTGTCAGGGGGGGTACAGGAGCCCCGATTGGCTCCAAGGAGGTTGTGGGGCATGGGATGGAAAAAGCCAGCTTCCACAGCATGTGGGAGAGGGAGGAAGAAGCATGGCTGCTTCTTCCACTGAGGAGAAGCAAAAGGGCAGAGCATCCTCATGTTTGCAGCAGGAGTCAAGAGGAAGGTTTCCCCCTTCACCCCTCAGCATGACCTTGATACTCACGGCTGAAATGAGACCCTGGGACCACTGTCCATCATCCACTGCGTTGGCTGGGATGGCACCCACCTATGAGGAAGGAGGGGAGGAGTAAAGGTCACCACCCTGCACACCTCTTGTCATGGAGCATGAGGGTTACAAGCAGCCCCAGAAGAAGGCAGAACCCTTCTCTACATTTTCTTCTTCTCCTCTTATGGCCTTACTTTTCCTTGGGCCACTAATTCCCGCTGGGCTGCTGAGGCTGCCTTCACCAGGGCACTTGTGGCTGCAGCAATGGATTTGGCAGCTTCCAGGATCTGCTCCTCAAAGTTCAGGCTCTCGTCTGCTTGCTGTGGGCAAAAGCAGAGTGTGAGTCCCAAGCAGGAGTGCTGGGACAGATGGAGCAGAACAGAAGGATGGCTGCAGGGGGCTGAGAGAGGCACATATAAAGCTGGATAAAGGGCTGTGGGGTGCAGCAGGGCATCGGCTACCTGAAGAAAGTCCAGCTGGGAATGTGGGAGGTAGCAGGAGTACAGGAAGAGGGACCAGCTGTCAGATGGGGCTTCAAACCTGTCTAAAGCACAGGCAGGAGAGCCCCAGCCCACCCAAGCTAAGCACGAGGGTCAGACAAGGCTCAGCACTGCTACCTTGGGCTTGGCTCTTGGTTTCAGCTGCTCCAGCTTCTTGGCTGCAGCCTCAATGGCAGCTGCTGCCCCCAGCAGCTCATTCTCAGCGATGACAGTGGGGTCTTCTGGGTCAACCCACTCCGTCCCTAAGAACACCGGGAAGCCCAGGAGGTTACAACTGCATGCAGCCTCATTTCTGACTTTCCCTACCTCCTCCAGCAGCTGCTGAGCCCTCCACCCTAATCCCGGCCCTTGGTCCTGCCCCTCTGAGCAGGATGTTTCCTTACCTTTCATGGCCTCGGCTGCCTGGATGAGCTCAGTGACGGAGCTGGCCACGCGCTTGGAGTAGCCTGCCAGCTGCTGCTTCAGCTCATGGGTCGGCTTCTGCAGGATCTGGGGGGAAGGAGCAGATGTAAGTACCTGGAAAAGGGGGACTTCACAGGTCTGTCTGGGGCGCGCTCCCCAGGGAAGGAGGGTGTGGCTCCCCAGCCCCCTCCCACATGTGTACACATCAGGCACTGTCTGAGAAGCTTGCTCAAGTGACCCTGGCTATTCTCTTTGTGCTCCAGGACAGGATGAGCTTCCCCAGGGCTCTCCTGCATCCACAACTTCTGGGACATCTTTCGGACACAAGACCCTCAGCACAAGCCTTTCTGCACTCAGCAGCTACCCACACCAAGACTTCTCTGCTGCAAATCATTTCAAGCTCCAGAAGCATTTCCCCTTCACTGTCCCCATTTTAGAGATTTGTTTGCAGACACAACCCGGGCAAAAGGGGGTACCCTGGAGCCACGTCCCCGCTGAGGAGGGCTGGGCCCAATGGGGCCAGGTGGCAGGCAGTGCCCTAAGGGTCCTTCCCTGGGCTGGAGGGACACATGCATACACCACAGCACACGTGTGCACACACACGGGGTTTGTATGCACAAACAGAGCTCACTGCTGGCCCAACTTGCACCACACAGGCAGCAGCTGCCCATCAGCTAGAGCAGGGTGAGTACACACACACAAACACATGGACCCCAGGGTCCCTGTGGACACACGCAAGTGCCACCCCAGCACTGGGCTGGGCACACAGACACGCTGTGAGCAAGGCTCATGCTGAGGTTAGAGACCAGCAGGCACCCCAGTGTTGCCTTACTCACCGGCTGACAGAGAGGAGGGAGAAGAGAGAAAAGAAAGCAGTGAACGCCCCAGCCATGAGGAGGGGAGATAGGGGAAGGTAGGGGAAGGTGGGTGCTTTTTGGTGAGGGGTGAAGGGCAGCCAAGAGGAGAAGTAGGAACAAAGGATCAGAGATCCTGGGTGGGGAGCTGTGCTGCCATCATTAGCTCTTACTTCAGCCTTGCAGGGCCGGGCAAGACAGGGCACCTGGATGAGTCTCCCACAGCCAGAGGAGTCACCTACACTCAAGAGTAGCCACTCTCCTCCTCACACCCTTTACACCTTATTTCTCCCCACCCTGAATTGCTTCACTGCAGCTTTGAGCCACGGAATCTCTGCTTTTGGAGGGAGAGACCTATTGTTACCAAATACCAAGTCCCCATGGAGGTTCAAATTCCTACCCCTCCCCAGTGAAATATGCAGGCTTTCCCACTCCTCTGCTGGGAGCCACGTTTTCCAGCCCGAGACAAATAACCCTTATTCTTGAACCCTACCCATACTTGTTCATGCTCCGTGGAAGGCACTGGTTCCCTTGGGGACACAGTGTACAGCAGTGACCTTGCCGCTGCTGGAGAATGAGGCAGCACCCCATCTGCCATCTGCCCTCCCATTCCCCTAGATCCGTCCTGCTTGTGGTTTTCCAGGAACCTGCCGTCCTCTGATAAAACAGGACCCATGAGCTTCACTCCTGCTTTCACAGACCAGAGTGCTGCAGAGACTGGGGGGAGTCACGGCTTTTTCCCGACCTTGTGCTGGGCCATCCTAGCAGCCACCAGAGCTGCGTGAGGCTCAGAGTACTCAAGCTGATGGCACACAGTGATGGCTGGTTTGCCCTCATGAGCACATCTAGTCTAAATGCCTTATTATTAAGCCTGCTGTCTGCTCTGACAACATGTTTAAAACTGCTAAATGATCTCTGTCTGGAGCTGAAGGCACCCCGGAGGCTACGAGCTTACTAGGAGGCACCTCCAGTGAACATTTCAAGGGATGTTCCAGTGTATGACAGTCAAAACACTGCACGGCAGTGGGATGGTAACACCCAAAATACAGGGGAATGGCGTGTTCCTGCAAGTAGGCTGACCTCGGGCACTGCCACACTAAGTCATTAGCCTAATCATCTGTTAACAACAGGTCAGCCAGAGAATTTCTACTCAGCACTCCAGCCTTGGCTGCCATGATTCATGTGTGCCTGAAGCATCTTCCAAGGCAGACATTTGATCTAAATGCAGAGGATGGAAAACTCACTGCTCCCCTTGGAACTGTACCCCAGTGGTTACCTCCCTTTAATAAAACCAGCCTTTGACTTCTCCTCTACTCAGCTGCAATTTCTAGCCATCGATTCCTGCCCACCTCCTCCTGCTGCTGCTAGTGCTTGCTACCCTCAGCCTAAGGGGCCTTTCCCTGCAGGAAACCACATCCTGGGCGCCACCACTTTGTATCTGGTGATCCCAGACAGCAGACACTCACTAACCAGCTTAGTGCAACCTTGACGCAGAGCTGAATCACTGTCAGTCTCTGTCCTGACCCCAGTTAGAGGGATCTCTCAGCACCATGGGTTGAGTGCGCACATCCCCACAGTGCCCCTGACTCCACTTCTGCGGTCTTGCCAAGAATGCATACTGTTGGAAGGACTTCACTGGATCTTCTCTACCATGCTAGAGGCTTAATTTACTTCTTGTAAACTAATGTTGCAGCTGAAGTCCTTGGGAAGACTTGGTCAGAGGGAGACTGGATCAAAAGTGTGGAGTGGGCGCTTGCAGTCATTATCTTTGCTCTGGCAGGCACTGTCCATCTCCCACACATTGTGCTGGGGGCATAACATGGTTTGTTTTCCCACTGCCTGAAGTCTATTATTCCTATCACTTTTACTGGAAGCTGTATTTTTACAAGATTATGCTACTGCATTGTTGATTTCCAGCCTCCATCTGCTTAAGGGCAGTTAATCTCCATCTGTTGTTAGCAAAATACCTTTCTTAGAGCCTGCTGAGCTCTCTGACATCTGCTTCCATGGCAGGGCCATAGACACATGCCGTGCCAGCACAGGCAGTGATGGGCACTGTACAAAGGCTTCAGTGGGAAGGGAATAGGTGAAGAGCCCAGAGGACCTTGGGGATTTAGGGAACACCCAGGCAATTCACGACCAGCCTCTGCCCGCCCTGGGAACCGGAGTGGGGACACTCACCACCAGCACATGCTCCAGCAGCTCCAGGTAGCCATCAGCACACTCCTTGCCGAAGCGCAGCGCCCGCTGCCGCACGTCCCCGCTCACCTCTGGGTGGTAGGCTGCTTCCTGCAACCCAGAGACAGGGGAAACCCCGATTCACATCCAGCACCATCCCTGCCTCCACCCACAAACCCGTGCTAGAGATCCACACCCGCCGCCCGGCCCACCTTGCAGGAGCGCAGCATATCCGCGATGGCCCGGCGGCTCAGGTTGGCCGTGGCGATGACATCCTCCTGCCGGCACGAGTTGCCAGCAGCCACCGCTTTGGCTGTGGCCATCGTGATGCCTTTCGTCATACGGATGAAGTCCTCCGGGGTGGAGACCTTGGCGGGAGGCACGGGGGAGGAGAAGACCTGCGAGGCGAGAGGCAGTGGTGAGGCACGGGGTGGCGGGCGAGCGGCGCAGCAGGGGCACCACCGCGGCCGTACTCACCGCCAGCTCCTGGCGAATGTGCTCGATCGTGGCCTCCAGCGCCCGTGTTCCCTTCGTGGCCTCGTCCTCGACAGCCTTCACCGTCTTCAGCAAGGAAGTGACGTTTGTCACCATCACCTGTGGAAAGAGAAAGACAGCCAGGTGAATCCCCCACAGATGGTCCGGTCTGCTGTCAGCGCCTGTCCTTCCCTTGTGGATTGGTCTGAAACTGCCCCATCTCCATACTCCACTCACACTGCCTCAACTGCTTCTCTGCATGCTGTGCTCCACCTTTCATGTGCCCCTTCCTACCCTTTTGTCCTGACTGCCCCCAGGAGTCAGGGCACAGGAGTCTGCACTGGCAAAAAAAACCCCTTCTCTTTCTCCAATCCCACTGCCTCATCCCCTCCTTCCCATCAAAACCAGCACAGACCTTGGCAGAGTTCTTCAGCTGGTAGACAGCAGGGTCATCCCCAGCTTTGCCAGCAGCGGCTTTGGTGGCACCGATCAGGTCTCCAAGTGCTTTGGCCACATCCTTCACAGCATTGATGAGGACCACCTGGGGAGAGCAAGACCAGGGGAATGGCTGAGCTACAGTCACACTCAGGCTGGGGGTGGTGTGGCTCAGCAGTGAGACATTTGGGCACCACAGGGCACACAGGGAGTCCAGCTCAGCCAGCACTGGCCAAAGCCCAGCCCCCTCTTTCCCCAACTCTTGGGATCCAGCCCACAGCACCACACGACATCTTTATCCCTCAACCCCTCCAAGAAAGCTAGCAGCAGCATCCACTCAGCCCACACACCCAACCACACCTGGGTTTCTGGGTCTTCAGATCCCAGGCTGGCAGCACCCAGCTTCACCACCTCTGCCAGGCGGGTGATGGTGGACACAGAGGACTGGGCAGCCTGGGCTAGCTTCTCCTGGCTGGCTGTGGCATTCTGCACCAACACCTTGGTGTCCTCCACCAGTGCCTTCGCTGTCTTCAAGATGCCCTCCCTGGGGAGAAAAAGTGAGTCAGGGAGGACACAACCCTCTACGGCACCCATGGTCCTTGGGGTACAGTGGGACTGTGGACCCTGGGTTTTTTAGGTACAAGCTGGAGTTTCAGGAAACTAAGCCAGCACGACCTGAGCTTGAGGCCCTCCTTGGGGCTGGTCAAGAGCTCAGAAAGACCATGGGACAGAGCCTGACACCCCTGTCTCTGCCTGAGCAGAGGCTGGACACAGTGCCTGGGTACCTGTGGTCAGCAAAGGTCTCAGAGTTCTCCCGGTTGAGGGTTCCTGCTGTAGCAAACATGATGGTGGTGTCCAGGTCAGCAATGATGCCGGAGACAGCGCTGGCTGCTGTGATGCAGGCTTGTGTCCCACGGTTCCCAGCCTGAAGAGCTGCCAGCACATGAGACACCTGTGGGGTATGAGTACAGTGACTGGGGGAGCAGGGCAGATTCAGGGAACCCCCACTTCACACATCTCCAACACCTCCAAGGGTGGAACTCCTCCATATCAAGGAGAGGAACTGGGAATACTTTGGTCTGCACATTCCTTCTTAGCTTCCAGTTATTTATTTTTACCTTGCACCTATCATGTTTGGTGGCCTAACTAGCTGGACTCTGCCAGGTTTCAAATTAGTAAGATTTTCATAATGGGAATCAGAACATCACAACATCACAACTTGTTCCTTCTTTTAGCTCTTAAACTTAATTTTTGTACTTGGGCAAGCACTCACAGGAGAACAAGCTTCCCAATGGAAAGCAATCATGGAAAGGAAGGACCTGCAGGAAGTCCTGAGGATGCAGGGGCCAGGCACAATTGACAAGTGTTTACTTTTGTGTTTGTGCTTACAAGCACTGCTGCTCTACCCTTATCAACTAGACTTTTGAGCCACATTTTCATCTGTTCCTCAGAAGTGAGCTCTTTAGATTGGCTTGATGGACAGGGTGCCAGCAAAAGGTGAAGTGGAGACTGAGCACTGAGCACGAGCTGCAAGCATTGCTGCAGATGCTTTGTCCAATTCTGCAGAACTGATCTGGTGAGCCCTGGCCTGTCACCAGTGTTTGGGTCAGTTCTCCCACGCAGGCTGCAGCACCTGGACATCACACTCACCCACCACAAGCACCAGCTGCTGTTGGAGTGTCTGCAGAGGAGAATCCATCCCCCACCCCCTCAGCTGGGCAGGGGGAGCATGGCCAAGAGAGCCAACAGAACCCAACAGGACCAGGAGAGAACCCAGCATGGTAGCTCCAAGGGCACACGGCTGAATCCAGCATCCCTCCCACCTCACCATGCTGTCAAACCCCTCTCTCGACCACCTACCTTCTCAGAAACCTTGCGTGCACTCTCTATCAGCTCCTTCTTGGTGTAGGCATCGCTGGGGCTGCACTGCAGGGCTCCAGCCTTGGTGACCAGGGCAGCACAGCCATGACCCAGCTCCTGCACCCGGCGCTTGATGTGGGAGCCAATCTGCAGAAGAATGCGTGCATGACAGAGTCAGCAGGGAACTAAGCCCTGCATCTGTGATACTTGCTGGGAAACACTTGTCACCCAGCTCCTCTTTCCCAATCCTCCCACTCAGGAGAAGGAAAAAGGAAATGCAGCTTTGCTCCTTGTTTCTATGCCATGCTGCAGGGGAGGTGTGAAAGCTGCCTGCCCCCAGCTCCAAGGGGAGGTTCAAGTGTCCCTGTCCTCTGTTCTCAAGCCCCAACAGCCCCTGGTCTGCCTCACAGCATGCTCCAGCACTCCCCCCAGGTTCACACCTCCTCATTCTCAGCGGTGAGGGCAGCCGGCTTGGCCTCTTGTGCCAGCTGCCCATAGTCATGGGTGAGTTGGTTGGCCAGGATGCCCAGCTCATCTGGGTTGGTGGTGGATTTGGTGACCTGTCAGTGGAAGAAGAGCAGGAGTTGGACAGGGCATGGAGTGAAGTAGCCTGACTGAGTATCAGGCAGTGCATTCTACAGTGACAGGCTCACTTGCACCCACCATTTCCTGCACAGTCACTGCGATAGCCTTGGCTGTCTTCACCATCGTGGTCTGGTAATCCACAAAGGTACCTTCTGGCTCGCCCACGGGCCCCTCGTCCAGCTGCAAGAGACCACCAGGAGATTCTGGCTCCAGCTCTGGACCACAAGGTCTTTAGCTTGTAGGGTTTGACCCTGACTCTTCCTCTCTCCCACACCCAGCCCTGTCCAGGTCCTCTCCATGCTTCCCTCACCTGGTTGATGGCTTGGGTGATGGAGTCCACCATGCCCCCCACAACACCGGCAGCACTGGCTGCCTCATTCAGGGTGGTGGTCAGGTCCTCCACTGCTTCCTTCATCATCTGCACGGCCTCTTCCAGAGCCTCCTGAGTGTGGGCAGCTTGCTGCAAGGAGAAGCCACAGTGAGGGAAGACAGGTGGCGGCTCCCCTCCCGACAGGGATGCTGCGTACTGACTCTGGGGCTTCCATGTCTGGCACACGTGCGTGCACCGTGCAGCACCCACATGCAAAGGAGGGCACGCCACTGACATGTGCCCCTCCTGCTCACCTTGGGGTTCCCACCAGCCTCCTTGGCTGTGTACAGCATCTGCAAGGCGGATTCAGCCAGTGTTTTGGTTTGGTCCAGGAGGTTCATCTGCTGCTGGTGGTTGGGTGTTTTGGAGGCAGCACCGACAGCCGCCATAATGAGCGGCTCGAAATACTGAGCCATCTGGGACACCTAGGGAAGAGCAGTGTCAGCACCAGCAGCTTCCATCCCCAGCTGCCTTGTACGTCTCCTCCCCAGGCACCAAGCTCCTCCTCAGCAGCTCCACACCCCCATTACCTTGTGCCCCAGCTGTGAGGCCTCAGCCCGTGCCGCGGCAGCCACAGGCTCGATCAGGTTGCTGATCTCCTGGACAGCTGTGATCATCTGGTTGTGCAAAGCCTGTGCAAAGAGAGGGTGTTGCATGAGGCTGCAGCAGGGCTGGGGTCCCTGCATGCAGCTGAGAGTCAGGGGAAGGATGCCCACTCTCTTAGGCTTGCCACAGCGTGTCCCTGACCCACCTCCTGGGAGATATCTTGTCGGGGAGCCAGCTGCTGGCTGATGGCAGCAAGGGATGCCTGGTCCACCTCCCGCAGGCATCTGTTCAGGACCTCAATGGCCTCATCACACTCCCGCTGTCCTGGAGCTTTGTCCCTGTGTGACAGATGAATCAGGCAAGTGCTGGCAGCTGCTACACTACCTCTTCAGCCTCAGCTGGTGCTGGTGAGAGGCAAGACCTCTCTCCTGGCCTTTGGGTAACCCAGTGTGACAGAGCCTGGGCACATCAGTGTGTGTTCCCATCAACCCCCATGAGAACTGGAGGAGCAGCTTCCAGGAAGGGCAAGAGGGATAGCATCTTCCATCCCATCCCTTGCCTGCCTGCATCAGCTGTATCCAAGGAGATGATGAGCCAAAACATCCCCAGGAATGCTCACTCAGAGCAGGGGTATGTGCCAGAAGGGACAGAGCCACAGCCACAGAAACAGGACCCTGCTCACCTCATGTTGGTGATCAGCTTCTTGATGGAGTCCGAGACTGTGCGTGAGTGGCCAGCGAGCACCGACCACTGCGGCGGGTCCTTGGGGTTGACAGCCAGAGAGCGGGCAGTCTGGATGAGGCCAGCAGAGCTCTCCAGCATGGTCTTGGCTGAAATGACAATGGGCTCCATGGCTCTACGCCCCTGCACAGGGAGACAACAGGCTGGTGAGGTAAGGGACTGTGCATGGGAAGTTGCTCCCTCTCCCATGACCCTTATCCTGGAGCAGCCCCTTGAAGCCCAAGGCTTGCTGCCACCTCCCCATCACTGCATGCCCCTCGGACTTGGGAAAGGCACAGCTCCTCTCCACCCGACAGCAGACCCTGTTACAGCCAGGCTCCATCCTCCCTGTCCCAGCAGCATCCCACCTCTGGGCTGATCTGGGCAGGAACGGTGGCAAACTCCGGGTTGGAGGCGAAGGCTGTCAGGTTATCCACAGCCTCTATGAGAGGGGCAGTGGCAGCACGGCACCGCTCCCGGTTCTCCTCGTTGAAGTCGCCATCCAGGGCCTGGTGTGGAGAGACCAGAGCAGTTACCCAGCCCCTACCGTGCCCCAAATCCCATCACCACCACATCGCCTCAGAAAGGACACCACACCTTGATGGTCTTCACCAGATTGGCCGTGCTGTTGGCCACCTCCTTGGCTGACTGGACGAACTGGCGCTTGGCCACAGGGTTGGCGGTGCGGGAGGATGCCAGACGGCACGTGTTGCACAGGGCTGAGGTGTGTTTTGCTACGATGGTGGCTGCTGACAGCACCTGCGGGGGAAAGCAGAGTAAGGCGGGATCCACCATGATGCCCTATCCCTACAGACCTCCCTTCCCACCCACCCTCTGCAGGGCACCAGTGACCACAGGCATCTCTCTTGGGACCCAAGAAGGATCACCAAGATCCTGCATGCCCACAGAGCCCCCCACCTGGACTGTGACCAGTGCACCAAAGCTGGCAGCTGGTTCCCAGTGCAGCTGATGGGTCCTGATGAGACACTAGCCATCATCTTGGCCAGCTCTTGGGATGCAGCATTTCCAAGCAGCCTCATACTCCTTTTGATGCAAGCAAATGCCTGTAATGGAGCCCCACCCCACACTCACCTGGGACTGAGTACAGGCAGGGTCCACCAGGTTCTGGCAGGCCATCTGGATGGCTTGGTTAGCTCTGGCAAACTGAGTGGGGTCCACCAAGCCCTGCTGTCCGGCCTGGCTGTTGGGGTCCGAGACGCCCACAAGGTAGGCAGCCTAGGAGCACGGGAGAGGTGGTGAGAGAGAGCCTGCACACTGCAGGGAGGCTCAGAGAGGGCATGGGCTGCCGAGGAGTCTGGCAGCACTGTCCCACTGATTTGGAAGGGAAGGGGTGGGGTGCATACAACAACTGTGGCCCTGGGGTAAGGCTCAGGGCCGGGACTGAGTGCGTCTCACCTGGGCAGCTGCCTCTGTCAGCCCGCAGAGAGCTTTGGAGGCGGCACTGATGGAGTCACCGAACTCGGGCAGTTTGCTGTTCTTGGCGTTCTGGGAGATGCCAGCCATGGACTCTCCCAGCACCTGCAGGACACACCACGCACTGATTATGGAGACCACCTCTGGCTCTTGCAGTGCTTCCAGGATCAGAGCTCACTGTGCTTCATCAGTAGGGGAGGATCCACCTTTCCCTTGGTTCCCATATCCTTCCCAAGCCCTCCTCGTCCTTCCCCAAACCTCCATTCAGGGCTT
This sequence comes from Dryoscopus gambensis, assembly GCA_013389985.1. Classification (NCBI taxonomy): domain Eukaryota; kingdom Metazoa; phylum Chordata; class Aves; order Passeriformes; family Malaconotidae; genus Dryoscopus; species Dryoscopus gambensis. Next base: position 69,130 of record WEIT01012895.1, on the reverse strand, counting down.
ACCTTGGAGTTCTCCATGACACTGTCAAGGCAGTTGAAGTAGGACATGTCATTGACAGTCTGGGTGGGGTTCTCCAACAGCTCCTTCACCGTCTGTGGGGACACAGGGGTCACATCCAGAGAAAAGTTCTGCATCCTCCACTTGCACTCCTCTTCATTCCCCCTTGTTCCTTGCAGTAAGGTGCAGCTGTCCCCATACCCAACATCTCCAGTGCCTTGTCAATATGTGGCTTCTTACCTCCAGCTCCCGCAGGGCATTGTCACATTCCTTCTGGCCTGGGGCCTGCTGGGTGCACATGGTGATCAGCTGGTTAATGCTGTCAGTCACAGCCCTGCCACGGACACACGGGAGAAAGATCCACGCATCAGTGCCTGCCCCACCGCCCAGCCCCACTGCTATGGCCAGCAGCTCTCAGGGAGCAGTTTGTCTTACCGTGCTGCTGCTGCCAGCTGATTCTTGAGGTTGGGGGCGGCAGGGTCAGCAGAGAGAGCCTTTGCAGCCAGCAGAAGCTTGCTGGAGGACATGGAAATGCTCTTCAAGTTCGACACCACCTGTGCCTGGTCTTCCTTATTCTGCAAGCAGCCAACAAGAGTTATCTGCAGCACCTTTTCAAAGCCCACACCCACCCTGGGTCTTCTCTGGCGATTTTCAAGCTGAGCTGGTTCCCTTCGTCCAAATTGCCCGCCAACAGCAAGGATACAACAGCACTTCTTGCTGAACTGACCCAAGCCACCTTCTCCCTGCTGCTGCAGGTTTGCACAGCTCCAGTTCCCGTCTCCCTGGCTGCACTGGCCACCCTAACCACCACTGCCTGGCCACTCTACCTTTGGTCAGCCACCTTCTCAGATATCCCAAACCTCTCACTGCACTCAGGATGCCCTAAGAGGTATTTGCTCTCACCGGGGACTGGCTGGCCATCTCCACTCCTGCCTGCAGGAACTCATTGAAGTCATGCCCGAATTTGCCAGAGGACTTGGCCAGATCTTGAGGGGTGCCACGCGATGCCTGCACCAGCTCATTGGCAGACTGGTTGAGCCCTGCCGCTGCCTGGTTCAGCTGGCTCTGTGCCTCCTGGAAGCTCTTGGCGCTGGGAGGGAACTGGAAGGAAGGGGAGAGGTTAGGAGAGGCAGAGACATGAGAGGAGATGGAGGATGAAAGTTGGGCACATTCCTGGGGATATGCTAGTGGAGCCCGATGCAGCTGGACCAGTTTGCACCGCCAGAAGACTTCCCCCTTCCCCTCCTGCCCCAGCTCAGCCTACCGAATTTGAGAGCAGCCTCTTGCTGGTCTCTCCCACCATGCGGATGGCAGCGTCCACGTCCCGCTGCCCTGGCAGGCAGTTAACGCAGCGGTTCAGGGCCTGTGACACCGCCTTGGCCACCTACAGAGAAGCACAGAGCGGTCACCACCTCCCAGTCAGCCTCACGCCCTCCCCACAGCCTGACGGGGCACACTGGGGTACCCACTGTCCCCACCTGGGCCAGGCGCTGCTGGCTCTCTGGGTCACCAGGCTTGGCCACTGCTTTCCGCGCCTCCTCGATGAGGTTGTTGGCTTTGTCCATGACGTCGCTGGCGCACTCCAGCATGGCACTCTGTGCCTGTGGGTCAGAGGTGGTGGCCGCCACACCGCGGGCAGCCTGGCTGAGCGAGCGCAGGGCCTGGGCCACTTCCCGGGCAGCAATTCCTGTGGGAATGGAGAGGTCAGTGCCTGTCAGCTCAGCGCCCCTTCCCCCAGCCCTGTTGTGGAGGCCGGTACCTGTGTAGTTCTCGTTGCCTTGGGCCACCTCTCCCAAGAGGTGAGCGATGGCGGAGCTGACAGCTTTGGTGCTGTTCCCCAGGTCCTGGGCACACTTCTCCATCTGCAAGGGGACAAGTTGGGGCATGCTGGTGAGCTGCACCTTTCAGCAGCTTCATTGCCCCAGAGTCTACCCTGAGCCACCCTTCCCTGCACCCTCACCGTCTCTCCTGGCAGAGGCTTGAGCTTGCCATCGCGGGCAGCTGCCTTGGCTTCCTGCAAGTCCCTCTCCAGGCTCTGCACCAGACCCAGTGCAGAGTCTATCTCCAGGGGTCCGCACGCCTCCTGAGCCTGTGGTGGGGCAGAAGGGAAGGTGAGAGGGTGACTGCTGAGCCCACCTGTCTCTGGTTGCGGCAGAGACCACAACCTGCCACCAGGCTGTCCCCACCCTTCCCTGCTGCTCTGCATAGGTGGTGTCTCACTGCAGCATGGGACCCAGCCTCTCACCTTCTGGGCAGCTGTGCGGAGCTCAGCCAGAGCTGCGGCCAAATTCTTGGCACACTGGCTGAGCTGCATGGCAGAGGCTTGGTCCGTTATGGTGGGGACGGTGGCCTTGGCTGCAGCTACCATCTTCCCACCAGGCTGTAGGGCCAGAACAAAAAGCAGTGAGAAGGGGACAAACGCACAGAGTCTCAGCTGCCTGTGTGCAGAAGATCTCCCAGTGTCTCAGAAGGGACAGGCACGGCAGGAAAGCTGAAATGCCAGAGCTGGGATGGGAGGCTCTGGGCAGCATGGGTACCTGCAGGAAGTTCTGGCTGGCAGCAATGAGAGCCAGCTGGGCGCTGGGGCTGTCCGGCTGGGACTGGCTTCCTCGCACACCTTGCACCAGCATCGGGATCTGCTCTGCCACCACCTGCCAGAGAAAAGGGTCACTGGAGAGGATCGGTCAGAAGCATATGGATTCAGCCCAGGACCAGTTATCAAAAGATCAGCTCCTAAGGGATCTAAGCCAGGATGCCAAGATCCAGTCTGACCACTGTGGCTGAGCAGGAAGCACCAGCATGGCTGACAGGAGATGAGACAGGGAAAGAAAGCACCGGAGATGCCAGGATCAGGCCCAGGCCCTTACCTTGCAGCTCTGCACCAGCTGCTGCTGCGCGGCAGGGTTCTTGTTGGAGGAGGAGGCGTGCTGCGCGGCGGCGATGGTCTGTGTGGCCGAGGCCGCAGCCTGCTTGGCTGCATGCTGGCACAGGGAGGCACAAGTTAACACTGGCAGTCTGTATCGAGCCCACCCCCACCATGACCAGGGCCCAGATCCCCCAGACAATTTCTCCTGTGCCTGCTCCTGTGGCACCTGAGCATCCTCAGCACCCTTGACGCCCAGCACCCCAAAGCAACATGGTGGACCCAAGGGAAGGGAGATCTTTCTGCGACGCACAATGGACACTACTTGAAAAGGACTTTATTCCTCTGGAAAGTGGAGGTATATGGGGGCTCCTGGTCAGGTCTTGCTCACCGACTGTGCTTGCTTGCCCTCTGCAGATCCTTGCCCAGCACCTCACCTCCAGCTTGTGCACGAGCTTCTTCTTGATGGCATTCTGGGCTGCAGCGTTGGTCGCCATGCGGAGCCCTTCTGCTGCCTCACGCAGCCGCTGCTGCTGCTCCTCGCTGTCCGGGTGGGCTGCAGCTCCCTGGAGAAAGCAGAAAACCCATCACAGCTCTCAGGGACCATGGAGTCTCTTTTCCTCCTGAAGCAGCACCTCTGCTCTGGCCTGATGCCAGTGAGTCCCCCACAAGGCAGTCTGGTTTACAGTGCTCGGGAGATGCTCAAAGCCTCTCCAGAAGAGTCCAGCAGCAGTGGAGGTAACAGCTCCTCTGCTACCACCTCTGCTACCACCCACAGCTCCCTGAAGCACCTCCGCAGGAGGAGCCCACCCTACTGCACAGTAGGCTGAGTGTGAGAC
>WEIT01012895.1:47977-65345 GCA_013389985.1 Dryoscopus gambensis | reverse complement strand
CCCCCGGGTCCGCCTTAAAGGTATCCTGTCCTTCGGCATTGAGCAGATGGTTAAGGAATACAGAAGACTCATAACATCACCCCAGGACAGTCCCCCACAAGGCAGTCTGGTTTACAGTGTTCGGGAGATGCTCAAAGCCTCTCCAGAACAGCTCCTCTGCTACCACCTCTGCTACCACCCACAGCTCCCTGAAGCACCTCCGCAGGAGGAGCCCACCCTACTGCACAGTAGGCTGAGTGTGAGACCTTGCTCTGAGAACTGCTGCTCAACCGGGGCTGCTCATCCCCTCCCCAGCACTGAGCCAGCAGCATTGGACAGGGCTGTGGCCAAAGCCAGCATCCATCCTTCCCCACATACTGACCTTTGCAGCCTCCACCATCTTGGCAGTGGCATCAGCCAGGATCTTGGCTGCACTCAGAAGCTTGCGCGAATTCTCCAGGTCTGTCTCTCCCTCAGCGTCGGCTTTGATGGCATTGACGAGGTCGGAGGTGGCCTGGGCCAGAATACGAGCCTGACGCACCATTTCTCCTGGAACAGAATGGGAGTGTGGCCTGTCAGCAAGTCCCAACGGCTCTCTGATACCTCACTATCCACTGTGCTCTGCCCTGGGTGCCTCAGTCTCACCTGCATCGCCCATGGAGCTGAATATATTCTCGGTGACGTTGAGGATGGTGTCAGTGGCCTGGTCGTAGCGCCCGATGGGCTGCCCACCCAAGGCATGCTGCTTGATGTGCTGCAGCAGGTCATTCAGGGCCTGGGTGACAGCCGTGGCTGCCACCCCCACCTGCTTCAGGAGCTGGTCATCACTGGTGGCTGCCTTGGAGGCCTCCACACAGCCCTCAGCTGATTTGGCCACCAACTTGCCAGCCTCGATCAGCTGCTCCTGGCAAACCGGTGAGCTGATTGTGGGAGCCACAACCTGGAAGGGAGGAGAAAGGCTGGGCAGCGAGTTTGGTACGCTCCTTAAAGGAGCTATCCCAAACTTCTGCTCCTCCAGAGGATCCTCACTGCTTGGGCATAGTGGCAGGGACTCCAACCTGAGGCAGCCCACACCTCCTGTGCCAGATTCCCAACGTCCTGCCTTAGGACATGTGGTCCTGGCACACCTAGGACCCCGCCGCAGAGCTGCCTCCCAGCCAGGTGAAACTCACGGCCACACTGAGGCAAGGGTTAACCTCGCTGCTTACCTTGGTGCAGGCCACCAGCTGGGAGGTGGAGAGGGCGCACTGGGTGGCTGCTGCGATCACCTGCGTCTGCAGCGCGGCGTCCTCTGTTTTCTGAGCCACGTTCTTGGCTTTGAGCACCAGCGCAGCAGCAGCGTTGGCCACTGCCTTCGCCAGCTGCATAAGCATGTCCTGGGAGGGGACAGAAAGGGTCAACAAGGCAGCCATGGCAGTGGAAGCAGCCGCAGCCATCTGCAGGGCTCTCGTGAAATATTCAGATGGGAAATGTGAGCCCTCGGGGGCCTTTCATCCACTTGGTCCCAGCACCAGCAGCACTGAATACCTGGAAAGGCTGGCAACATCTTGACCCTATCTCCACGGTGCGCTACAGCTGGCAGTGAGGCTGTAGCCTGGCCCTGAGCTGCAGCCTGCACTGCCACAAACACCACCCGCAGCAGCTCGGGCAATGCTCAGCACCACCCCACGACCCACTCCCCAGGCAACCACCCATCCCCCACTGTTCCACAGCGAGAACCCGCTGCAAGGCACTGCCTGGATTTGATCAGGTTTGCAAACATTTGAACACAGAGAAAGAAATGACAGACCCTCCCAGCCAAACAGCAGGCATAAGCCAGCCATGGCACACCCACACCATGGGCAGCTGCCAGCAAGGGACAAGTGGGAGATGCTCCCATGCTGGTCACCTGTACTGCAGGCCTGACAGCTGTTCCTATTTTCAATTCTAACTTGTTGGCTGACAAGCCAGAATATGTCTCTGCTGTTATTCCTAAGGCTAAAAGAGAGGTATGACAAGGCAACCACCCTCCTCTCTCCTGGGTGGCAGGTGCACAACAGGTGCCAGCAGGCAACAGGCAGGGACCAGCACACAGCAAACTGCTTTCCTGCAGGGCACCAGACATGACAGCACGCTGCAGCCTTCGGGATTAGCCCCTGTGGCACACTGCTGGTGCAAACTGGCAGCACCAGCACTAAACAGCAAAAACCCTGGTAGGCAGGGCAGGGCTCTCCGTCTGCTGCAGCTGCCAGCCTCCTACTGTGTGTGTGCTCACAGCGAGCAGCCCTGCACCGCATGACAGCCTCCAGCCACCAAACTAGAAAAGTCACAGCATCCCCTTGCCTCCTGCAAGCCAAGACTACTCCCACTGCAATCCACCACCTTTTGCGACAGGAGGAAAGACCAGAGTGTGCATGCATCCAATTCCAGAGTCCCCAGACCACTGCAGCTGAGCCCATGGAAGGAAGTACATACACTCGGGTCTGACAGCTGTGAGGCAGAACATCCTGCTGCTCGACTGCAAATTGTCTTCCAGGTCCTAAATCTGACCTTCGGGGATATTCTGTCCTGGCACCGCTGCGTGGCCAAACATAGCTTCCTGCCCTGGTCCTAGCTTTTCTGCTCCCCTTGGATATGTGTCAAGGCCTCTCTATTCAGTTGAAGCTGTGTGACTTCCATGAACAGAAACCCCTTCTTTCTGGAGTATTTTGGTCTATACTATATCTGGTTGTCCTCCCCAGCACAGTGTGCTACCGCCTTTGTGCTGGAAGGAGCAGTCATGGGAAAGTAAGCCAGTTGGCAGGCAGCTCATCTAAAAAAAAAACCGCCACACAAGGCTCCACCCACACTGGGTCTCTGATGGGGACAGGCAGGCAGCTCCCACAGGCAGGGAGCAGCAGGCAGGAGCTTAGGTGGCTGCAAGGGATGATCCCCAGAGCAGCACCTGCCGCAGCAGCAACCCGAGTGCATGGGCTTCTCAGAGCCAACCACCAGAGCAGTACAATTTTGCAAGAGCCCTTCTCCAAAGATTTCAGATGATAGTTCCCAGAGGAGTCCCCTTCACGATGGAGATGGGGAGAACCACCAAGCCATGCCTACAGCCCTGTTTTACCGTCTTTGGTTCGGAGGCAGGCTGGATCCAAGCACACCGGTTTTCTGGGATCTACATGGAATCCACAAGATAAGAGGTGTTATATCACTCTAGAGACAGAGATGGGCAGTGGCCTGTCTCCTCCCTCACAAAGTCACCACTGGGCACTGGCCAACGTTGAGCCTGGAGCCCTCCTGTGAGGTCCTGTGCAAAGGCTGATGGTTTTAGGGAGTGGGTGTCCCTGGTTGCTGCTGGGTACACTCACCTGGAACCGGGGGTCGGTGTCACTCTCCCCGATCTGCTGCAGCAGCTCCCCGCTGGTCTGCCCCACCAGGCCAGCAGCCTGCAGGAGATTCTGGCGAGGCTGCAAGGAACAAGGCAAAATCAACACCGGGCTTGTGAGCAAGCCTTAAAACCTCACTCAGTGGTTCCCCTTTGGTTTCCCCCTTCCTCTCAGTCCCACAGCCCCTCCAGCACCCCACCTCAGCGCTGGCAGGCTGTGCTGTTTTCAGCAGGTCTGAGACAGCGCTCGCCAGGTTCTTGGCTGCCTGCAGAAGCTGCCGCCCGTTCCCTCCCTCGTCCTCCATCAGCGCAGCCAGCAGCTTCACACCCTTCGACATCTCCGTCAGGTTGGAAGAGATGGTGGTGACAGCACAGCCCACGGCAGTGTAGTCCGTGTCTGCTGGATCCCCTGCACAGGAAAGAGACCAGTCAGGATGGGATGTGCTCCGAGCGGTGCTCCAAGAGCATCCCCACACCTGTCACTGATGTGGTTTTCCTTTCTGGGAGCAAAAGGAGTCTTTCAGCCAGAAAAGAGAGACTAAGCCTTCTCCTGAATTGTGGCATCCCTCTACTCCAACCCTCCACATACCTGCAGTGAGGTTGACAACTGAGGCCGTGCCAGCAGTTATGGCATCCACCTGGGAGTGGATCTCATGCTTCGACTCATCCATCTTGTTTTTACGCCAAGCTTTTGATGCCTGAATGGGGGGAACAGGATCAGGAGATGGTGGTAGAGGTGTGAGCAGCTGCACACATGCTCACACAGAGAAGTGCAAGGAAGAGGATATAAGCAAAAGAGAGGGAAGACCTGTGACCACCCAAATTCTCTAGTCCACCCTGACCAAACAACATGACCAAGTGTCCCCTCCATGTCTGCCCACAGAGTGGGATACAACCCCATCTCCTTTCAGGCAGCAGATCTTCCCAGGAGCTGCTAACACTTCTCCCAGGAATGTAGCCAGCCTCACCCAGCCCCGCCTGCAGCGAGCTCCACCTCCAGCACCCCACCTTCACCCAGCACTCACAGCATCCTGCCCAAGAGGTGGCAAGGTCTCGAAGTCATCCAGCGTCGCCTGGGCTGCATGCACAGCCTGCATACTGGAGTTGATAGTGCCGGTCAGGGCTTGCTGGGCTGAGGTCTGCAACACAGAGACAGACTGAGGTATGACAAAGGCTTGGAATCCAGGATTACAGATTTGGCTCAAATGCTCCCCTGCAACGTGCTGTTGATGACCGAACTCTAGGAAGGTCTCCACAAAGTGGGGTGCGCCTCGCAAGAAGCGAGTCTCCCCTCTGCACCTCCCACTAGGAAATGCCTCATCTCACCATGGTTACAATCAAGTCTCACAGTTAACCAGCAGATGCTGTGGGATCCCACATGGCTTTCACAGCAAGTCCCCACAGCAGGCTGCATGGGACAAAAGAAATCAGCCTCCTCGTGGCGTTTTCCAAGTGCTCCTCCAACTGCACAGGAGATGGGGGCACCAAAACATGGCACTGGGTTCTGCTGCAAACCACAGCCCTAGTGCGGCTGTCCAGCCACAACCTGAATGAGAGGCTGCAGTCACCAGCCAGGTGAAAACACCGGGGTGTAGCTCAAGTTTGCAGAGGGTGCAGGAGAACACCAGCTCAGCCAGGCCAGCAAGCACATGAGGCCAGTGGCACAGAGCTCCTGCTCTTCACAGCAAGGCAACGCTTGGTCATGGACCCAAACAGATGGGTATACACAAGCCTGACAGTCACCTCTCAGAGTTTTTGCCCTATAGTCAGCACAAGGAGAGCTTACCAGGGGAGGCATGTGCCCTCGATGCATCTGGCCACTGGTGATTTGCAGCTGAGGCTGTGGCATCGTGCCCACTTGGAAGTTTTCTGGCCCTCCAGCCCCTGTCCTCATGATGGCTGGCAGGGCCACTGAGCCCAGCTCTGCCTTGCCTACGCGGTTAAACTGCTGCTGCACAACTGTCGACCTGAAATGGGGAGAAATACCAGGTAAAGGGATGCCCGCAGCGCTGGCACCAGGCTCTGTGGGAATGGCAGCTCTTCCTCCTTGCTGTGGTGCAAGCTTGGCTGGAGCACACTCTCCATTCTACTTCTCTGTGGCAGCTGCCTTGCTCCCGGAAGACTTACTTCTTTGGAGACACAGAGTCTTCCAGCATGGTGGACTCCTCATCCCCCTCCAGTCCAAAGTGGTCTTTGCTCTTTTTCTGCATAGGGAAAGAGAAAATGATACCCCCAAGCCCTCCCCTCCTCCTGCAGCCCAGACACCATACCAGGTCACAGGGCCTCCCTGCCCCGTCTCCAGCTTTCCCAGCAGTAGCGTGTGCCAATGGCTGTTAGGAGGTAGCTGGAAGGCACACCCTGTACCCCTATCTGGAGAGGGGCTATCAGTGCCCTTCTCAGCACAGCTTCACCTTTTTGAGGATGATATCAATGTAGCCAGCAATCAGCTGGGCGATCTGTTCCCCCTCCGTCGTCTGCACCGAGTAGTAACCATCCTGGTAATCTCCAAAATCCTGCAAGAGCAGGGCACAGGGTAGCACCGGAGCAGGGCACTGGTGGCCGTCCTGAGCCCCTCTGGTATGCACTAAGCACCTGAGCGCCAGCCTCCAAAGCAAGCGCTGCGAGAGGCACCAGAGGACGGCAAGCCTGTGCCGCCATGGGGCAACAGCAGAGACAGGGGCTGGAGCGAGAGCAGCCCCCCAAAGGGGCACCAGCAGGGAGGGGGTGCAGGGGACTAGTGCTGGTCCCTTACCAGGGTGAAGCTCTTGGGTGAGGCTGCCCAACGCTTGATGTTGGTCAGGCTCCACTCCTGAATCACTTCCTTAGTCTTCTCATCCACACGCATCACGCACTCCTTGGTGATCCCCAGCAGCCGTGGCACCAGCTTGTTCTTCCCCTTCATCTTCTCCTGTGGGCCACAACAGAAGGGCTGTGGGCTATCCCCAGGATGGATCCACCGAGGCAGAGACATCTGAGGTCTGCCATAGCTACCAAACACCCGCAAGGCCACACTTTCTAGTAGTGACAACTATCACATGCAGCTTGACAATGCGAAAAAGCATGAACCAAGGAGAAAGAAGGCAGTGCACAGGGAAATGCAAGAAAGAGAGGTGGACAGGGGAGGTTCAGAGAAAACGAGAGAAACGTAGGTTGAGGGGTAGCAGCTAGAGACACAATTGATGGAGGGATGCTGAAGAAGCAGAATTTTTGTCAGTTTGAAGTGGGACCAGGGGGCTGCTGCTCTACCTTGACCAAGAAGAAGGAGACCCCGTAGGTCTTGAGGGAACGGGCAAGTTTCACATAGCGAACTTTGGCTTCGATCTCACTCATGTTCCCACAGTTCTTGTGGGCCTGCAACAGCAAAGACAGGACATTGCACCAGCTCCACAGTCCTGCCCTGTCACCACTGCACAGCCTTTTCAGGCTCTCCCCACCCCACCAGCATGCCTTGCCCCAGCTCTGATCTCTGTGACCTCAGGAACTGCCTTGTCTACACAGCTCCTGCTCCTGTTTCTCACCCACCAGACTGCTGTGTGCTGCCTCCTCAGACAGGAACGCCTCAACCTTTAGTGAGGAGGAACAAAAAGCACACACCCCAACCTCCGCACTGCACATACCATGAAGATCTTGCGTTCTCCTTTCTGCTTGATGTACTCCTTGGGCAGGAAATCCTTGAGCCTGCCAAGAGACAGCCAAATGAGTTGTTAGCAGCAGAGCCCAAAGCCAGTGTCTGTCCTTGACTATGAACAGGCCCAACCCAAAGCCTCAGACAAACCCCTGCCAGGGCACAAACTGGGAGCTTTTGGAAGCAGAAAGAATGTGGGAGAGATTGCTGCAGCTATGAAAGCTGCCCTTGGGAGTTGCCCTAGCTGAGTGTGGGGTAAAGGTGCTGAGAATGCAGCCCTTTGTGCGGCATCAAGGCAGGCCAGAGGGTGGGCTGGGGCCACCCCCACAGCAGCTGACTGCATGTGCTATAGGGCTGCCAGAGGAAGCAGAATGGGGGGCTGGCACCCCTCACAGCTGGTGTGGATCCCCACACTTGGGCACTGTGTTGTAGGGAGGACAGGGGTTGCACCAGAAGCACTGAAACCCCCAGAGCACCACAAGGCAGTGTGGTGCTGGGTGCTGCCAAGCTGCTCCAGCTGCCTCAAGATAAGCCCAGGGGCTTCTCAGGACACTCACTCCAGAAAGCCTGGCTTGTGCTTCTGCTCGTTGTGTGGCCCAAACTGGATCTGGCACTGGTGGCCAGCAAACTCACAGGCTTTGTCAAAGGAGACAGGGTGGGAACCGTTCAGGATGTCATCACGAGCCTGCGTGGGAATAGAAGACACTGCAGTGGGCTGGGCAGCCACGCAGCCCTGCAACTGCTCTCCTTCACATCAAGCACGACATGTTTTACAGACTAAAAAGAAATGTCCCTGAAAAACAGGAGTATGTAGGACCAGGCTGTCCCCTACAGGCATCAAGCCTGGGAGAGGAACAGCAGCAGGATTTCAGGATGGTTCCTACCAGACAGAGCTGACATAGGATTCCCTGGGGAGCTCTGGAGTACACAGAGGACAGGGCTGGAATTGCCAGTGTTGGCTCTTACCCACCATGTAACTGGGTATCCCAAAGTACCCCCCTGTCATGGCTCCTGACAAAACCTTCAGCCCCCAGACCTGTCAGGGGCTGGCAGAAGGCAGTGGAGCCAGGTGCTCTGGGAAGCTGTACCTGCACGTAGAGCAGGTTGAGCTGCACAGGATCTCTCGAGTCCACATTCTGGTCAGAGTAGAAGAACTTGCGCCGCAGCAGCAGTGTTTCATTGTCATCGATGCCTTGCTCACGCAGGGTCCGGCCATGGTCCAGCCAGTTCACTGCAGACAATGCCAGGGTGTGAGCAGGAACAGGCACCAAGGCATGGCTGGTCCTGGCCCTGGGGCTGCTTACGCCGAGTGAGAAATGCATGTCTGCCTGGTGCATCCCAGCTCTCACCCCTGTGTCCTGCGCCCCCCGGCAGGAGATATTCCAGGGCGTGTGGGTGTATGTTCCCTCATCACAGTCCTCTCCATGCCCTCTTCCCCTCACAGGGGTCCCTGCTCCTCTCCCCAAGGCCCTCAGCACAGGCTGACCCCATTCCCAGCACGTTCAGGCACCTACACTCATCATCTGTGTGCAACTTCTGCTTGAGCTTCTCCATTTTCTTCTCATCTCGCAGCAAGGTCTTGTCCTTCTTGAGGGTGCCAGTAACCTCTTCCTTCTTCTCTTCCATGATCTCTCGTACAAGTGAGTACTCATCATAGTTGGTGATGCCTGCAGGAGAGCAGAGCGGTGTCCCCTCCCCTCACGTACCCCTGCTGCCAGGCCATCTGCCACAGAGCTGCTGCTGCTCCCACAGAAGCCTGTCGGGTTCTGCCATTCTCTCCCCACCTCCCTTCTTCCCCCCTGTTGCTGTCCTCTCCTCACCAATCCGGGCACATATTGTCATGAGCATGTCCGTGACAGTTTTGGAGTCATCCACCATCACTGTTTTCACTGTCCCATCCAGCATGCGGATCTTCAGGGGTCTCTGCTTCTTCTTGTACTCCATGGTATCCTGCGGGCACAGCGAAGCACAGCTCCCAGCAGTGGCACCAGTGCAGGGCACCCACATCCCACTGTCAGTCCAACAGCTCCTCCCTGCCCAGTGCAGTTGTGGGGGTGACAGGACGTGCTGCAGGGCACAATGCAAGGCAGCAGGGCAGGCACCCACACCACCTTCATCCTGCGAGCACATCCAACCACAGAGCAAAGGATGCAGCTGGAAAGATGTGGGATGGACACTCACCCCATTGCGAAGCATGTAGTAGTCCAGAGCCTTCCCAGCCTCCAGCCAGATCCCTTTCTTTGGGTCTTCATCCGAGAGGAAGAGCCCAAAATCATTGGCTGAAAAACAGGTAAAGTCTCTGCCAGGGTAGTCCCAAGCAGGACAGGGCCACCAGGGTGCCGCTCTGTGCCCGGGGATATGCACCAGTGCAGCCCAGTGCGTGAAGCACAGCAGCCCTGCAAATGCTGGAGCCTAAAGCTAATGAGTGGGCAACAAAGCTGGCACGCAAGCTCTGAGATTTTACCACAGTTATCCATGGAAAAAATCATCTGCAGCATGCCCACACAACGTTTAACTTGGAACTGACAGACACAACAGAAGGAAGAGCTTGCAGCTGTGGTTGACAGCTCTCTGAAACCTTCAGCGCCATGTGCAGCAGTAGTGAAAATAAGGTAATAAAGTGCTGGGGATCACCAGGAAGGGTGCTGGGAACTGGTCTATAAAACCTAGGCAATGCACAGTTTGACTACTCTCTGGTGGTAGGGTCTGCATCTCCCCAGGACAGCACAGTTTGAAAAGATACAGAGAGCCAGCTTAAATGATGGAACCTTGGTGTGAGGGACTAGAGGAGCTGGGACTCCTCTTGCTGCAGAATGGGAGGCTGAAGGAGGATTGGCTCAAGGCTTACAAGGTCTCAGAGGCGGTGAGTAAATATCACTCACCAAATCCTGCTCCCTCAGGGTGGGGCACCTGGTGAAAGGGCTACTGCTGGAGCCTGGGCAGTGGCTTTCCAGCTCAGACCCACAGGGACAGGCCCATTTTCATGTAGCAAGAGGCCAGGACCACGCCTGGCTTGGCACTGGAAAGGTCCTTCTCCACCTCTGCAACAATCCTGCGCCGCAGGCAGTCTTGGCTGGCTATGTTTATAACTCGTCATCTTGTTGGCAGCTCTCTTTGGGGAGGGACAAATTCCTGAGCCGCCCTGTGCCTGCCTGGCTAACACTGCCGTTAGGATCCTACTAAACAGGGAGCAGAAAAATCATGAAAGCTTGCCATTTTATTTTTGCAGTAAAAAAAAAAAAAAACAAAACCCCTAACTGTTTTCAAAGCAAATTCCGAGAGGATAAATCCACAGCACTGAAAACTGAGCAGCTTGCCCCAGATCCTTGGGTTGGGCGGGGAGAAGCACTTCCTGAAAAAGAGCAAGAGCAGAGCTGGAAACTTACACCAAAGCTCCCTCAGCCCAAAGATGACAAAAATCCAGGGCAGCTCAAAAAAGGAGCCCGAGTGCCCGTGTGTAAGGAGGGCAAAGAGAAGTAAAAGCTGCAAGGAACACATAGGAAAAGAAAAGCTGTGAGCAACTGAAAAGGAACGCAGGAATAAGAAGTTCCCTTTAAGGCCTTCCCCTTGCTGCTTTTTTTATAAACAGGCTGGCTCACACCCAGGAGCAGGAAATGCAATGCTCCTTCCAACACCACTATAGCCCTGCATATCCAAAGACATCCAGTCCCTCGCTGAAGCTGAAAGCCATGGTCTGCTGGACTGCTGACCAGCCGGGCATGGCGCGAGAAGGCATTTCCTTTCAACCTTAAGGAATGTGCTGCTCCCAGATGTCACCGCACTCCCCCTCCTCTTCCCACGACTCTTGACCTCCGCTTTGCTGTCTCTCCTCTGTGGCACAGCCGCTTTTGGGGGTTGCAGGGACTCAGGAGAGCCCCTGAGACAGTGTCCCAGAGCTCCAACCCCCCATCCATGATAGGGACAGGCCACATCCGCGTGGGCGTGAGTCACATCATGAGCTCATGAGCCATAGGCTAAATTGTGAGCCTAGCAGCAGCAAGAAAATGCTGGAGCTGAGGCAGCCTAGAAAGGTAATGGAGCACCAGCACCGGTCTGGCAGAGAGCTGTCAGTGGGAGACAGACCCAGAGGAGATTATATATATCCCAAGAAAGGAAAAATTAACCCAAATGGTTTATTCATGTTTGCTATGACCCCTGCAACTGTTTAAACTCATGTAGCCCTGGCTGGTGGTGATGAATGCAAATAGGACAGAGGAGCAGAGACAGAAAGGGCAGCGGACTCAAATTGCCTAATGAGTATTTCACTTCCAAATGTGGTTTCCTAACTTCCAAATCCCCAAATGTTCTTCTCGGGTGTCGAGGAGGGAGTCTGAGAAGCTCAGACCCTCACCTCAACTGGGCAAGAGGACTTGGACCTTGATACCCCCTGCCCCACCACTTTCTCTGGGAAAGTGCCAGAGAGGCACAGACAGAAAAGAAAAGGGAGACCAGTGAAATGCCAGGAGCTAAGCCAAGGTGGCCCTGGCACAGCAGCCAGTCCCACCACGGACTTACACTGTCCTATCTGTGCCTCGGGCACCCGCTCACGGATCATCCGGCAGGCATCGTACACCATGGTGGAGGGCTCAAACTGCATCGTCTTCACCACATTGCCGATGCTGATCTTCAGCGAGAGGGCAACCATGGTGGCGGCTGGGCTGTCCCCACTCCTGCGTCACCTGCCAGAGGAGACAGACGAGTGAGCTCTGCCTGCTGACCCCACCGGTGCGCAGGGTCCTCCCTCCTCCTCTGGCAGCACCTGAAAGCCGTGACTCAGCTTCCAGTGGCAAGCAAGGGCTGCACCCTGAGCTGGTGAGCCTGTGAGAAGTCCCACTTTCCAGACCCTGGGACCTCAGACCAGCACTGGGACCCTTACCTCCTTGTCCTAAGGTCCCAAAGACAATTTTACTTGCCTGTGGGAGTGAGAGCAGCTGGTACCCAACAGAGATACTGCCAGAGCGGAAGTGAGCGTGAGGGAGCACACTAGATAAGCTGTGAGAGCATGATGGAAGGGGTTATAATTAAACCTGCCATGACACAGAAGCCACAAGAGGAAAACCAAGCTTTGACCCAGAGCTGGCAGGAGCCTGCCCCAGTTATCAGGACCCCTCATGTCACCAGCAGACGGGGCTGAGCTGGCAGCCTGAGCACAGAGGGACGGAAAAGCCTGAAGCTGCACGGGGACACAAGATAAGGGTGCCAGGCATTGAATTCACACGTTAAATACAATTACCTGGGGAAAGCACCACTCACACCCAAGGCGGGCTCATGAGATCAGGGTCTATGGCAGCAGATACTGCACCAACCCAGGGAGCAGGATGATGCACAGGAAGGCAAGGGATCAACTGTGGCAGGTCTCACTGCATGGGCATACAAGAGTCACACCATGCCATCTGAAAAAGGA
Organism: Dryoscopus gambensis; assembly: GCA_013389985.1. Classification (NCBI taxonomy): domain Eukaryota; kingdom Metazoa; phylum Chordata; class Aves; order Passeriformes; family Malaconotidae; genus Dryoscopus; species Dryoscopus gambensis. The sequence goes on along the minus strand of WEIT01012895.1, from coordinate 52,985 downwards.
CTCAAGATGGGTCCAGCTCGAAGGATCAGCTTCATAGAATAGAATCACAGAATCATCAGGGTTGGAAGATCACCCAGTCCAACCACCCACATAGCACTACCACAGTAATCCCTAAATTACCAGATCGTATCACCCAGCACCAGAACCCTCTTAAACACCTTCAGGGATGGTGACTGCACCGCCTCCCTGGGCAACCTATTCCAATGCCTGATCACCTTAACAGCGAAAAGTTTTTTTCTAATATATAATCTGAACCTCTCCTGTCTCAGCTTAAGGCCATTTCTTCTTGTCCTCTCAGGGTAGGCATGGCAGAAGAGACTGCCCCCATCTCACTACAACCTCCTTTCAGGTAGTTGCAGAGTTCAGGCTTAAAGGATTGCATAGAGCACCTTCAGAGCAAGTGCCCCTCAACAGGGCTCCAAAACAGCAGCTTTAATAACACCTAATCAGAACTGCAATGTTTGTATTGCAGAGTAAAAGCTGAAAGTAACAGAACTAGAAGAAGGTTGTACATACGTGCCCTGCTTGCCTGATACAGTTTGTAAGAGTCCTTCCCTTTGGGTTTACCCGCTGTGCAACAGCTTTCAGTGCTTTCCCAGGCTGCCAAATGCCTCAAGGTCCCTACGCCGAGTCCTTTGCTCCTGCCCCCCTGCTCCACGCCCTTCTTAACATTCCCTGTCCCCATCTGGCCCCAACCCAACGCTCTCCAGCAGTGACATGCCTTTTCCTCTCCCTGGGAGCTTGCTCATGCAGAGGGAGTCCCCTGTTCTGCTGACCCAGGCTGCCTTGTCCTTAAACTCCTGTGATGGGAGGATGCAAGAGCACTGGTGGGATGCACATCTGCTTATTCTCTTCTAGACTGATCTTCTCCTGCCAGCCTTCCTATTATGGCTGTCAGGGAAAGCTGATCTTGCATCCTCAGCCTGACCTGAGAAGGTTCTTGGGTAAAATGTGCTGGCAGCCTTCTTCGCACTGCAGCAGCACATGGTGAGTCTGTGCATCCCTGCCTGGCGCTGCCAGCTCCAGTCCCCCTGGGAGGGGGTACACCAGTGCAGGCTGTTCCCGAACACAGACCTGAGCAGCCTCGGGGCAGGATCTGCATCCGGTTTTGGCCAGGAGAAAGTCAGAGGGCAGGGGCCCTGCTCCTGCAGAGCCAGAAAGCCATGCTGGTGGTGCGGGGTGGGAGGCAGGGACCAAGGAGCGTGCCGCCTCCGCCAGCACATGGAGCGGCTCCAGCTCTGCATTCCTGAGCCGTTCTGCAATGTTTCTGCGGAGGCCCGTGGCCCCCACTGTCTCCGCTGCTGAGGAATGAAATGCACTTTGGCTCCGGAGCGAGGGAGCCCATCGGCAGAGGTAAGGAGGTGGCAGAGGCACCCGCCTGTGCTGCTGCCATCTATCCGGAAGCACCAGCAAAGCTGTGGAGCTGAACAAATGAGGAACACCCTGTCATGGAAAAGCTTTTCCAAGTATTTTATATGCAGGGCAGGCTGCTGTGGTCACCAGGCCAACTTCTCTACATCTAAAAATATTCTCAAGTTGAGTATAAAGCTGCTTTCCATCCCTCTGCAGGAAAATGAGAACATGCCACTGACAGGACAAGGTCAGAGACCATGGAGGAAGGGGAGTGGAGGATGTCGGACAGTAGAGAGGAACTGAGAGGAGCCAGGACATCTGCCACCATTTCTGCATCCTCTTCTTGCCCTCACAAAGCCACCCAAAACCAGGCACTGCACCAGAGGCACCCCTTAGCTCGCCCTTCACAGGGGTCGCTGTGCTTCCCCAGACCCCACAAGAAGATGACTGCTCAAGCCTTCCCACTCCCAAACATTTAGAAAAATGACAGAGCTCAGCAGGGAAGATGCTGATGACATCAAGGAAGACCTCAGAGAAAAGGGAGATGGTTCACTTCAATTGCCACATTCCATGAAAGAAGTCCAGGCTCCAGCAGCTTAACTTTGCCGACAGCAGTGTTAGAGCAGAAATGCTCCCTTCTGCAAAAGGACACCTCCTCAAACTGGGGTGAAGTTTGTCAGCAAAACGTGGCACTTAATCACATAAGGTTTGCGAATCTGTTGCCTGGTGTGAGGGCACCAATGCAGGGATCAGCTCCGGCAGACCTCTCCCCTCAGGGAGCCATGTGGAGAGGGAAAAGCTGGACTACACATAACAGATGAGACGGCGTGGGAGCCTGGCAGTGCAAATCAGAAAAATAAAAGGACAGTGAAACTCAAGCCGTCCCCCTAGAAAGAAAAAAACCAAAAAACCCAAACAAACCAAGTCTCGATGAACACACACCAAATTTTTGCTGGCTCACCTCCAGAGAAAGCAAACCTATTCTCAGACAAACCTATCCTCAATCACACTGTCGGTATGCAAAGTCAGATAAGGCACTGGAGCAGCCAGATTAACACACTTCTGCATTTTACAGCAAGCTGTGTGCAACCCTTTTTGAACCATGGGCACGTTTCTGAGCCAATCCCAAAACGATGAGGGGGCAGGGGGTAACCTTGATGGGGTCCCACCACTTCCCCCAGGAGCTGTTGTGGGGGAACAGCTCCCTCCATCTAAGCCCAAGCAAGGTGAGCAAAACCAAGACGGTGGTGGAGGCCTTCAGTTTCTGCCTGAGGGCAGGGTCAGTGCAGGCAGGGCTGCGGGCAGACAGCATCATGTGGCCCAAGGAAACACCGTGTCATTGCTGGGGACCACTGACAGTGAGTTTTCCGTCACGTGATGTAATTGCTATATTTGTGTCGGACGAGTTCACCGCTGCAATAGCAGTTACAGGGGAGGGTTTGTGTCTTAAAAGACAAAAAAAAAAAAATTAACCAAAATTCAACTGCGGACAGCTGGAACACTTGTGGCGAGTTTCCAGAACAAGCTGCAAATCTTCAGATGCAACAGTTTTGCCATTTTTATTATGCTCTCTCATAAAACACTCCAAAAGAGGTTTGGAGTTTATTATTTTTTTTCTTTTTTTTTTTTTTTTTTTTTTTTTTTTTTTTTTTTTTTAATGGCAATACCAAATTTCAGCTGGGAAAGGCCCTGCTGCAGACCAGAAGATGGCTGCAGGAAGCTTTATCAGCTGCAAACCACCCCAGTGCTGGGGTTTTCCACAGGCACGGCCTGGTCAGTGCCGCCACCGGCACAGCCAGGAAGATACCAGGACACCAAAATGCAATGCCTGCAGCAGTGGCTTCACTAGCACGTCAGCAGCTGCACTCCAAAAACAAAAACTAAGCTGGTAAGAAGCCAGACTAGGCTCTGGCTGGGTTCTCCTGTGTTCTCCAGTACGGGACCAGTATACGCAGCCACAGCAGGCACTGAGGCAGACGTGGCTCAGCCCTGCACCAGTGGGGAGGCTGAGCCAGCAACCCCAGCTGGTTTAGTGTCACACGCTGCCGAGCCGCTCAGCCCAGTTCCTCTTTCCCAGCTGCATGTCCACATCGGATGGGAGGACAGTTTCTTCCAGCTGAGGCTAAGCTTGCTCCTGGGGAGCACGAGTGGCTGCACAAGGACAGACACAGCACCCCTGTGACCACTCAGCTGTTACCCATGGCTAGGACAGGAGCATCCTCTCACCCCCTCAGGGAGGGCAGCCCTGCTCTGCGTGGGAAATGAGCAGGGGCTGGGCAGCTGGGCTGGAGGATCACAGCCGCAGCCTGTGCAGCTCAAACACATCGAGCTGAAGCAGCTCCGGCCATTAACTGCCCACATTTCGCACACACCCCACATCCTGTCTGCTCCTGCTGGGCATCCCCTGACCTCCAAAGGCATGGAGCACAAATCATGGCACTGCCAGACTGCCCATGATGAAGGCAAGCATGGGGGCAAGCGGGTCTCCAGCTGTAGCCTCTCCTGCGTCCTTAGCAAGCTGGTCCTCTGGCACAGGACCCCAAAAGCAGGGGTTGGGGTGCAGTGGATGCTCTCATGACCTCTGGAGAGCACTGGGTGCCCTGATCCAGGCACCTATGCTTCCCATAACAAGCAACATGCTCAGCACCATGCTGCCTGACAAGAAGAAAGGTGAAAGAAAAAAGAGTGTGGCTGCATTTTGGGTCATTTCACCCAGCAGCCAGCAAAGCTCTGGTCCGAAAAGAAGGGCACCCCACAGGACCCTCTTCTTCCCTTTTCCTCAGCCTTCCCACTCCCCCTTTCCCTAAATCTGCTGGGACATGTCATTTTGGGAAGCACCAAATGCCTGCTGCTGCCATTCAGCAAGCAAGCTAAACTTGGCTGGTGCTCCCCATGCACCATCACAGGCTCATTTAGCACCTGGGGGGTTTCACCCCATGGCCTGGTGGGAGGCAGGTGGTCTGGGCCCTTTACTGGGCAACTCATGGGTTTTGGCAAAACTAAAGTTCCCAAAAATATGTGCCCTCCCCTTCTCTGCAGCGAGGCTCAGGGAGAGAGGAGAAGGGAGTAAACAATTATTGCTACCAAATATGGGTCTAACAGCCAGCGATGAAGCCACGGCAGAAGCATGTAGACATCCTGCCGGCAGATTCAAAGGGATGGGGAGCTTGCAGGGGCTCGGGCAGGATCCGGCAGGGACCAGGCAGAGGATGGGGCAAGGTTTCCCCCTGCTCGGTTAGTTGCTTCGGCCGGGGCATGGTGGGGGCCCAGGCCTTCCCGATGGGGGCCAGTCCCGCCCCGCATGGGAACAACCCCAGTGCCCCATCCCGGGGGCCCATGGCCAGCTGTCTGTCCTGGTGGGAACTGCTGCGGTGACCTCCCTGGCTCCGGTGTGGCCATGGGAAGCGTGTCCCCTCGCGTCCCCACCCAAGACCACGCAGCAGCACACAGTCACCCTTGCCACTAGCTTTTCCCTACGCCCCGGCAGGGTGGGCGGGGTGCCGGGCAAAAAGCTGCGCCTGGCCTGCCCCAAATGCCGCCCCACGGTCCGCGGGCCGGCGGCCACGGCCAGGCTTGTCCAGCTCGGTCCCCAGGGACCCCCGAGGTGGGGATGCTGGCCTGGGCCTGGCCGGGGCAGACTCCGAGCCCAGGCCTG
>WEIT01012895.1:23481-44939 GCA_013389985.1 Dryoscopus gambensis | reverse complement strand
TGCGCTCCGGTCACCCTTCCTTCTGCCGCACCTGCCCCTCCTGCTTCTCCTGCTCCCGTCCTGCCCGCGCTGCCGGCGCGGCGAACGCTTCCTCGGGAGTGACTGCTCCGAGTCTCTGAAAGCCGTGGGCCCTGGCATTGCCCTGGTTTGCCCAGCTCCTCTTGCTGCTCCACTTTCTGCTGGCAGCCCTGCTCACAGTCAGCTGGCACAGCAGCCCTGTGGCTGGGGAGTGCCCTCGCCCTGTGGGTTTGGGTGGGGTTTTAGGTGGTTTTTGTGGCACTTTATTTATTCTGATTTGGTTTTTTTTTTTTCAGACTGTGACACTTGGCAGCTAGATGTGAAAGCTTAGCAGTGCTGATGGAGAGGTGTGATGGATGCCCGTGCTCTGACAGCCTGAATGGTGCCTTGGCTCAGGCATCGCCCACGAGCCGGCCGGGCTGATCCCAGTGAGAGCCATGCGAGGCCCCATCTCCTCAGGGACCGAGGCTCCTGGGCCATGTCGTGTCAGGACATAACAGCAGCAGCTCGAGCTGGGACCAGACAAAGCTAAAGCTGCCACGGCCACACAGGTGCACAAGCGCCGGGGCGGCGTTTGGCTGCAAGTCCTTCACTCTGCCCTCCAAGTACCTGTGGCTGCCCCGAGCCACTGAGCTCTGCTGCTCTCGTGCTGCCGGGCCCTGACCTCCCTGGGAGCAGGGACGGCTCTCCCGGTCACTCCTCGGGGCTGAGAGAAGCCTTACCAGTGTCTGATCTCTACGGCGAAGTAAGGAGCATTTTACTTTCAGCCTAAAGGTATATTGTGCACTAGTGCCATTTATATATATCCATCTCTTTATTTATTACAATACCCACTTATTTATTACAAGTGTGTTAAATAGTGCAGAGTTTGACAGCTGTCTGAATTACTAAATCATCATTCGGGCCTTTGTCAAATCACTCAATAATGACCCTTCAATGATCGCTTAATCACCATTTGATTACCATCTAATTTCTGTTCAATCATCAATTACTTAGAATTTGATCATCATTTAATCATTAACAGAATCCCTTTAGTTACAACCTCAGCAATGACTTTTCTTAATAATTTTCCTGTGTCAGGAAGTTCTCCCTGCCGGCTGCGCACCACGGGGTATGGCACCTTCAGGCTTTTGTGGAACAGCAGGATCTTGCATGCTCTCCACACCATTAAGTCTGGGATTGTTTCACTTTTCCTCTCCTTCCTGCAGCTTTTGTGCTCTGGGTGGAGCGTGGCTCCTGTGGCTGGGTCACAGTAACCTTGTGTGGAAAACAGTGTATTGTTGTCACCAGTGGTGCTATAATAGCCTTGCTGGGGAAGTACTTGTGGACTGGCTGTCCCTGCTGTTGACATTGCACAGGGATGCTTTGTCTGTAGGGTCTGAGGGACATCTTAAAGCAAGGCTGGTGTCTCCCCTTGTGCCTGTGCTCACTCTGGGTGTCCTGCTCAGATGTCGTGCCCAGAGGAACTGGATGCCCTGGCAGATGTGGATCTGCTGGACTTTCTCCTGAAGGATGATGCTCCCTGCCCTGAAATCCCAGGGGAGCAGAACAGTCTTCTGGAAGACTGGGGCCTGCCAACGCCTGAGGTGAGTTCTTTGTGAGGAATTGCTGATGCGCTGAGGTTTAGGAGGTTTATCTCTTTGCTGAGTAAAAGCTGTTCCTCCGCAGCTCCTGGACAAGGAGATGGATGACTTCATCAGCTCGCTGCTGAGCCCTTTAGAAGATGAACCAAACAGGCTCAGTTATTTGCCTGCCAACAGTGACAGCAGCATTTCTGAGGATCAGCATCTGCCCCATTACCTTGGTAGCAGTTTTGCCAGCCAAGACATTGTGCAGGTTGATCACAACTACTCCCTTCACCAGGACTGGCCTGTGCTGGAAAGTGTGAGGTCTGACACGGCAGAAGGAGATGTCACCATTGAGCTGGGTGAGTGATGTGTATGGACTCTTTCTGCCCTGGCTACAGACAGAAAAGAGAAAAGCAGTCCCACATGGATTTATTTTGGCGGGTGTCAGGCAATTGATGGAGAGACCCAAGAGCAGAGGCTTTCTACTGCTGTAAAATTGCTGTTTCATGCTACTTAAAGCTGGCTGGTCAGGTGCTTGCCTCACTGAGGCCTGGCACTTGACTCATCTTTCCTTCCCCAGGGGCATGGGTGGGTTTGGAAGGCACAAGCAAGGCACTTGAACAGAGCACCAGTCCCCTCATTGCTGTTGCTGTGGAAGATGAACCCCAGCTTGTGCCTGGAGCAATTGTGCAGGTACTGACTCCCATGCCTGTGGACCCCAGCCTTTGCTTCTGCTCACATCTCTCCTTCTCCTCTGACGTGGCCCCTGTGAGAGATGTCTCTGAGAGAAAGCATGATGCTGCTTTGGCAGAGCTGATTCCAGTTCTGTGTGTTTGCTGCATGTCTGCTCTGGCCCAGGGTGGACGCCTTGTTTTTTGCATCCCCAGTAAGCTTATTTTTGCTGTTTTCTAGTCTGACTTCCCAGAGCTGGTGCTGACAGAGGAGGAGAAGCAACTCCTGGAGAAAGAAGGTGTTACATTACCAACCTCTCTGCCACTGACTAAAGTGAGTCCTCACTAGAACCAAACAGACTTGGACCACTCAAATGTGTCAGGTAGTATAGGGGTTTGAAACTACAGGATGGTGCCTTGATGAGAATATTGTTGTCCAGGTGCTGTGTTCATGGCAGTGTTCGTTTTCCTCCTTTCAAGTCTGAGAGGCTGTCCATGTGCATGGCAGCTTCTGGCTGCTGTCAGTCTCCCTACTCATGGCTGTTTGGAGCAGACAGTTACACCGCAAGTGCCTCCAGCTATTTTTTCCTGCTTGCCTAGTGGCTCGTGAGTTGTATGCTTTTCATTTGCCTTCGGTATACCTTACTTTTGCTATGTCATGGAAGCTGCTGGCTCATCAGCAGGCCAGAGTTTGCCTTGCAGTTTATTCAGTGGTGTGGGAAGGACAGAGGATGCAAGCGCTCAGGCTGGTCACTGAGATGTGTGCCGGGTGTGAGAGGATGGGATTGGCAGCACCCTGGGATGGCTGTTAATGAGATGATCCTTGCAGGCTGAAGAGCGAGTTCTGAGGAAAGTGCGTCGTAAGATCCGGAACAAGCAGGCAGCTCAGGATAGTCGTCGCAGGAGGAAGATCTATGTGGATGGCCTGGAAAACAGGTATGGTCACACGGCAGTGTCATCCAGCACTCGTGGGACCCACATGTTCTTTTAGGGATCCTTGGCAGAATGATGATGCCGCTCCATTAAACTGTAGTTTCAATCAAAACTTAGTTTTTGTGTCATGTTATGGTTAGTGTAGCACAGGATTTGTGATTAGAATGGCACCGTTTTTCTACAAGCAGAATCAGTGTAGTACAGTCTAAAGCAGTGTAATACAAAACTTATCATACAACTTAATTCACAATTTCTAATCACCTGCATTCTAATACAGCTTAACTTAAGATTTCTAGCCACCTGGGCCCTCTGCAGATTGGATCAGATCTTAATAGACAGTTCTGTGTATTAATATAATGATCATAATGTAGACTGAAAAATAATATGAAGGAGCATGAGTGTCTCCCTTAGACATGGGAGGAAACAGGCAGTGGTGGATGTGTCCCTCAGCAGGGGGGTCCTGAGCCAGCAGAAACTCTACTCCCAAGGTCCCCCTTAGGGTTTTCTAATTGCTTGATTGTGTGGACAGTGCACTCTGTGCTGTTGTGTTTCCCTGGTCTGTGATGGGGCTGTCAGCAGCACAGAGCTGGCCGTGTGCCCGCGACCTTCAAGGCCGACATAGGAAGGGCCTGGTGCCCAGGGACTTTCAGGCTGGCATGGAGGAGAAGAAGAAATCTGTTTGTTCTGGTACTTGGTGCACAGGACCTTCAGGGGCTGATAACGAGGGGAAGGGAATGAATGCACGACCTGCTTGGTCACAGAATGGCTGCTCCCCTCAGTATGGCCTTAGCTGTGCTGACCACATTCCTGGATTTGGGAACAGTGGGTGCACGTCGTAAGTTGCTGTGCTGTTCAGCTGCTGAGCCTTTGCCACCTTGGGCAGAAAGTGAGGCTGGCTGTGTGAGGCAACAGCTCTCTGCAGAGGGTTCAGAATATCGGATAAAGCCTGCCTGGTGCTCTTGTGCTCAGAGATGGCCCAGAGCTTGCTCTGTTCAAGCCAGGTAGCTGACCTGCCAGGTCCAATGTGTTTTCCGGGTCAGGCTAGTTTATAATACAGCCTTATGTCACAGATCTGCAGGGCTGGTGTGCTGCTAGGAGTGAGCATCCATAGGCATTAGTCAACCACTTCTCTGCAGGACTGGGCAGGGCTTCATCCCTCCCCATATCTGGTATGAGGTAGTGCTCTCTGGGCTTTGCTGTACATGATACCAGGTACACCCTAGGACCAACTGTGTCTGCCCCAGCTATTCAGAAGTGGTGACTGATGTGAAGTCTCTGCTGTTGACCGACAAAATCTCTGTTTTTCCCCCATGCTGCTCGTCCTTTCTGGTAGAGTGGCAGCCTGCACAGCTGAAAACCATGAACTGGAGAAGAAGGTGCAGCAGCTGCAGAAGCAGAACATGTGAGTTGGGTTGTTGGGTCTTCTTGCTGGGTTTAGCAGATGTGGTGGGGAAGGCTGTTCCTCTTCTCAGGACTGTGGCCTGTCCCTGGCTGCAGAGGGTGGAGGGAAGTGTGCAGCTCTAAGTTCAGCCGTTGTGTTAACCTGCATTTCCTGCTCTCCTGCAGGTCACTGCTCAGGCAGTTACAGAAACTGCAGGCCTTGGTGAGACGGTCTGCCCCCAAAACTACCAGAAGAAAAACCTGCACCATGGTAAGTGGCTTCAGCCCCCGTGTTTGTGGAGGAGTCTCTGCTGTCCTCACAAGTTTGGGAGAGAGGTGTTTATTGCATCCAGTGATGCCTGTCCATCTCCTTTGCTGAGATCTGTGCTGATCTTTCTGTTTCCAGATCGTGGTTCTGTCCTTCTGCCTTGTTCTGTCCCCCAGCATCCGCTCACCTGGGAGCGTAGAGCCACAGCGGGAGCTCAAGGGTGAGTGCCCAGGTTGGGGCTGAGGTGTAGCTCCAGGTGAAGTGCTGCCCGTCAGAGCACAGCACCTTCCCCAGAGACAGCCTGAGCTCTTGGGCACCTCCAGCTCAGCATCCCCTTGCCTGGGGTGACCACTAGGTTTGGGTTGCTGTCTCACCCCAGCTCTGGACCCTTTCTCAGCCACGTTACAGAGGCCTGCCTGGAAGCAGGGCCCTGTGCCAGGGGCCGTGCAAAGACAGGAGAGATCCCATCCCTCGTGGAGCACAAACTGTGCTTGTGCCTGGCAGCTGTGCAGCATCCTCTCCCCTCCTTGCGTGGGAGCAGGAAGTCCTGGTTAAACAGTTTGTCTTTTCTCTGGGCTCTGTGGTGGCTCCACACTCAGCACAGGAGGATGGGAGGCTGGAAATGACAGGGTTGTCTCTCTCTCTCTTACAGTGCTATCACGGCAGATCCGTGAGTTTCCGAACCAGGGAGCGCCTGATGTGCAGCACAACACCGAGCTGGAGGGCTTCAGCCCAGAGCCTGAAGATCCCTTGCTGTCGGGCAACCTCAGTCAGTCATGGGAAGAGGGGCAGAGTCCACTCAACCCCAGTCCCAGATCTTTCAATAGCAACTCATCCTCTGACCCTCCGGCAGCAGCAGGCTCCGAGCCGGGCCCGCCCCAGAATGACCCTTTGCAGGCAGCAGTGCTGGTGCCATGGAAAGCCAAGGGTCAGGAGTGGGGGGAACACCCTGACAGAGTTCTCATCCAGCAGCACCATGCCAACGAGATGTGACCAACGCTGCGTCCTGCTCCTTGGGATGGTACTGGGCATCCTGTGGGGCAGGGACAGAGCTGCACTAACAGATTATCTATCCAAGCAGTTTCTTTTCAATACTCTCCTGATTGCCAGCAGCTCAGAGGGTTTACCAGGGAAGAATCATTCTGACATTTTATATTTGTGTCAGGCTCCATCTGAGATGGGACAGGAAATTCTGAGAACTTCACTATGGCTGCTGCTGTGGCTCGCAGCCCAGGGTGCATCTGGAGGCTTGTGGGGATGGGCTGTGGCAGGGAGGGTGGAGGAAGTTGGGCTGAGGTGCTGGTACTTGGTCTGACTGGATGCAGTTGGTGATGGAGGCTGCTGCCCTGCTTCTTCACTGCCCAGCTGGAGATAAACAGTCACTTCTGAGTCTGTGTTGTGGCCCCAAACATCTGTCCCATGTCCCTGCCCCTTAATCTTGCAGTGCTGCCTCATTTCCAGGTGTGAGGGTGCAAGTTGACCTTTAGTGCCCTCACGGGAGTAGTCCTGCCTGCTGCTGCGACAGACCCAGCTTGTCGCCTGTTCCTGCTAGCTTTTGAGCCATGGCCACAGCTCCCAGCCTGGCTGGAGAAGGTAATGTGGAGTCCTTCCTGAGCCATGTGTGCTGTTTGCCTACTGTAGGGGCTGAGCCTTTCATCTCCTGCAGGCTTCTGGGCCTCGAGGAGCAGGCATGTCTTGAGCCAGACTGCTGAGGCAGCATGTAGCAGAGAGCAGCAGAGCTGCTTGCTCTTCTGAAGGCTTTCCTGGCCACAGGACAGTTTCAAAGCCATGTCCTTGTGTGCCCAAGCCTTGCTGTGCTGGCTGGTGATGCAGTCAATGGTTCTGGGCCAAGCAGAAACACTTTGAGCTGGTGAGCAGTGTCTTTGCCCCAGAGTGCAGCTTAGTGGTACCTGTAAAGATGTCCTTGTCCTACTTCAGGACATTTCATAGAGTCATGTAGAATGGTTTGGAAGGGAGCTGTAAAGGTCATCTAGGCCAGTTCCCCCTGCAGTGAGTAGGGACAGCTTCAGTTGGATCAGAATAATAATGAATAGCTTCCTTATTAATAGAGTCTAAATAAACATTAATGATGTGTGACTCTGTCCTCTCTAATTGTTTTGGCGAGGTGCTGGGCGGCTGGGTGGAAGCTGGGGGCTGCACCTGGGGCTGGGAGCCTTGTGGGAGAAACCCAGCGGTGGCTCGGGGACTATCAGATCGGTGCAGGGGAACTCCGCGTGGCTGTGGCTGTGCAGAGGGGCTTGTTGAGGCACGGTGTGGGTTTGCAGAGCTGCTGCTCTGCTCTCACCACGCTTCGAGGGTGGAAAAGCACTTGGAGAAAAGTGTTGTGGTGAACACCCAGCGCCCACCACGCACATCCAAGCCCCCAGCGCTGCGGAAGCGAGCAGCTTCCCCCGGAGGAAGTGCAAGGAGCCGGTGTCAGCCCCCACCGCTGCTTTCGTAATGGGGAGCTGCACAATTGCAGGAAGCGGAGCAGAGCCAGGGTGCTGCAACAGCCAACGGGTGGGCCCTGCCTGCTGCAGGGTTGCTAAATTCAGGCTTGTCCCTGCCTCTGGTTGAGACCACTGGGTCCACAGGACGCACTGGCACACCTTGAGCTCAGGCTGTGGAGCCCAGGGTAGGGTTTGGGGGCACGGTAGCTCAGCCAGGCAGTGGATGCAGGAAGCTTCATGCTTGCAGCCCACCCAAGCAAACACGATATAAGACAATGTTTTGTTGGGAGGAGAGACAACCAAGGAGGGGCTCGCCCAGGGGCTGTCCCTCAGGACAGGTAGCAGCATGGTCCCAACAGGGCCAGGTCACAGCTCTACCCTGGTCAGGGCTGACAGACCTTGAGCATCACCAGGGAACCGCTGGACCTTTTTCCTCAGGAGATGTGCATGGCATCAGGAAGGTCGAAGACCCCATCTACACTTTAGTTTAATTTTTGGCAGTTTGAAGCCAGGGTGTGAAATGTCCTGTTCCCACTTTACTTTCATTTTTGCAGGTCAGGGTCGGTGTGTGAAATGCCCTGTTCCCTCTCTAGTTTCATTTTTTGCAGTTCAAGGCCAGAGTGTGTAGTGTCACAGATGTTACACGGTGTCCCCAACCCAGCACTAATCAATATTGAATGAGCCACATGAAGTAATACATGGTGGTGTTGCCAGCAAAGTTGGGAGCAGCCACGTGAGCTGGTGTTTGCCTGGGTGTGATGGGGTCAGTATTGCTCTTTGTAGCAGTCTGGCTGGCTTGGCCAGATGTCAGGAAGGGAGATAACTCTGGGAGAGCAGGCAGGGAGCCAGGAGTTGGGAGTTTTGGGGAGGATTGCTCCATGGTCTCAGCTCATAATGACCAAGATCTGCTATTTTTCATTGCTTTCTGTGTTCTCATGCCAGTCTCAGAGCAAGCAGCTCTGAGCTGGGGAGAGGAAGGAAGCTCAGCCTGGACATCACGCCTTGGGTTAAAGGGCAGCGATGATAAAAGTGCCCATAATGAGTCCTTTGGCTGAGGACATTATTATATCGAGCAGAGGAGCAGGAGCCACCAGGTATTCCTGCCATCCTCCTTGTCCTCTTTGCTGCAGATCCCCATTCTTTTTCCCAGCATGCTGCAGGGATCAGAGCGTGGTCTGTGTGTGCACTGTTGCTGCTTTCACGCACACACAGCCCCATGCTCTGCCTTAGGTCAGTGCTGTGGTCCCTGCTTGCCTGTGTTCCCTCTGTTATGCCCGAGGTCAGTCTGTATCTCCCTTGTGTCCCAGCAAGTGCCTGTGTCAGCGCTGTGGCACTGCGCTGGCACATGGAAACATGGCACACTGGAAACATGAGCCTTTCGGGGCAAAATGTCCTGCACGGTCCCTGGCAAGTCCCAGATGGGTGTTGTCAGATGGAAAGAGAATCTTTTTTGCTTGGTGACTCCTAAAGTATCAGTCTTGCCTGGTGACTCCTTGACTATCAGAGTATCATCTCCTTTGTATGGTAGTGATGTACTGAAAATTGTGAAAGCATAAATGAAATTTGCCTTCTATTGCCAAGCAATGCCTGGGCTGTGTAACCAATGTAAAACACTTCCTGATCATGGCTTTAAAGGAATCAGATTTCTCCCTTTTTTTAAAATGAATTAGAGTTTCTCAGAGAGACAGGAAATTCAGTCAGTAGAAGAAACAAGATATATCCACCTCTTCAAAGGTGTTATGTCATCATCCATCCTATTTTTATCCACTAGCACCAGCTGCTGGATAGTGGTGGAAACAGAAAAATTAATAGAAATCTGAAAACTGGTTTAAAAAGCAGATGGACATACAGCAATGGAGCCACTGCCTCCTTCCAGCTCTCACAGCTGGGCATCTTGGCCCTGGGCCTGCTGAACCCCCAAGGGTCCTGTTGGGACCATTTTGGCAAAGTGTCTAAGGCAGAAGGCAGAGAGGTCAGGCTGTGATGCCTAAAAAAGTCCAGCCAGTGCCATATGTGCCCTTCCCCTCTTCTCTTTCCCTGGCCATGTGTGGACATCAGGGTCTTGGCTGGAGACACAGCCGCATGGATTACGCAGGGGACACAGCAGTGCAGAGGGGACTCTCGAGGCAGGGCATCAAGGGAGGGCAGCTGGCAGCCGGCCACGGCCGCACATCCGCCAGGGCTGGGAACCAGAGGCTGACAGCTCTGCAAGAGTCATTTGCAGCAGCCCCGTGCGTTCTGGCGCCCGAGAACTTCCTCTGCTCTGCTCTCACGGGGAAGGCTGTGCACTACTGGCCGCGGCAGCACACTGGGGCTGTGCCTTATCCTTCTGTCTGGCCACAGGCCAGTTTGTCCCCCATCTCTAGGGACATCTGGGAGTGACCCCTAGGACCATGTTACCCACAGCACAGCATGAGGTTTGCAGGCACAGTACTGCTGCACCCTGCCAGGGAGGGGAGCTGGGGCAGCCCCCATCCCCAGGGACCCTGCTGCCCTCAGCACTGCAGCATGAAGCCTCCCTACAGGAGGGTGGCTGCTGGGTGAGACAAACCGCACGAGTTTGAGGCAGGGCAGAAAACAGAGCCAAACCCTGCATCCCCACATAAACCCTTTATTTTGCATCTGGTGAGCTTGCCTAAGAAGGCATGAACCTGTGGGCTGAAAGCTGCTCAAGTGCAGCATGCCGGTGTGGGCAGAGCCTTTCTAGAGAAAATGCTGACTCCCTGCTATCCTGAGCCTGCTGGATTTCCCCACTTGCTGTTATTTTATCCGTGTGAAGATGCTGGTGCCAATCCTGCAGAAAACACCAAATCAGATGGGGTCATGTATGCTGTGGAGGGTACAGAGGGAAACCCAAGGGGGGCATTGTGTGGTTGACTGGGGAACTACAGGTTCCAACAGCCTGTAGCAGAGGCTGTGCCCGGTGCTGGCATGTTTTCCTCCTCTCTCACTGCTGTGGAGAGTGGAAAGGTGGTCCTTGAGGGGTGCCCACTGTGGCCCCATCCTAGGATCCCCCACCCTGAGGCACATCTGGCATGCAGGGGTGGACCATGGTACATAGATGGGATGCTCCTTAGCCCTTGCACACCACTGGTGAAAAACCCACTTCACCCTCACAGTCCTCCCGTGCTTCACCCCGTGGGATTTCTCCCTTCTCCAGCCTGAGGTGCAGGAGAGCCTGCCAGAGCAGTGGCTGGGACACAGCACTCACCGGGTAGCTTTCCAGTCCTCATCAGGACTGTCAGCCACCTCTCGTAGGAGCCACAGGGCATGCAGGGTCTCCTCCCCGTTGGTGTCTATGTAGCACTGGCCCAGGAAGACAGTTGTCCGGGCAGCCTCTGAGTCTGGAAGGGTTTAAGGTGATGTGAGTCAGGCGGTGAGGCACAAGGTCACCCTGTATCTTGCTGGCATCCCTGCTACAGGATGATGGCCCCCTCCTGCCCACCTCGGAGCTGCCAGTTCACGGTGAAGTGGAAGATGGGCTGTGGGACCAGCTGTGTGTCTTGCTGGGACCCCTCCAGTGGTGAGGTGAGGAGTTCTGAGTTGCCAGCAGCAGGTCCCGGCAGGTAAAATCCCCAGAATCTGTTGTCCTTGTCCAGCGTGGACACAACCATCCGGCAGCCGGTGTCGCTCCGCCACGACCCGGAGAGAAGACACTGCAAGGCCAGTGCTGTGGGTTGGAATACCCAGGCAGGGAGAGGGGCATCCTGCTCCCACCCCTTCACCCTGGCTCTGCCCAGAGATGTCTGCAGCACTGGGTGGTGTGCCACAGACCTGATGTGCCACTGGCATTGCCACCTCAGTGTGAGCATCGTGCCTGAGCACCGATTGCCTTCAGTTCAGCCGCTGTCCGGGATGGTTTCACCCGCCCAAGGGAGAGTGGGTCCCCCCAAGCTAAAGCAGCAGCTGGGCTGCTTTCCCTACACTCTAGGGACGAAAACAGGAGCTATCTGTTGTATAGCTCTGTTTGCCTTCCACTGAATGATTTCCCGCAGCGAGAAGCATCCTTGCAGGAGCAGTCCCTTTCTCCCAACCTTGTCACAGCTTCCCTCAGTGCTGCACAGTGCTGTTCCCACCAGTTCCAGCTGCCCAGCCCTGGCTCCCTGTTGAATTATGATGCCCCAGCAAGCAGACTTTGGGGTTTAGCAGAGTGTCAGCACCACATCCCCCCCACTGTCATTTGTCCCCATACCTTCCTCTCTGCAGGGGAAACGCACACTGCCAGGGCAAGGGTGAGGACGAGGGCAAAAGCACTTCTCCCCATGGCTGCAAGGCTGCTAAGAGCTCCCCCAGCCCTTCAGCCCGGCCCCCTTTATAGGGCTGTAACTGGAGCCCCGCCAACACCAGGATGGCAGCTGTGAGATGAATGGCTTGGTGTCAGGGTGCCCAGGACAGGAAAGGGGGGTGAGAAGGTCTGCATGACCTGGTCAAGGCTGAAGGAATGCAGGAATAAGCACGGCTGTGCCAAGGGGTGGGGGCACAAGGTTTTTATAAGGCCCTATAGTAGCCTGGAAATCAATACCTTCTTTGGGAATCTGTTGCCCATGCATGAAAGGCTGGAAATGACCGCCTATTTCAACATTTACCCCCTCCCTGCTTTGCTGGTGCCACTGCCTGACCAGGGTGCTGCAGTGCTGCATGGGAGGGAAGGCTCACTCACTTTAGAAGCAGTAACATTTCTCCAGCCCCTTCTGGGTATCAGCTGCTGAATTTGAGGCTTTTGCTTTTACTTTTATGAGAGTTAGAGGAAGAAGTAACCGTAGCAGCATTACTGAGGTCCCAGCAAGTGTGTTTGCTGAACGCACAGAGCATGATAAGAGCATGATAATACACAGCACTGTATTCACACTTCTTCCTTGTGTTTGCTGCCCTAAAGGACCTTTGATGTACAAAATGCAGTGCACGATGTACCTGAGTTCCTGAGCCATGCTTTTGCTGTGATGCCTGGAGCAGGCATTTGGCTGTGGCAGCTGAAAATTCAGGTGGGATCCAGAGGAATCAACATGTGCTGTTTCCAAGACAGCAGTGTTTGGGGCAGGGGATGGCAGGAGGGCTGCAGTGTGCAAACTGGGGGCGGGGGAGTGCCCCTTTGGGGTGGCACCTCTCAGTGCCCACTGCTAGGACACCCTGGCACCCTGTGCTCAGCACATCCCTCTCTCATCTAGGTAGCCTCAGAAGCTGGGCTGAGTGGAAAGCATTCCTCTCCTAACACATCCCTTGTTGTCTTTTTCAGTCCCAAACTCATGGCCCGTCACAGGGGCTCTAAAAAATTCCCCCTGGGGATTCTTTTGCTCTTGCCTTGGACGCCGCACTCTGTTCTTTTGGCCCGACACCAGCTCCTGCCTTTCTGTGCTGTTTGGCAGGGACAAGCCACCTTGTTAGAGATCCCAGGGTGGTGGCAGGCATCCCTCTACTTCACGGCACCGCGATGCAGCTTTGCAAGAGCTGGGCCAGACTTGATGGACTGTGCAGCCACGGTGCTGTTGTCCCTGGGGCTGCGATATTTTTGTAACTCTCATTCCACAGGAGGCTTCCTCTTCACCCACGGACCTGCCAAAAGTTTTTTGTCGAAAGAGCTGACTAAGTTTGGCAGGTGTCCACAGAGGTAAATAGAGTGGCACTGCCAAAATGCAATGGCAGAGAAAGGGAAAATCCCTGAGTGTAACACAGGGGATGGTAAATGATGGGATGGGACAGGACAGGACGGGATGGAGGCTTTAACCTGTGCACATTTTACTTGGGGTGCTGCACAGCACAAAGGAAGTGCTTAATCAACATCTCAAATCTACTGATAAAGTTGCCTCCATTGCCCAACCCTCCAGAGCATGGAGTCCCAGTACTGGAAAGGGTCTGGTAGGAATGGATATGAAGGCACTGCAAGGAAGTGAGCTGGAAGCAGGATGCTGGTGCCAGCTCTGCCATCATCAGGCAGGCAGGGAATGATGACATAGGGTGGAAGTTTGGGTTGAGATGATACGGGAAATGAGCCCAGGGAGGCAGATGGGTGGGATCAGGGAGAGATGCATAGGTCCCTGGGGAAGGGCAGTGGTGAGATTTCCTCTCAGAAGGGGTATTTTGGGGACAGAAGGGGCAGCAAGGACAGACTTTAAAAAAGGCAACCACAGCTGATGATTTTTAAGTTTTATTCTCATTTGGGAGGCAGGTTTTTCTTGCCTTGTTGAGGGGTTAGGCTGCAGCCAGACCATCCCATCATGGGGCTCATGAAGACACATCCTCACAGGGAGGGGACAAGCTCGGCAGGATCTTTCCTTTTGTGGTGTGTGTGCGTGTGAAGACATTTGTGCCCACCCTGTTGAAGTGAGAAGTTGAGAGTTCTTGTGGGATGACCCACAGACACTGCCCACTCAGAGTTGCCAGTGCTCGCAGCAGTGATGGGGTGTCCCTAAATGCCCCCCAACTTTCCTCAAGTGACGACCCCTCTGTGGCATTAGTGTCTCCCATATCCCACTGCTACCTCGTGGCTTTCCAGTCCTCCTCAGGGGACCCGACGGCTTCACGCAGCAGCCACATGGTGGTCAGCGTCTCCTTTCCACCTGCATCCACAAAGCATTGCCCCACGAAGGCGGTGGTGGCATCTGGGAGGAAACACTTACTGGGAGATCCACGGGGAAACTGGCTGCTTCCCCTTCCCCACTGTCCCCCCAGACACAACTGCGTTCCTGCTCTCGTGGCCACACAACCACCAAGCCCATGCTGGGGGGTCCTGCCCTTCCCTGTGGCATCCTTGGACAAGGCAGGATCTGTAGCACCAGACCCCACTTGTGCTAATGGGGTCTGAACCCACCATGCTCACCCCAAAGATGTTGGGTGAGGAGGGGCTGCCCTGTCCAAGCCCAGCATTATCCCTTAGCCCCACATCCTGCAGGTGTTGCTCCTTAGCTGCACCAAAGCATGACCCAGCCGAATTCCTGGCAAAAGAAAATTCCCACTGGCTGCATGTGAGGCTCCCACTGACACTGCCATGCCATCCCCAGGTGTCCCAGCACTTACTGGAGAACTTGTCCCAGCGCACAGTGAAGGCAAAGGTGGGCCAGCCCTCCTCTCGAAGCTGCTGGGCGCCCCTCAGTGGGGAGATTTGGGCACAGCCCCCGGAGAGGGTGACTCGTGTGAGGTATTGTCCCTGGAAGTCCCCGTTGTCCCTCAACACCGAAATCTCCATCAGTGAGCCCTGGTCATTCCTCCACAGTCCGCTGAGCTGGCACTGAAGGAATACAGCCACATTCTCTCTGTCCCCACACACAGAGGGACCCCACCCCTGCTGCTGCCCCACACCGGGAGCCACGAGCCCTGCTGGGAGTGCAGCTGCAGGGCACGGCTATCCCTAATCCCACTCTGGGGAAGTGCTGCCCCGGGGTGCTGCTGGCTGCCGGAGCAAGGCCAGAATGTCCCAGCCCTGCAGCGAGCACGGTATGCCCAGACACAGACCCCGTGCGATGGGATGCCACACGCACGGTGCTCCCAGGCACTAACTCCAAGGGACGGAATGCCTTGTGCGTGGTTCCCTCACGGGAACAAATCTTTCTGGAGGTGGCACCAGGTGGCTGAGGGTGATCCAGGGATACCTCGCACTCTGCCTGGGCTTGGTGCTTGCGGAGCTCTCCAGCTTGTCTAAGCCTAAAGTGGCATTTAGGAGAGAACTCCTGGCTGCCCACACTGCATCCCAGTGCCACGTCTGCCACGCTCCCATTGTCACCCATCCCTGTACCTTCCTCTCTGCAGGAGCAACACTCTCTGCCAGGGCCACGGCGAGGACCAGGATGAAAGCGCGGCTCCCCATGGCTGCGGGGCTGTGCAGTGCCCGGCTCAGCTCCCTCGCTGCCCGGCATCCCAGACGCCTTTATAGGGCTGTAACCGGAGCCACGACGGCTGCCAGCTGCGGCGTGATCGTCATGATGTCAGCGTGCCCGGGCCAGGTGAGGTGAGGAGGTCTGCGTGACCTGGGCAGCGCCGGAGGAACGCGGGGATGAGCACGGCTGTGCAGGGAGGTGGGGATGCGGGGATGATCTGTCCGAGAGGCTCTTGCCGACAGGTTCCTTGCTCAGCGCCGGAGCCCTGGGGGCGGGCACGGCCTGACACTGTCCCCCTGCCACTGACCCAGTGCTGCCACCTAAACACAGGCTGCAGCAAGCGCAGTCCGGCCAGCTCTGCTCCGCTGCGCATCCCTGCGTCTGCCAGCAGGGGCTCATCCCTCTGACCGTCCCCTCCCGCACTGAAAGTGTCTGCTGCTCTTTCTAAACTGTTTTTCTTCCTGGCTGTGCTGGGCTTTCCTTGGGTTTGGGACCTAAGACTGTCACTGCAGTAGGAACTCTTGAATCAATCATTCTTCCAAGTGCAGAAGGGCTTTCCTGGAAGATACCTAGGCAATTTGCTTGTCCGTGGGGGAGGCTATGTCCTGTGCGCGGTGCCTCCCCAGACATCGCGGGAGGTGATGCCACACGCATGATGCTTTGAGGCTGGGCAGGGCTCTGTCTGACCCTTCCCAAGGAGTTCCTGATGGTGCAAGACTGTAATGGGGACTCTCAGACTGCCTGGCATTGGCACAGGGACACAGCACAGACACGTCCTCTAAGGCATCGCCCTAACCAGGCAAACGTGTCACTGCCAGTGCTGCAGGGGAAGACAGAGGTGGCATCTGGCTGTGTCCAGATCATGAGGGACCTCCCTGGCCCCTGCCCTAGCACAAGGGATGAGATCTGCTTTGACAATCCTTCTTATCTTTCCTGGGCCTGAAGACAGGGAAGCCCACTCTTCTCTTCCTCAGCAAGCAGGATCCTATGTTCAAGTTGCACTTTGTTTTTAATTTAAAAATTACAGAGCTGCATTCATCTCTCATCCTGGAGACTTGCTCCAAAAGCCCTTGGGATCTCGATACCCCTCTCCCTTGCTTGCTGCCCAGCTGGCTCCCAGCACTCAGGGCTCAGCACTCCCCCCCGGGCTCCATGCAGCACCCACAGGTGCAGCCCCAGTACAGAGCAAGAATGGACAAGTGCCCTGCAGCCCACTCACTGGCTTTCCAGTCATCCTCGAGCATGTCAGCCTCATCTTGCATGATCCATGTGGTCCTCAGTATTTCCCTTCTGTCCTCACCTATGAAGCATTGGCCCATGGAGGTGGTGATGAAGTCTGCAGTCTGTGAAGGGGTGGGATGAGATGGTGCTGGGATGGGGCTGTCCCTATTAGGCAGCCAGATAGTCAGTGGGAAAGGGTGTTTGTGGGTCAGTGATGTTTCTCTCCCCAGCCTCCTGTCCTGCAGGGACCTTGAACAGGCGTGGGATATGCAGGGCATGGCGGCATGAGCGCAGCTGAGCTGGTCATCACAGGAGGGGCAGGAATACTCCAAGGACATCTCAATGGAGACCAGAGGAGTTCTGAGGATACAAGAGGGAGACTGGGAAAGGAGAAACACCTGAAGAGCTCTAGTTGACAGCTGACGGTGGGCTGGTTCATCAAATGTGTCACCTGCAGCGGTGACACCCACATCTCATTCATGGTGTGGGGTAGCGGCCAGTGAAGTTGCCTTTTCTGTTCACAGCCAAGATGGTCACACTGCAGCTCAGGTGAGGGACCCACTGCCCAGTTCGGGTGCAGTGCAGTGGGGGGGACTCAGCACAGGTGCCACAGCACAGCCTGGATGGGGCAGGGTGGCAGGAGTGAGTAACCCTCTGAACCATGTAGGGCAAGCTGGACAAGGTGCAGGGCCCTCATCCACACAAGGGGTTATACTGACAAATGTGATGAGCTCAGCTGTAGGATGGGGAGGCAGAACACATCCGGGTGCCCTGGTTCCAAACCAGCCTCAGGAAGGCCTGAAAACTTAACTAAGGAGCTTCTCCATTCTCTCAGGATGGCAGTCGGTGCTTGGCAAGGCTGCAGCTGGAACAGGGCTATGGAGAGAGGAAGAAGAGCAGAGCGCAATGTGTGGTCCTGACCAGAGGACCACGGAGAAATGGTGGAGGGGGTGGGAGCTATGTGTCCTCACTCATCAGTAAAGTTATGGCTTGAAAATCAAATTTACTCTTTTGTCATTGCTGCAGAGTGGCGTGGTGCTGGGTTTTGCCTGTGCACACACCCAAACCCACCAGCCATGGAGTCCTTTGAGTGCCCTGGGAACTCCCTGCCTCTGCTTAGGTGAGTCAACAGCTGCACCGAGAGAGATGTTGGGCACCGAGATGTTCAGTGTTGAGCAATCTGTGAACGGTTGACAGGAGCAGTCCCCGCAGAAACGGTTGCGCAGGACAGTTTTCCACATGTGGTTAAGACATGGAAGTGCTGGAATGGAAACTCCCCTGCAATGGAAACTCCTTCTCCATTCTAACAGTGACTATCTGCTTGAGGGGATTGGATCCTTATGCAAGCATCACCCCATGCCAAGATCCTAATAAATCCGTTTTTGGTTTTGTTTTTTTAACTGATACACGATGTGCGCGAGGACCTGTGCCACACGGACGTGTCCGTGTTATTGCAGGTGCTTCCTGCCTCTGCCAGCTCTCCCTGCCCCTGGAGGCATTCACAGTGTGTGTGACCCTGATCAAGGCTTGTCATGCAGCAGAAACAGTGAGTTTTCCTCTGAGAGAGAGGTCTGCAGTGGGGCTGAAGGGGAAGCCCTGCTCATGTTTGCCTTGCTGATGAGGCCATGCTAGAAGGAAACAAATGGAGCTGGGTTTGCAGCCCAGCACCATGAGCAGGTTTGCAGCTGGATAAAACCCAGAGCTGATGGATGCCAAATGTCCACAAGGAAGCATCCCCATCCTTCTCCACCTCCAGATGCCTGCAGGCACCCCTGGCACACCATGTCCTATGACCTGTCACCCCAAATCGGAGGTGTGCCGGGGGTGCGTTGCAGCCTAGCTGGATGCCCTCATAAAGGGACTGGCCTTGCAAACAGCTCTGCCAGCTCATGCCCGCCACATTTCTCACCAGCACAGTGTCTGCCTGCTGGGGTTTGCAGGATGCTCCAGTTGTGGTCAGCACCCTGGGAGTGCTGCACAACCTCTGGAGAGCCCAGCCCTGGGGAAATGTTGTCATGAAGGCAATAGCAAGGTCAGGAGGACGCATGCAGTGAGGCTGAAGGCTTGGCAGGGTGCCTCAATGCTGAGCTAGCCATGTTTCAGGCGAGAGCAGAGTCCACTGGTCCCTTTGCCTCACACTTTCCCAGTTCTCAGCCTCCTCTAAAAGCATGCAAAAGGCTGTGCAGATACGCAGATGCAGAGCAGAGGGCTGCTGTAAAGGCATTCTCGTCAGAAAGGCTGTAAGGGAGCTGAAAAAGCTGGAGACATGCCAGCGAGGCACTGAGAAGGGAACTGCAGCACCGCTCTAGAAGTGGAAGATGAACCCCGGTGAGAAAGATGTGAGAAGCAAACCACATGCAAGCAAGGCAGGTGGAAAACATAGAACAGGCAAACTTGCTAAAGCCACAGGTGCTGTTAGCAAAGCTCTCCCACCCACAGCATTTGTGGCAGAAAAACCACGGGAGCAGCGGGGGCTGGCAGCCCCAGCAGCTCTGTCCTGCTTTTAAGTCTGTCAAATCCCGGGCAGTATGCCAGCTCAGGGTACACAGCACTGTCCCAGGTTATTTTGAGAATCAAAGACACAAGGACTAAGTTTAGATTCAGACCCAGAGCTGATTTCCTGGAAATGATTTGCTTTGGCTTAGAGGGGTGCCTAAGGCAGCACAGGCAGTGCCTGTTTTGGTCAGTCACGTGGTCCATTGGGCAGAGATTTGAGGCTGTATTTGCTGATCATGGGCTTTCAGTAAATCACATGTTTCACAGGAAGTTTTGGGCTGTATGCACTGCAGCTACTGGCCCTGTGTGGCTGGTACAGAGCAGCCTTTGGCACTTTTCAGGAGTGTGGACACAGCTGAGACTGCTCACCTGGCTGCTTGAGGGCAGTGTCAGAGCCAGGGGCCTCCCAGCCAGGTTTTTGGGATGCAGAAGAGCTCCCCAGCCTACCCTCTCTGGCTTTCATCCGGAAAGAGTGAGTGCTGATCACACTAAGTGTCAGAGGGTTACTTTGGGGATGCACCATCCTGTTTGGGCTGGAAAAAGGGCTTTCTTGGGACCAGTCTCTTCCCAGAATAAGTGAATGAGAGTTTCATCCCACGCCCACCCACCACCATGTTTTAGCCCAGCTTTTCCAGGACATATCCACAGATTGCACAAGGTTGTGTTTAAATAGCTTTGATTTTATTTGGTGCTTCTCAAGACATCTTCCTCCAGAGGTGGTAACATCAGGGCATGCTGGTACACACTGATCTTGCTGAGGGGACTCCTGTCGCCCAAGCGTGGCTAGAAAGAGATGCTTCTCCCTCCTCTCAACCCACTCGAATGAAAGTGTTGCGGCCAGTCCTGTGGGGAAGCAATAGCCCATTGGTGCCTGGCCAGCAGTGGGGTAGGGATCCCAGATGGGTTGGGTGTACCTTGGCTCACCTGGTGGCTTTCCAGTCGTCTCGCTCCGAGTCGACTTTCTCCCGCAGCAACCAGGAGGTGTGCAGGACCTCCTTCCCATCGTCCCCATTGAAGCACTGGCCCACGAAGACAGCTGTGGAGTCTAAAGCAGTGGTGGCTGTTAGCATCCCAACAGGACCCCAGCTGATTTTGGAGCTCCACAAGCATCACCAGGTTTAATGCTCATGGAGCCCAAGTAGATCCCTGTATTTGCAGGGGAATGCTATATGGCAGAGATGTTGTCAAAGCAACCCTCCGTGCTGCCTCACTCAAATCTTGTTCTGGGAGGTGTCTTGCTGTCTGCTGACACCATCCAGAGTGGGGAGAGATCAGGGAAGGAGAGACAGGGGACAGGAGAGAGAACAGAGGGATTGGGATGGACTCTGGGACCTACCTGAGCTCCGTTCTCCATCCCACCACCCCATCCAACAACAGCCATCATGCAACTACAGACCTGAGAACTTCTTCCAGTTGACAGTGAAGCCAAAGGTGCACTGTCCATCCTCATCCAGGTGCTGGGAGCCAATCAGTGGGGATGGCTGGATGGGATTCTTGGCATTTGACACAGCGGTGTGGTACTCGCCAGAGAAGGTTCCGTCGTTGCTAACCTTGAGCACTCGCATCTTGGAGCCCAGATCGTTCTTCCACAAGCCAGTCAGGTTGCACGGCTGGGGAGGAGCAGACGTGTACGCAGCCCTTACAGGCTGAGCCCCCTGCCCACAACCCCTGATGCCCACGGGGTGCTGGCACTCACCTTGTTATTCCTTGTGCCTTTCCATAGGTGGCTCAGCCAACACCCGCTTGTGGTTGCTTTTTCATCCTTCTCACTGGCCTTTTTCTCCCCAGGGTGATCACCTCCCTGGCAGAGAAGCTTGGAAAAGAACAAAAACAGAGGTCAGGCTGCAGATGGTGGCACTGCAGAGTGTTTCTGGAGCCCTGCGAGTGCTCGACTATTCATTTTTAAAAGATATGATTTATAAAGTTGCTGCTATCTCTGCCATGTCAAGAGAGCCAAAAGCTGGGGTGAGCCAAGCAAAGGGGGGATGTGAAGAGGAAAAGCAAAAGGCAGGAGCCTAGGCAGGACCCCTGCTGTAGCCCAGGTAGGTGTGCTGTGTGCGTCCAGGGCACATCTGCCCATGTTCGTGGGGACCTGTGCTGTGCTCAGCACACATGTACCACGACAGGGAAGCTCACTGGGATGGGCATAGCCCTCAGGTCCATGGTGGGCTCCGTCTCAGCCAGAGCCCTGCACATCCCACCTGCAAGGCTCTGGCTCGAGTTCTAAGCACTGCCGGTTCTCTTCCACACTGCACCGTCCGAGACAGGGGCAAGTCACCCCCTGGGGCAGGGTCCCCATGCTTCCCCTGCCCCAGTTTCCCTCCAAGTCCCCAGGAGGGAAGTGGGGGGTTTCCGCATGCATGCCCCCTGCACCAGGGAAGGAATCCCCATGGACGTCCCTCCCGGGCACACGGACAACCCTGGAGCATCCCTTCTCTCACCTCCCCCCGCAGGGCGTCCCGTCTGGATACCCGCTGGAGCAGGGGATCCTCCTGTTGCCGAGTATTCCCCCCGCAGATGGGTCCTGCACGCGTGTCCCACCTCCAACAAGCGCTGCAGCTCCCAGATCATGTGCCCCCCCTCCGGTGAGTCTCCCACTCGCGTCCCTCCCGGAACACCGGGGCCCTCAGGCGTGCTCCCACGCA
>WEIT01012895.1:5854-22941 GCA_013389985.1 Dryoscopus gambensis | reverse complement strand
TGGGAACGGGAATTGGGGTGGGGACGGGGGTAAGGATGAGGGATGGGGGATGTGCACATTGATGGGGACGGGAACAGGGACAGGGATGGAGATGGAAGCAAGGGTGGGAGGAATGGAGAAGGGGCAGGGACAGGGGATTGGGGACAGGGATGGGAGATTGGAGGCAGGGATGGGGATAGGCATGGGGACTGGAACAGGAGTGAACACGGGCATGGGCAGAAATAGGGATGTAGGAGGGGTTGCGTGGGGCTGCCCACTGACATCACCCAGCCTGGGGGGCTTTAGCCCCATGTCTACTGGTTGAGGGCTGGGTCTAAGTTTCCATCCTGCCCTGCAGGAGCTGTTGTGTTCCAAAGAGCCCTCTAGTCACTGCAGGGGATGGACAGAAGGACAGAGAGTCATGAGGGCTGGGTAAGGTATGTGTGCAGGGACAGCAGGTGATCTGGAGTGGGTCCAGGGATTTGGAAGATGAAGGAAGCAAACCTGCCCCAGCAGCAACAGGAAAAGGGCATTGCAGGCTATTGCATAATAGGGCATTGCAGGCTGGTGCTGAGCAGCCCAGGTAGCGCGTACCAGGCAAGAGGAGAAGGCGAATTGAAAGGGCAACAAAAGGACAGGGTCACGTCAAGGTCGGGGACAGGATGTGGGATAGTTAGGACAGCTGATGAGCACAGACTGTGATACAGAGGGAGGGGCGCCTCCAGTGCTGATTTCTTGTAAACTCTATGGTTTTACTTTCAGTTTCCCTATTAAGCAAGCACAATGCTTGCATCATCCTGTGTCCTCTGACTGCCTTCTCAGGAGAAACCAGGAGCCAGGGAATTTGCAGGTGTGAGGGTAATGAAAAGACAGAAATTAAGTCATGCCCTGGGCCTACATGGTTCTCAGTGGCCTCATGTCCCACCGTGCAGGGCTCCCAGCCTCACCCTCCACTTCCACTGGGGGCCCAAGGCTGTAGCCTCACAGCCCATCCAGAGAAGGCTTTGTGTGCTTATGGTGCTGGTGGCAGCCACAGTGGGTGTTTGGGGAGGGGCAGCAGGAGAACGAGCCCAGCATGACCAGGGCAGTGCCAAGGATCCGTGGGGATGAGCTGAGGGCTCTGTGTGGAATGCAGGAGTGAGGATGAGGGTGCAAGGGTGAGGATGGGGATGCAGGAGTGACTTCTGACCAAAAGCTGGACCACCAGGCACATCAACCAGTTGTGCTCAGTCAATACAAGCGTAGCCTGGAGAGTCTCAGGTCTGTGCACTCTCTGGGAGCAGCCCCAGAGCCCAGCAGGGAATTAGGGAGAAGAGCAAAGACTGAGGAAGGCTGGGGAAGGACAGGCACACTGTGAGAGGAAGAGGATGGTGGACAGGCCCTGACACTTCCTTGGGGCACTGTGTGCTTTCTGCCCCAAAGTCCCTGCTCCATCCAGCAGTCTCTTCCCCCAGCAGCCCTGCAGCATCCAGGCAGCATTGCCCTTCACATCCTTTGCACCTCTCCCTGCCCACACAGCTTCTCCCTGTCATGCTCAGGAACAGGAGTTAGGAGCTGTGCGTCATGGGTTATGTAACTAATGAGTTGGAAACTTCATGAGCTGCTGAAATGATGGATTAGTGAGGTCCAGGTACAAAGGGCATTGGGCCTTGTTTGATTTGTTTCCTTTCTGAAGGAGCTGATAAAATAAAGTTTAATGCTCAGGTAACCTCCTGTGATTCTGAACACCGGAAAGGATCCGTATCCTCTTCCGCCCCCTGGCTGATAAGGTGACAGCGAGTCAGTGGGAAGTACACCTGTGTACATACAACAGGTACACCTTCAGGATCTGGCTTCAGCCACCCAGTCTGCCCAGTAGCTCCGCCTGGAGTCCCAGGTCTCTCTCCTGGTCCCCCCAGCATCCAGCCTGGACTTTGGACCACCCCAGCACCCCAGATTCCGCTCTGGGGGGGCTGGCACCCACATGTGCATACAGCACTGAGACTCCCATCCAGAGCAGCAGCTGGAAATGGAGTTTGATGGGAAGATGGAGTAGAGTGGGGTGCAGAGATGCAGGATGAAGCCAGGTGAGAGTGCTGGCTTGCCTGCATGCAGCTTTCACCCCAACCCTCAGCTGTGGGGTATCCTACTTCCCCACACTGGGGGTGCTTCCTGGAGCCACCAACCACAGGGCCCCTGTGAACGTCCCAAACAAGTGCACAGCCAAGAAGGCACCTGCTGAGGCCTGAAGCTGTGCTCAGGAAGCAGAGTTACCCAGCTGCTGTACCCCAACATCCCCCCTTTCCAGCCCCTCCAAAACACTTCCCTGTGCTCCCACTGCCAGCACCTTGCTCTGCCCATGGCCACGGAGTGGCTGCTTGTATCCCAGGGGCACAAGGGACACAGCTCTCTGCCACGTGGAGAAAGGTTTATTTGGCTCCATGTGTAAGGGCAGCAAGTGTGGGGATGGGGAGCCCCACCAGCAAGTTGCTGGGAGGTGCTGGGAAGAAGCAGGGCAAGGTGAGGATGTGTTTCCTTGCCAGGAGCCCAGCTTGGGACTGGGACAGTGGAGAGGCTTGAGAATGCAAAAGGACAGCAGGGTGCAGGCAGCAATGGTCCCTGTTCCCATCACTTGATGCGGGTGAAGGTGGAAGTACCGACCCTGTGGGGAAGATGCGTCAGCAGGATGGGAGGGAGGGCTGTGGGGTGAGATGGCAGGGGCAGAGCTCACCTGGTGGCTTTCCAGGTGTCCTTGTGTGACAGGACCTCTTCCCGCAGGAGCCACGTGGTCTCCAGCGTCTCCTTCCCATGGTGATCCACAAAGCACTGGCCCACGAAGGCAGTGGTGGAGTCTGGCAAGGTTCGAGAGAGGCAGAGGGGGTGAGAGCCTGTACCTCGAGACAGGGAAACCTGGGCCACCTGATCCTGGCAGACAGACAGGCAAACACCACCTGCTACATGCCCTGGTCAGAGAGATGGACTTGCCTGCCAGACTGGCCAGGTGGACCACTTCCACCTCTCCTGGACAGAGAGCTGGGCATCAGCCGTGCCATGCCCCTTGGACAGACAGATGGGCACCCCCATCACCGCTCCCAGGCAACCCTGCACCCACCGCAGACTGACAGCTCTCCCACCGCCACTTCCCTTGGCAGGAATGAGTGTGTGTGGCCAATCTGTGCCCACAGCCAGGGTTCCTATGGGTGCCACAGGGAATTTGGGGCACCAGACGAGGGGGTCCCCACTCCCAGCATGAGCAGGGGATCACTGGCACTGCTGTACCTGAGAACTGCCACTGCACAGTGAAGCCGAAGGTGGGCTGTCTCTTGGCACCGGGGTGCTGCTGGGCTCCTTGCAAGGGTGACACCAGGATCTGCTTGTTGGTGGCTGCCACCGCGGTGTGGTAGGAGCCTGAGAAGGTCCCAGCTGTGTTCGTGGCCAAGACGGTCATATTGGAGCCCAGCTCATTCCTCCACAGGCCCTGCAGGTCACACTAGGGACCAGGGGTCCTGTGAGTAGCTTGGGCAGTGCTGAGCCAAAGTTCCCCCTCCCCTCCCAGCCTCCCTAGGCAGTGGGATGTGTGTCCCATGGCATGGCCCCTCTGCGTGGCAGCTGGCACCCGCACATGGGCACCAGCAGGGACAGCACCTCTCTCCCTGGGCAGGACAGGGCAGAGCTGGGAGTGCTGGTACCTCCCTATTGCAGGGGTGGGTGACCAACAGTACCCCCAGGGAAAGCACAGCCAGACCTGGCAGCCTCCTTGGTCACGGACACTGCAGCACGGCAGGGCATGGCATGGCACGGCTCAGCACTGCAGGACACAACAAGAGCAGACCAACACTCTGTGCTGGGCTGTCAGAACAGCAGAGCATGGCGTGGTGCTAACATGCGACCCTGTCCGCCCTGGGGGTGGCACAGCATGGCACAGAGGGCAGCGTGGCACAGCAGCCTGTGGCACGGCACAGCACAGCACAGCACAGCATGGAGTGGCACGGCACGGCAGGGCACGGCATGGCACCAGAAAGCACAGCAGAAGCAGGCAGCCCCTTGGCCATTCCCGGTGCACCACAGGGATGGCACAGCCAGTGCGTGCAGCCCCTCGCCCCCCACCCTGCACCCCCAGACAGCACAGCACAGCTCAGCACGGCCAGATTCTGCCCCAGAGCTGCCCTTACCTTCCTGGATGCAGCATCCTGGGGCACAAGCACGGCCAGGGCGAGCAGCAGGCAGCAGCCCGGGGTCCCCATGGCGGTGGCAGTGATGGCTGTGCCCGGGCTCTGCCTGCGCTGCCCCCCGCACCCGCCCGGCCCCTTTTATAGCAGAGGGGCTGTGGCCGGGCAGCAGCCGCCAAAGCTGGGCCTCCTGCCAAGGGACACCCGGTGGGAGGTGGGCAGCTCGCCACTGCTCCAGGCAGGATGGGCTCCTGTTTGCCTGGGCAAGGATGGGGTCCCAAGGACTGTGGTCGGGTGGGGGGCTGCAAAGGAGGACTCTGTGCCATGTCACAGCAGGGGACATGCATCAGGCCTTGGGTATGGTGACAGAAGGGACTGTAGGACTCGGTGGGGGGTATTGGGAATGTGTGTGCTGAGCCGTGACAGAGTTGTCCAGAAAAACTGGATTTGTCACCTGGTGCATAACTGTACGCATAACAAGGCAGTAATTACACACCCAAGAGAGACATTGATTATTTATTTTAGTTCCTCAAGCCTGGGTCCTTACTGTTATTCCAAAGATCAAGCATACCAACTATCAAAACGTTTTGCTATTTACACATTTTAGCGAACAAAGGCATTCATATTTATTTGCTACAAGTTATTTTGTTCTCTTATTATTTACTGTTCTCTCTCTTATTGGTTAAGAATTCTCTTGTGTCTCATGCTAATTAACCTACACATTCAGCCTTTCTCTTGTCTTGAGTTGGTGGGTTTCTTGACTCAGTGGGCCATAAGTCACAATCTACCCCTGCCAGAATTTACCTTCTACCTTGTCGGAGCTGATTCAGCGCTGAGTTGTCACTGATTCAAGTTGTCTTTATTAGTTTTTTCTTATCTTGGGGGTTTTGCCAAACATCTGTAAGTTCTGCACTCTTTGTGTCCGTTACCATGGTGCACCCTTCATCCCAAGTTTTGTTAACCTCCACACAGGTCTGAAGCCTGCCAAGACCTAAACCTTCACAAGGCAGTTCTACCAAGTAATATCTCTTTCTAACCCCTGGACTTAGCTTAGAGCTTGTTAGTTGCTCTCTGTTTCACAGATTAAATCTCCTTTCTTGTTGATTAGGCTCAAAAGCGTACAAAGATCAAACAACAAAGAATATCCCTTTTTAAGAATTTTTTTACTTATCCCACATTTTGCAACAACATGACAGGAGACACTGAGTATTTGCAGCAAAGCTTTATTGGGAGAAGCAGGTGGTGGGGCAGGAGCAGGGGCCACACCCCTGGCTCTGCCGCCAGCCCAGGAACCCCCCCACTGCCACCCTCACTCCTGTAGCTGCAGGCGGGTGAAGACATTGGTGCCGGTCCTGTGGGGACACAGAGCAGGAGATGTAAGGGAGGGACGTGGCAGTGTCCAAACACCCACCCAGCCCCGTGTTCCCCCACTGCACTTGCACCTTGGCAGGACCCCAGGGTCCTTTTTTTTCCTTTCTGTGTTTTACCGGTGCACAAAGCAATCAAGTGAACCTTGCCATCGAGCTTTGTTAAGTTGTGTTAATATCTGTTTAGAAATACGAACCAGATATTAAACCTGCTTTTGCCAACGTGTGAGAGTGACTCTGCAAGTGACCTTAACCACTAACTTGTGACAGCCCCAACCCCTCCGGGGTGCTCAGGGGGCCTGTGCAGGACAGGGACAGAGAGCTCACCTGGTGGCTTTCCAGTCATTTTTGATGTCCTCCATATGTGATCTCAGCAGCCACATGGTCTTCAAAACCTCCTTTCCATCGTCATCAACAAAGCACTGGCCCACGAAAACGGTGACAGAGTCTGCGGGGACAGGGCAGGAGGTGGAGGGGAGCGTGGCCGAGGTGGCAGGTGAGTGGCCGCCCCCCAACAGGGCACAGTAGACCCCTGGTGTCCCCGGCCTCTGGCGACAGTGGGGATGGGGAAAGTGGGCAGGAGGGCTCAGGGGGCTGGGGGTGTCACACGGAGATGGGCAGAGAGCGCAGGCTTCAGCCCCTGCTGCATCTCCTGCAGACTGGGAGCTGGCAGCAAAAGGAGCTCCAGGGACAAGGGTGGGGGAGCCTCAGGGACATGAGAGGGGAGGGAGAGCAGTGGAGATAGTGGGGGAAGGCAGGGAATCAGCAAGGACACTGCAGGGAAGCACAGAAAAACTTCAAGGGCATAACAGGGAGGGGAGGTCCAGGATACCATAAGAAGGCTGGGAAAGAAGTACCTGAAAAGCTCCAGTTGACAGTGAAGCCAAAGGTGGGCTGGCCCTTCTGGTTAGGGCTCTTCTGCATGGTCCCCTGCAGTGGTGACACCTTGATCTCGTTCGAGGTGGCTGTCACAGCCGTGTGGTAGGAGCCGGAAAAGATGCCGTTTGCATTCACAGCCGTGATGGTCATGTTGGAGCCCAGGTCATTGACCCAGCGCCCAGTCAGGGAGCACTGGGGAGGAGAGAAGTCAGCACCTGTGCCACAGCACAGCCTGCAGCCACAGCCCCCTGCCCACCCCCACCTGTGCATCCCACCCCTGATGGTACCTTTTTCACAGAGAGGCTGTGAGCCCCCAGGGCCAGGAAGAGCACGAGGAGGAAGGGAGTTGCTTGCACCATCTCTGCAGCAGGCAGACAGCTGATGTACCCGGGGATGTGCTCCTTGCAGGTCTCTGCTGATGCTCCTGCTCTGTCTCCTTTTTATTGCTGCCAGGGGTGTGGGTGGCAGCCCTGGCCAGGGCATTGTGCAATCTGGGTGTTTCTAAATCTGTGGTTCCCAGCCATATGAGGGGGTAATTGCAGCAAACATTCCCAGAAGTGAGTGCTGAAAGTGTCCGTCCGTGCTCTCCTGGCACCTTGCAGGGAGGGCCTGGCTCCTGCTGATCAGTGACTGCCGGGAAATGTTCAGCGGGGAAAACCCCTCTCTGGAGCTGTTGTCCATTCTGCCACATCACTTCTGTGCCCAAGTGTCGAGGATCCTTAACCCTGGTGACCTCAGGACTGGCTGCAGTACGCAGCTCACCCTGGTCTTCCTCACCTGGCATGCTCATGCAAACCCACCCACCAGCTGGATTCTTTTGGGACCCAGCCTTTTCCCCCCTTCTGCGCCCAGTACTCATGGGTCTACAAAGGTCTGACGTGAATATTAGCTGTTGTTTTTACAAACTGGTTTGTGTTGGAAGGAAATTATTTAGCTAATGAGAAGCCAACATTCACTGAATGTCTTGGACATTGGATTTTAATGGTGACAAAAGTTGTATTTATGCAGGGATTCTGAGACAACTCTAAGTACATATTTTTATAATTCTCCTTACGTTATACTTGTTGCTGGCCAGGGAGTCTGAAGTGCATGGATTCAGTCCAGAGTTTCCCACCCTAGACTGTTTTCAAGGCAGTCTCCTAAAATACATGTTTTAGTTCTCCCAGTCATCATAGCAAAAGCTGATGGAGGCTATTCATTAGCAAATAATCCTTTTTTGTAAACTGGAGACAAGGCAGCCCTTTGCAACGTCTCAAAAATACTTCTCAGTCTTTGCTTTCTCTTTGATTTCACATTTGAGCTCTGGT
Source organism: Dryoscopus gambensis (assembly GCA_013389985.1). Lineage (NCBI taxonomy): Eukaryota > Metazoa > Chordata > Aves > Passeriformes > Malaconotidae > Dryoscopus > Dryoscopus gambensis. Next base: position 15,261 of record WEIT01012895.1, on the reverse strand, counting down.
TTCTCTCTGGCAGTAAAGTTCATTGCTATCCAGGCTGGAGAGCATCGTATTTCTGCTGCTGGCATCTCCACATTCCCCTCTCCTCCCTGCAGGAGCCCTACAGCCCTCTTGCACCCCTACCTGGACGAGATCCCTGTCGAGAGAGCTGGCTGCCCGCCAGACATTCCTGCCCCAGTGTTTGCTGTCTCAGAAAAAACCTACATAACAAGATATGTTTTCCCACAGAGCTGCTGTTTGCTCTGACTGTTTTTTGGCAAGCAGGTGCTGTCCGGAACATTGCCAGTGTTTGGGGTAACAAGTAAGGTCAATCTGAGAAGGTTGCAGGGTGCAGGAGGGGCAGACATCATCCCTTCTCCATCACCGCCTCTCCATCACCCCCTCACTATCACCCCCTCACCATCACTATGGTTCAGGGAGCTCCTGCAGGAACCCTGTGGGTGGACACCACAAAGTCTCTGTGCTGCTGGTGGCAGCCCACAGCTCATTCACAGCTGGAGGTGCATGACATAATCTTTATTTTTCCCATACCTAACAATCCCTGTGGCTTATCTTGCAGGTTCAGGGCTGCTCAGTGCTCAAGCAGGCAGATTTCTTGACTGGTCTCAGCTGAGCACTGGGGTGTCTCCACGGAGTTTGCACCCTCCAAAGATGGGAGAGCAAAGTGGCTTGGACCTGGCAATCATCAGCATGACTAAATTCTGCAATGCCATGCCTGAGCCCTGGCACAGCAGGAAGTGGAGGCAACCGACAGGCAGGGATGAAATCCAAAGCAGGAAGCACTGGAGAAGTTAAAAATCTGCAGGGTTGTGGTTTAAAACCCATGTATGTTCAGGATGTTATGAAAAATAAGGGTTGGTGAAAAATAGTAAGAAAGGGTTAATGAACAATTTAACTTGCTGCTGAAAGTGGGGTTGAGTCAGCCTTGAAAAACAGTAGTACAGGCAAATGCTGATGAAAATCACTTCTCGTGACCAAGGACTGTCCTCTCAGCCCTCAGCTATGCCCACACAGAAGTTGATGAAAGCTGAGCCTATCTGATACACAATTTACTGAGGTGATACAGATAAAAGTGGAGGAGAAATCAGAAATATCCCTTTACACAGACTGAACACCCCAACCTTTGGGAGGTATGTTGCCCAGGGTTAAGGAACAGTGTTGATGCATCTAAACAATAAACAGTCCAGCCAGAAGCTGTGCCTGCTCTTGTTCCTTGCCAGCTGGATTGGGACATCACTGCTGTTGTTGGAAGCTGTCAGCAGAAGACAAATGGAGGTGGGAAACCCAGGTGTTCCTCACTGATGTGCTGGCACCCCTTTCCCACCAGCCTTGCCACGGTGACACTAAGAGAGTGCATCTCCACCCCTTTCCATCGTCTGCGGGCTCTGCCATGTGAGGATGACACCAGCTGCTCTGGTGGGGGCTGCATCCGGGACAACCTGTCCTTCCTGGATACTGTTATTCCTCTACCCGTGTGGTTGCAGGAACACTCCCCTGGGGAGTGAAGAAAAGGTCATTTGTCACCCACTGACAGCACTGGGCCACCGCAGTGATGCCCTGCCTGCACCAGCTCCCCAGACAGGCAAGTGCGGGTAGAACGCTCACAGCAGGTAGGATAGGCTGCTTCCCACCGCAGCCCTAAAGGCTGTTAGGGACTTAGGGAACACTAAGCTCTAAAGTGGACAGAAAGAGCTTATAGCCCTTCCTGTGGTGTTCACAGAGATGCCCTGCCCTACCTGGCCACAGAGCTCTGCTGCCCTCCCTGTGATGTCCTTCATGCTCTTTTTTCTGCCTAGCTCTAGCCGAGATCAGGTGAGCTCCCTGCCCCTGCCCTGCACAGGTCCCCTGTGCATCTCCAGAGAGGACAGGGCTCTCCTACCCCATGGGTGTCCCTTGACAGGAGGCTCAGCCCTTCTGTTACGAAAGGGGCCTATGAGACGCGAGGTGGCAGCGCAGGCAGAGCCCGGGCACCGCGCACAGCCACCACCGCCACCGCCATGGGGACCCCGGGCTGCTGCTGCTGCTCGCCATGGCCATGCTTGTGCCCCGGGATGCTGCATCCAGGGGTGTAAGGGCAGCCCTGGGGCAGAGTCTGGCTGTGCTGAGCTGCGTTGTGCTGTCCCGGGGTGCAGGGTGGGGGGCTGCACGCACTGGCTGTGCTGTGCCATGTTGTCTAACAGGCTGTATGCTCTTCTTGTGCCCTGTAGTGCCATCCAGTGCCATACCACACCATCCCACCCCATTCCAATGCCATCCCATGGTGCAGCGTCCATGACCATGAGAGTTGCCAGCTCTGGCTGTGCTGTCTCTGTGGGTACTGTTGGCCACCTACCCCTGGTATAGGGGAGTCCCAGCACTCCCAGCTCTGTCCTGCTCAGCCTGGGGAGGAAGAGGTGCTGTCCCAGCTGGTGCTCATGCCACTAGTCCCTGGTGCCACAAAACGGGGCCATGCTGGCCCCACACATGCAGGACGCATGTCCCACTGCTTAGGGAGGCTGGAGCAGGGGCTGTGACTCAGCACCGACCAAGGCACCCATCAGAACTCACAGTTCCCAGCCCTGTCTGTCTGGGAACACAACAGGAAGGGCAGCAGACCTCCCTAACCCCCACCCCTCCCTAACCAGGCTGGTGCAACCTTCAAATGCTGTGCTGGCACAGAAGGGAGGAAAAGGAAGCAGGATACCCAGCTCTGGGCAGAAGTGCATGAAGTTCAGGGCCAGCCACTGGCACAGCTGCTCCCCACAGAGGCATTTTTTGGCTCCTGGCCTTACCATGCCTTGCAGGCAGCATAGGAGAGAACGAGGGTCAGGTCTTGCCTGCCGTTACATCTGGGGAGGTGGGTAAGGAGGCACATTCTGCTCCCTTCAGTGGAACTCCACAAAAGCCAGCCACCACTGGGGCTTATCCACTCCCTGCATCCCTAGCCCTCCAGCCTAGTCCAGGAAGATAAAGGGGAGCTGCAAAGGTTCCCTCTTCCAGTTCAGTCTTGTGCCAAAGAAGACACTGAAGGGAGACAGTTGGACACATTTATTAAGAACTGATTTATCCCCTTAAATGTGCTCCACTGCCTGCCGCTGGTGCCAGCAGGGAGGGGGGCCATGGTACCAGACCAGGACCTGCTTCTTGGGCTCAGATTGTCACCGTCCAGGGAGCCGGGTCTCCCCTGGGGATTGTATCTGCCACAGGCCCTCCTGGGGCAGAGCCAGTTAGTATGTGCAGTGTCACCCCAGGACAACTACAGCATCCGTGTGCCTGAGCGCACCAGTCCAACATCCTCACACACACATTCACCCACACCCTTTCTTTTCCCTGCAGGACAGGTCCCCACCTTAGCCAGCCCAATGACTGCAGCAGAGAGGGCTCCTGTGCCCCTAGGCAAGGTACCAGCTGCAGTTTGGGATGGCTGGGGAACCTGCAGATTGTCAGGGCCCTGAGTGCACAGAGATCGGGGCTTTGGGCTCGGTGCTCATGTGGACCCCTCAGGCTCGGTCTAGAGCAGGAATAAATTTTCCATGAGGAAAAGGGCGGCACTGCTTACTGGTCAGTTGTCCCTAAACAGCACCCCAGGAAAATAAGAGGAGGAAGTGAAAAAACCTCTTTCCCTGAAGAGATTAAAAAAAAAATTCTGCTTGATAGAGGACGTGCTGAGCTACATTCCACCTTCCTCCTGGGGAGGCTGACAGCTCATCCAGCTAGTGTATCTCCAAAACAGCTTCTCACCCACAGTCCCTGGTTAAAACCCTCCCAGCTCCAGAAATTTTGCTTTGGGGACACGGCCAGCCACATCATCCTCCTCTGGTTTTTGGTCACTAGTGCTTGCTTCTTATGGTAAGGACTATTTGAGGACCAGACTTTCTCCCTCACTGTACTTCTCTCTCAGCCTCTGCACCAGCTACAGGAGGCATCATAATGCCTTCAAAAGATGGGATACTGGCCAAAAGTGGACAAAGGACTGTCCAGGATCAGCGAGGCTGAAGGTGTTTTTCTGCCAAAGGCAAAAATTACGGCCAAGCCGGTCTGACATCATCGGAATTTATCTTGCAGCTGCAAAGTCCATGTTGTGGATACTGTTAGGTTTGTTTGGATGAGTGCTGGGAATTTTGGGAAAAGAAAGTACAAGAAAAATTCAGCTTCAGGTCAAGGAAAAAACACAAACAGTTTAATCTGAGTGAGTTCCAAAGTACTTTAATCCTTTCAGTTTTGTAATCGGGTGATGATGCAAAAGGTTGTGGCCTAGAGTGGGCAACTTGGACAGACAGAAGGGGCAGTCTGGGGTTGAAGAGTTTAGACCGAGGTACACATGACCTCTGGTGGTTTTCTGTGTCTGGTGGTGAATACCTGAAACTTTCCTCTCAAAGGAAAGTTAAAGACTTCTGGAAGGTCAGCTGTGCTTGCTGGTTAAGTACCTACTTCAGGAGATTTTCAGGAAAAAGTGAAAACCTCCTTCTGACTAAAAGGAAAAAAATAATCAAAAAACTAAGGTAAGAATTCAAAATATTTACCAGAATACACTGAAGTATCACACTGAGCAAGCTATTGCCAAAGCAGAAAAAGAGAACAAAGAAACACAAAATGAAACCCTGCAGACAAAAAGAAACCAAAAACAATCAACCAACTCCACCTGAACATGAAAACAACCTGCCAACCAAGCAAAAGGCAGCAGAGCAGCAGCACAGTGAGGACTCCAATGAGACAAAAATCCTCTGCACACAGCTGAAGATAAATACAGCTATTGCAACACTTTCATAATTGGCACTAAAGATAGGAAATGTCATTGCAGAAGTCATGGAGCAACCACACCAGATACTTGCAAGAGAGGGAAGAGTCATGAGGCTCACCATCACAGTGCAGAGACATGCCAGGCACATAGGCTGGGGACACCAGAGCTGGAGGAAGCAGAGGCTGGGATGACACCAGGCAGGACCTTGCCAGGAAGGCTGGGCACTCCAACCACACGGCTGTGGCTGACTCAAAGCAAAAGCAGCAAATCCCTTCTCTCTATGCTCAAGCCAAGCAGCCCTGCAGACATGTTCCCCCCGTGTGGCTTTGGAGATAAGCCCAGGGGTGCTGTAGGAATCAGTAAAAGGCTGGTGTGCCCTTCTCTGGCAGAAGCTTTTGGGGCATATTTTCCTCAGGACTGGATCACAGGCTGCTCTTACGTTGCATTTCTGAGTCGTTCACTGCTGCCTTGTGCACGCAGCAGGGCCACGTTAATGAGGTTACCGACAGGAGTGATGCCAGCCAGGCAACGGATCAAAATACGTGGAAAAAACCCATGGAATATCACAGTAACAGAGGAGAGGAATTCACCAGTCCCACCTCCAGTGAGCTCAGAGATCGCCAGAGAGCAGGGAGAAGTGCCACCCACAGCAGCAGCAGCAGCAGTCTGAGGCTGGGCAAAGGCAGGCCGGGTTCTGCGCTGCACCACGCTTACTGTGTCCTCTCCAAAGGGTTTTACTGCAGGAGGGATGGCCCGGATCCTGCCTGGAGCTCCAGGCACAGCCCCAACCCCACACTGGGTTAAACACAGGAGGGAATGACCAGGTAAAGTCACCTGAAGCTCCCCTCTGATTTGCCAACAGACAGTGAAGTGGTTTGTCACCCTCCCACACACAGTTTGTCCCCTTCGCTCAGCCGAGGCCATCTCTGCCGGAAAGCTTTGCTGTGACAACTGCCCACGAGGCATAAATAACCCAGTGGTTCTCCACTGCCCCTCTCTCTTCCAGGTAATGCAGCACCAGGACCTGCTCTGTGTAGGGAATGAAATTACAGAAAACCCCCTGGCTCTGACAGAGAACACACACAGCATTGTCCTGGAAGAGATAGAAATGGATATGTGTTTTGATCTGCAACCTTGGCGAAGGCTGCCGGAGTTAGAACAGTGAGCTTTTGCAGTTTAAAGCAAGAATGTATTTTCGTAATTTTAAAATACGCTTTATAAAGGCAGAAATATATTTTAGAAAGCAGAAGCATGTTTTGTACAAGTAAAAAGTTATAATGAGTAAGTAAAGAATTTTTAAGCTTCGCAATAAGCCTTATAATTAAACCTATTAGAAACTTAGAAGGTAATAATGTAGGCCTTTGTAGCAGACCTAAGTAGGAATAAGATGATTGGTTAAGAAAATACACATTACAGTGGAACCATGTAGAACATATTAGACAATGATTGGTACAAATATGCTGGCGAGGTTTGTGGCATTTGCTTATTGGCTTAAAAAAGTATGTAAGACCTTGTAACTAAAACTAGTGCGGCTTCTGATGATAATGGTTAACATCTTGTAACATCTCTCCCGTCTCAGCCTTCACTGAGACTGATCCTGCAATAAATAGTCTTTAAAACATCTCTAAGTAATCTCCGTCTCTACAAATCCCAATAATTGGCGCCCACTGTGTGAGGCCAACGACTCTGTCAACTGTCGGGACACCCCAGAGGACAATTTTAAGTGCGGTTAGATGAACCTGAATTCCACGGACTAGAGGTGCCTGAAATGAAGGTGGATTGGACTTCTACTTGCTGCTGAAAGGAAGCAGAACCTCTGAGCCCACTGGCTGAGCCTGGAGAGAGCCTGTTACAGGTCACCTTTTGGAGGAGTACAGGTGAGCTCTGGGGGACTCGGGACAAGAATTGTCCTGGGAACATAGAGATGTCTGTGACCGTTTGCAATCCCTGATACGGTCAAGCTCTTATGCCGTGCCCAAATCGAAGCTTAAAGATCTTCTCTGCTGGGTACAGAAGAATTCTGCTGATGCGGACCCAGCGTCCACTTTTACTTTGTCTTTGTGGGATTCGGTTGGAGTTAAACTCTATGTCATGATTACTCGCCGTGATTTTTCTGCTGCCAAGTTGCTTCCAGCATTTCAGGTGCTTGTTGAGATCTTTAGTGTACAATCTCATCCTGCCGCGCTGTCACCTGTTCCCTCCAGTCCACCATCAGCTCCGGCAGTTCCCTCTGCCCCAGTCAGATGCAACAGACAGAAGGGTAATCCGAGATGGGATAGTATGGGGCACGCTGAAATTAAGGATTTACGAAAAGCCATAAAGGAGAGGGGGCTGGGCTTGCCATATTTTAAACAATTATTGAAAGACATGTATGCTAATTTTGATCTTACACCGTTTGATTGCTGTTATGTCTCACACATGATTCTGACAGATATGCAATATCTTTTGTGGGACTCCAAATGGCAGAGGCTCCTTAACAGACTTTTAGAGAACTATGCTGGAGGTCCTAATGCAGCGCTCACAACTGCTCATCTGGCCGGTGACCTGCCTCACGATCGAGCAGAGGACCAAGTGGCTGACATACCCAGAGCCATGCTTGGTGATATTAAAGAGGCAGCTCACAAAGCTCTTCTACAAATTCAACCAGCAGGGACCCCTGAAGGCCTTTATACGCAAATACGCCAGGGGGTCGTGGAGCCCTATACTTCCTTTGTTGACCGCCTTACTCAGGCGATCGAGAGACAATGTGAAGATGGTGTTGCCTGCCCGCTTTTGCTCCGTAGCCTTGCCTTTGCTAATGCCAACGATGACTGCAAGTGAGTCATCCGGGCCTTACCTGATCCAGAACCTACTCTGCTTCAGATGGTAGAGGCCTGCAGTAGAATTGGCACCCCTCAACACATTGCCACGATACAAGCAGATACCCTAGGCGAGAGACTTGAGAGGGTTTTTGCAGCTCTACCTGACACATTAGCTAAAACCCTCTCTGCCTTTAATCAAAACAACTCTAAGTCAATGATGCAAGTCGAGACTGTTAATAGATCCCGTTACCGATGTGGAAAACCTGGACACGTAATTAGAAACTGCCCAGAGCCCGTGAAAGATACTAAGTTACCCGGTCAGTGCCCCAGGTGTAAAAAGGGAGGCATTTTGCAAACCAATGTTGTTCTAAATTTGCTGCTGATGGAAATTCCCTGTCCGGAAAACTTGAAAGGCAGTGTGCCACCGCATGATGAAACAAGTACTGGCAACACACCAAGAAAGGCCTGATGTTTTTGGAGGCTTTTACCACACACTGTCAGCAGGATCGTCCAACACTTCCCCAGTGATTCCAGCTTGCTACCTCCTGGATCCTACTGCGACTTGGCAGCTTCCAAATTAATATTTTTTACATATGAGTTTCATTATGAAATACCTACAGGAGTCACTGGAACATCTGAGAAGAGGCAAGATTTTTTAATCATGAGGAAAGATGCATGTTCCATTATAGGCCTCACTGTTTATCCAGCTGTTGTTGCAGCTAATTGCCACGAAGAATTGACAGTTTTAGCTCGAGCTACACAACCCCTATTAGTAATTCCTGTAGGGATGAAGATTGCCACAGCTATTGCAGTACAAACCACAATTACACGCAGTGCCATAGAAATGGAGTGTCAGCAAAGCCGACGTCCAGTAACGAATTCCAATCCATTACCTGAGATTTATTGGACAGAACTCATCAGTCGTGATCGACCACAGCAAACTTTTAGCCTGACACATGACAGCAAGACAATTAAGATCACAGGTTTGCTAGACGCACGTGCGTGTGTTACAGTCATCTCTCATTCACTTTGGCCAAGTGACTGGAAGTTAGTGATACCTTCAGATTCCCTTACAGCTATTGGTGGAGCTACAGTGTGCTTAGAGAGCGAATTCGTGATTGTAGTCAAAGACCATGAAGGGAAAACAGCAGCTATTCATCCCTTCGTTGTGAAGAAGCCCATCACAGTCTAGGGAGTCTGCTGTCTCAGTGGGGAGCAAGGATAGAAGTGGATTTTTAATAGGGGCCACTACAGCATTCACCACTCTAAAATTGTTATGGAAGACCAATGATCCTGTTTGGGTGGCACAGTGGCCCCTGGAAGAAAAGAAACTGAGTGCACTCAAAAAACTGGGATCTGAACAGCTACAAAAAGGCCACATCAAACCAACAAACAGTCCCCGGAATTCACTTGAGTTTGTCATTCACAAGAAAACCTCTGACTCCTGGAGACTGCTCCATGATCTCAGAAAAATTAATGAAGTGATTGAAGACATGGGACCTCTACAACTGGGACTTCCTTCCCTCTCGATGATCCCACGAGACTGGCCTCTTGCCATCCTTGATCTAAAGGATTGTTTTTTCGACATACCTCTTCATCCAGAAGATGCTCCACGGTTTGCATTCTCAGTTCCTAGTATCAACAGACAAGAACCACTGCAGAGGTACCACTGGGTAGTCCTCCCTTAGGAAATGAAAAATCCACCCACCATTTGCCAATGGTTTGTGTCACGAACCCTGTCTCCAGCTCAGCAGAAAAATCCACAAACAATGATTTTACATTGCATGGACAATCTGTTTATTGCAGCACCAACACAGAAAGAAATGGAAAAGGCTCGTGACAGTGTTATCACAGAGGTTCAAAATGCTGGACTGGAAGTTTCTACATTC
>WEIT01012893.1:76167-132931 GCA_013389985.1 Dryoscopus gambensis | reverse complement strand
AGATTCACAAAGATGTGGCAAATATCTTCTTGTCCCTGTGTGCTGATTTGTCTCAGCTACTGAGTTGAAGGGCAACTTTTTTGGGAAAAAAATGTTAGGGAGTTTTTAAAATTGAAATACTGAATTTCAGTGTTTCCAGGCAGTCAGTAGTAGCAAGATGCTATCTACAGAAAACAATTCTCCTGGCAGAGTTGGCAGAGGCAGAATGTTAGGGAGCTGGCATTTTCCCTGACTCGTGGTTTGTGCACTGGAGCAATCCCTCTGCTTGTTTTCTAATTAAACCCAAGTGTTTTTCAGCTGTTTGTATAATTTCCATTTAATGCTGATAGACATTAAATATACATTTTAGCACGACAGGCATTTCAAACGGTAGGTAGGAAACCAACTGAAGACCAAGATTCCTAGATTCTGTTCAGGGCTCTCCATCCAGTTTACTGTATCAATTTAAGTTGAGCAGTTTGTTTCAGCTGTGGCTCTGCTGGGAAATGAGAAGGGTTGTTTTGAGAGATCTCACAGGCATTGTGAGCCTTATTCAGTCTCCTAAATCACAGTAAGACAATGAGATTTCTCCATATATGAAGCCTTAGGGGTCAAGATTTTAATTAAGTCCCACTCAAAAGAAAAAATGGAACCAATTAAATGAGTTTAGAATTTAGATAAATTGGCAGTCCTACACATCAGTACTATTAATTGGATTTAAAGGCATCTGGTATATTTAATTAGTGTGAGTTAACAGCACTGATATGCTGTTATAGGTAGATCAGAACAAGTAATTAAGCCTAAGTTTCTTAATACATGATCACAGGGAGAGGTGTATCCACACAATTTAAATGACATGACAGTTAGTTCAGTGAATACATGAATTTAAATATTCTCTTGGATTATGGATCTTTAATATTTTTTCTGCCTGCAGCTCATATTGAATGATTACAAGTTTTGTGAAAGGCCTGCTGGCATTATAAGAGCACAAACTCAGGACTCAATCTGAATTCAGTGTCTGCATTTCAGACAGCATTTCTCTGTGCTTCACCTTCCTACCTGTAAAATGAAGAAGACAGTACTTTTTTTTAAATCTAAGTCTTTGCACATTGGTTTTCACTGTAAAATCTTTTGGACAATGTCTTACCATGAATAGGCACTGCAGTTAATACCTGTTTTGGTGGGAGCTCCCAGATAATTATGTTTAAAAAAACTCCAACAGGCCTCTCTAACTGAGGAGCTTACACTCAGATTTCACAGGAGATTGGAAACTTGTGAGCCTTGGTTTTACTGAATGCCATTATGTTATTCTAAAATTTGGATTTTTAAAGTTATTTGAGGAGTGAAAAATACCCACAAATGCTGTTAGTTTAGGTTGGAGAAGACCTCTATGATTCCATGAAACAACCCGGGGAAGAAACCATGACCTTATGTACCTACAATCACAGGCCTGTATCTACACATCTGTCTGGCTTTAAGACATGTAAAATAATAGTGTTCAATATTATCTGTTTAAAAGTTTAAACAACTTTTAATTTTTAATTTTTAATAGAAATTTAATAGAAATTTTTAATAGAAATAATATACTTTTTTTTCCCCCTTAAAGGCTATTAATTTTGAAGAAGATTTGCTTGAGCGGGAGAAGAGTCAGTTTCCTCTATTGCAATCTATAATTGCAACCAAAGAACCCTTTGAGCAGCTTTGGTTAACAGCATATAGTTTCCATACCAAATCTGAGGAATGGATGCATGGTGAGGCTTTGATGTTCATTTGATGAAACACGTTATTTACAGTTAGTTAAGCAGAGGCTGCAAGGGTTGATTAGTTGTGAGAAAATAATTTTTAAGAAATAAATGCTGTTAAGCAGTGTGAAATAAAGTTACTGACTTAGATTTTGCATTAAGATAAATTTTTTGTAACACAATTGATTTCCAGTTAGAGGACAAAGATTAAAAATAGCTGTGACCAAACCACCCTGGGGATCTCCTTTGTGCTGATGTGCCCGCTGTGCTTTTTCTATGCTGTTCATTCAGGACCCCTTCAGCAGCTGAATGCTGATGAAATCAGTGAAGAAGTTGGAAATATGTGGAGGACCATGTACAAGCTCAGTAAGAGCTTCCCAGATGTGCCAGTGCCCAGGCGCATGGCAGAATCCATGAAATACAAGCTTGATAAATTTAAACAGCATCTTCCTGTCCTGTCAATTGCCTGCAACCGTGGAATGAAGGAGAGACACTGGGAGCAGGTACTTCAAACTCTGCTTTAACTGTGGAAATATTCTGCCACAGAAACTGACAGTCCAATATCTTTTATCCTGTGACATGATAGATCCAGTTCTGAAATTTCTAACACCAAAGGCAGAAGCTTCTTTAAATTAATAATTTATGGCAGAAAAGCAGATTAGGGTGTTGCACTAATACTTCGTTAGAATTTGTTGCTTGCTGTTTGAAATTATTTCACAAAAATGCATCTTGATAATAGATTTATTTGTTACTTTATTTTCAGATTAGTCAAATTGTGGGATGCGAGATCAAACCGGATGCAAATACTAACCTTAAAAACATACTGGACTGTGGCCTCTCAAAATTTATTGAACAGTAAGAAGCTTAATCTAGTCTCATTTTTTAGACATTGAATTTCACAGGTCAGATACCAAATATTAGTTTTTGGGGGGTTTTGTGTGCTGTTAGAATATGCTGTAAAATCATCTGTATTTTATCAAGCTGTGAACTGTCAGTTGTTCAGAGGCATAAAAATCCAGTTGTTTTCCTAAACCACTTAATTTGCTCATTCAGAATTTTGTCTGTATTTGTCTTCCAATTAATATCCATATCTCTAACTCGGTGAGGCTGAAGGTGGAAAAATACTCCTTGAAGAAAGAGTATATGATATTATTAACAAATTATTATGAAGGGTAGACTGATATGCAACTCTACCAACAACTGCTTTTTTTATGCTCTTCACCTATGTTACAAAACCATTTCAGAGATATGTTTCATTTCAATTTAGAATAGAACCTGTTGGAGCAGCTGCAAGTAAGGAGTATTCCTTAGAGAAATCAATAGAGAAAATGAAATCGGAGTGGGTCAGTGTGGAGTTTGGTTTGGTGAAGTACAGGGATACTGTAAGTAAACACCAAATCAATATATGTATCTGAAAAGAATTACTTTGATTCTGAGTACAAATTGAGAAATATGAGAGGGATGTTGCTGCTGATTCATTGGGGCATGATGGAAAGTTGTATCTTAGCCCAGAGCTGGACAGAGATGTCTCTGTTATTATATATTTTTTAATTTGGACTTCAGTATCTGGACAGCTTGTGATCTCACATACTCATGCTAACAAATCTGTAAGCCTGAGGGCTTCTCCAGTATTGTATGGAAAGCTGCCAGTAGTGAGATCTTAACTTGCCCAGAAGAAACAAGAATCACAGTGCAAAAGATTGAGCCAGAAGGCACCAGCTTCCTGTTCACAAACAGTGTGTCCCTGGGCCTTTGGAACAGACATGCACAGAGCAGATACCATTTCATATCTTCCCACATTTGCAGCCTTTCTCAATTCCTTGCTGCTTCAACCATCGTAGAGAAGGGGGAAACAGGCAGCTGAATGAGCAGTGAAATAAAGTGACTGCCATTTGCCTGACCAGAATGTGCTGTACTTACAGGACACCAACATCCTGTCGGCAGTGGATGACATCCAGCTCTTGCTGGATGATCACATTGTTAAGACTCAGACAGTATGTGGCTCTCCCTTCATCAAACCAATAGAAGCTGAATGTGTGGTAAGGAAAGGCCAGTTTGACTGAGCTTGCATGTCTCATAATATGCTTTCCCTAAGTGCTTCAAGGTGTTTTGACATGATAAGACATTATAGAGTTTTTAACTAAGAACATATATTCATATTTCTTGATTTATTCTTGTCATTTTGCTTAACTACTAATTTGGCTTAACTACTAAATGTTTTCATTCCAGGCTTGGAAAGATAAGCTGTGTTTAATGCAAGATATTATAGATAGTTGCTTAAAATGTCAGGCAACATGGTTGTATTTGGAACCAATTTTTAGTTCAGAAGACATTATAGCTCAAATGCCTGAAGAGGGCAGAAAGTTTAAGATTGTGGATTCATACTGGAAAAACATTATGGGAGAAGTGGTAAGTGCTAACATTTCATAAATTGTGTATTACATGATTATTAATGTCATGTGCATATACTGTTTTTTTCTGCAGTTGGGTATTTGTATCCATGGAGTGGAAAAACCTTCATTGAAGTCCAACAAATTGTAGTCTTGCAGTAAAAGTGGTAGATTACATCATTATTGCATTGAGATTTCTGTAAAGGCTGGGTACTAAAGGGTCAAGGAAGATGAATTCTTAATTTTCTAGCTTTTTTGTGGCTAAATGGTCAGAATTAGGTAGAAAGATGAATGATTTGTGCTTTCAGGATCTGCTTAAGACTTCATTGACAATCTGTATGAAGCCTTATCTGGATACAATGAGAGTTTGCATTAGACTTACAAGGTGTACACACTTTGGAGCAACTGAGTGGATGAGTTTTTCATGTGATTGTTCTCTAATATGTGGTGGCATGGTTATTCAAAATTTTAGCAATTGTGGACTGTCATGGTAGTGTGTCAGGTGAAGATAATGGGGATAGGAAGTGCAATTTGGTAACCTGTTCAAATCCCTGTAAATAAGGAGTTGAGTAAGAGGCCAGACAGGGGTGGTGTGAGCTGAGATGTTTGACAAAAACGCTGGGAGTGTGTGGTTGTGTGATAAAGGTGTGGAAATAATGAGTGTAACTAGACAGAAGCTGAGACCTGTCCAACAGCTCAGACTCTGTGAATGATGAAGTCTGTACTGAAATAGAATCCTCTGAAGAGGAGCGTTATCAGAAAGAAAAAATGCAACCTAGATAGTGAGAACAGAGAATAATTGTCATGTAGTGTGTCTCTGATAGAACTCTGTGTGAGTGGAAAACAATGTAGCAAGCTCAAGACACAGAAATAAGTGCCAAAGACCTTATTTCCTGATATTTCCTTCATTAATGGCTGTAAAGTTCAAGTTGGTAAAACTGACAGTCTGAAAAGCAAAACTGTCAAATAATGCGAATGTATTTAAGAACATGAAAGCAGACTTACAGAGAAGAAATACAGCTTTTTAGCCTCCTGCAAGATATGTGTTTGATGCTAACAATTTTAATGTAAAACTTACTGCCATTTTTAGCAGTTTCTGCTGTGTGTTTGTTTTTACAAAGGTGAAAGACACAAAGGTACTTGTAGCAACAGAACAACCCAAGATGTTAGACAGACTTCAGGAGGCAAATACTCTCTTAGAGGACATTCAAAAGGGGCTGAATACTTACTTGGAGTCGAAAAGATTATTTTTCCCAAGGTAAATTAATTAAACAGGCCTAAGTTAGAAACAAGAAGGCATAAGCTCCTTTAAACTATTTCCACTGAACTGAAAAGTCTCATTTTATTAACATATGTGGGACACAGTCACATGCAGAAAACAATGAGCAGCTGTTCTCATCTGCAGACATAACTCGTTTTCCTCAGTTACGAAACGCCAGGAGCAGGCGGGGATGGGGAGGCACAGTCTGTCTGTCACAGTGTGCACTTTGATTAGAAAGGCATTATTACTCACAGGGTATCTCTGAAGGAGCTTGCTACCTTCCCATGGCTGATGTGCAATTCTGTCCCTGCCCTACCCTCTTTAGAGGCGTGTGACCCGTGGGAGCTGCTCGTGATCCCGAGGAGCAGGATTTGGGGTTTGTACGCGGTGCTTGAGGGCTGCCTGGAGCCATCTGGTCCCTCCTACCTCCGTTTGAGAACCCTTATTCTTCCTTGGCATAAAAAGGTGGTCACACTGAAATTGTGAAAAAACAGATGTGACCAGTTTTATAATGTTAAAAATTGCTTTGTTACATTTCCCTGGGGAATGGTATGATCCTCCCAAGAGACCCCCACGAGCTGTAACTATGTTAGCCTGACCCTTCCTTCCTTTCTGTATCCCATTGGCCCGGGGCCAAGAACCCACACCTACCAAACCCCAGACAAAACCCGGCTCCGCCACTGTTCTTCCTCTTTTTCCTCCTTCATCCCTGAGAATAAACATAAGGAAACTGAGCCTCTGTGGATCTCTCGCCTGGTTTCTGAAACATCTCCCCTCTGAAGCCCCCCAAGACTGGGCTGGCCTGACGAGTTGGGGGGCGGCCAGGGGGGAGAGAGTTTCATTGCTTAAGGAAAGGGATTTGAGATGATAATTTCCTCTCTGATACACCAGTGTCTTAAGCAACAATAAAACCAATTGCATGAATCGATTATTAATGGCAGTTTTCATGATTGGAAAGTAATTGTATTTTTCTGGCAGATTCTTTTTCCTGTCTAATGATGAGCTGCTTGAAATACTGTCTGAAACAAAGGATCCACTTCGAGTACAACCACATTTAAAGAAGTGTTTTGAAGGAATTGCTAAACTGGAGTTCACAGAAGATCTGGAGATCGTAGGCATGATCAGTTCCGAGAAAGAAATTGTTCCTTTCATAGATAAAATCTATCCAGTGAAAGCAAATGTAATTTTTTTTAATTTTTACTATATGAAATTAGATTAATACATAATACATTGCATAAAGTGCATGTTTTTGAGGGAATTAGGTTTAAACCATTTAGAATCACATCATGAAAGGAGTTTAGGAAGTGAGAGTGCAGACTGGTATTCTAGAATAAAAAGGATTTTCTACAAAAAAGGAGTAAGACATAGCAATTTTGCAGTAAATTCCTCAGAAAGGTGGGGCATGTTGTGAGTTACAGATACATTTTTCCCTAAACCCTGCAGGAACAAAGCGTGCCCTGGGTTAAAATGAGCAGCCTTACCTGACCATGCAGTCTGTGTTTTTTGTTTATGCTTGCATGAAACGTATCCAGCTGTTTCTTTAGCTGGGTTATTTTAAGAGTTAGCTTAATATACCTGCCTTCAGACGGTGTAAACTACAGTATTACCTGTCAGAATTTGGGAAATTTCAACCTTTATTCCCTTTATATACAGCACCCAGATCCGAGGCAAGCATATTTAAGCCTAACACATTTCAAATAATTTGTCATTGAAGAAGAATATAATCAGGAAATGTGTATTGACTCTTAACTGCTTTTCTTTCTTGAAGGGCATGGTAGAAAAATGGCTTCTGCAAGTAGAAGAAATGATGTTGGCCAGTGTAAGACAAGTTCTTCAAGATGGCATAAAAGGATATAGCCAGGTAATTATTCCTGAGCTATGCTATAAGTTAGATTTCACAAGCAAATATAGATTAATAGGTTGCTCAAATTCTTAACCAGGGAAACATGTTTGAAGCCAAGTGGAATCCAGCTCTTCCTGTTCAGTAGCACCAGTCTGAAGTTTCAACTCTGAAGTTTCATGAAGAAAAAGTATTAAAGCTTTACATGCTGATTCTCATTTATTTGCAGCATGAGACAAAAGACATTTGGGGAAAGTAATTGTTACCAGTGCCATAATCTAATATGTTTATATGGCTTCTTGTGTCTGGAATGATCTTTTGGTTTAAGGTTCCTCGAAAGGAGTGGGTACTTCAGTGGCCTGGACAGGCAGTTATTTGTGTCTCATCCATCTACTGGACAGAAGAAGTGTCTGAGGCTATAAGGACAAGAGCTTTACAAGTAAGATTTTCTACTTTCTATTTCTAAGCACTGAACTCTGATTAATTAATAAAAGCTCCTTCTAGCAAAGGAGATCGTCAGTCAACAACACATTGTAATTTACTCATGCAGTGTGCTTTATTTTGTTTTTCCTTTTGTATTGGGTCTCAGCAGAGGCTTGCTCCCATTTACTTTGGTGTGTATCAGGAGAAATCCTACTGAAGGAAATTGTATTACTTCATTTACAAGTGATACTGGTATAAATTGAAGTAGCAAACAAAAAGTGACAGGCCATTGTTAAACACTTTGTATTTTCATTTCTAATTCCTGTCTTTGCATGGGAAGCCTCAGAGGCAGAAACCTCTCTTTACAGAATGGTGCAGTTATTTCAGAGAATCACAGAATCAGAGAGGTTGGAAAACACCTCAGAGCCCATCGAGTCCAGCCCAGGACCCAACACCACCTTGTCAGCCTGGCACTGAGTGACCCGTCCAGTCTCCTAAACACCTCCAGGGGCAGTGACTCCAGCGCCTCCCTGGCAGCCCTTTCCCATGTCTAATCACTCTTCCTGTGCAGAAATTCTTCCTAATGCCCAACCCCAACCTCCCAGGGCACAGGGTAAGGCTGTGTCCCCTTGTCCTGTCACTTGTTCCCTGGGAGCAGAGCCCAGCCTTCCCCCGGCTCCAACCTCGTTTCTGGGAGTTGTAGAGAGTGATAAAGTCACCACTGATTTCTGTGGTTATTGCTTGCCTCTCCTGGTGAGGGAGGTGCAGCAGTCAAATTTGCTATTTCATACGAGAGACTCCTTAGGTGTTCACAGTGCCTCTGGCACTACAGCAGTTTCAACTATCACTTCACTGAGGCTTTACTCAAATGCCTGCTCAAGTAGTGGAAATGATTTCTGTTTAATTCATTGGCCTTTTCTATCATCCTATGTAAGCTGGGTGGATGAGGATTATTTGGAGATTAATTCTGTCAACAGAATGTTTGGGCTGCTTTTAAAATGTTGAAGTAGAAAAGTATTAATAAACTTTGCACCAAATACTACATTTTAATATTAGTTTTTTGTTTCTGTACCCGTACTGAATTTCTTAGGTTTAACTTGCCTGTATTGTTTAACACCAGTTGAAGATCTTATTCCATATATCCAGACAGAACTAAAAATGTTTATTACTTTCAGAGAAAGTATCCTGAACAATCCACAGCTGAAGAAAAGTGAGAAGGAATCACAGAACAGTGAATCAGAGAATATAAGGGACCTCTGGACATCATGTAGTCCAACCTCTGTTTAGAGTAGAGCCAACTGAACCATGTTGTGAGTGGACTTGGTCCCATAAGCCCATTCCTTTCTGGTGTGGGGGAACCAAAACAAAGAGTATCTGCTCCTCTCCCTTTGCAGAGTTTTGTTATTTCCATTAGGAAGAAAGATAAGACTTCTGCTTTTACTACTTTCAGGCCATAAATATTTTTGAAGTGTTCCAAGTGAAATAAAATGCCAGTGTACAAAAGAGAATTTTAAATGTTTATGTAGTGCCCAGACTTCCATTAATATGTTTTGTTGGAAGGGCTGTCTCCAGTGATTGCACCCACAGGAGCTTAGGAGCTGCTGGCTACAGCATCACACTGCTGCCTGTGTTTGTTTCTGTGCCAGGATTTCTTGGAGAAGAGCAATCTGCAGATCAGGGACATAGTGGAGTTGGTGAGAGGAAAGCTGTCCAGCGGAGCCCGGCTGACCCTCGGAGCTCTGATCGTCATCGACGTGCACGGTACGAGCTGCTGCTGCTGCTGCTGCCCCTGTTACCCTGGGGCAGGGCTGCTGTCCCTAGCTGGGGGCACTCCTGGAGAGAGGCACCTGAAATGCTTTCTCTGAATCAGCCTTCACAGAGTTATTGCTCCTTGGGCAAATGGGGATTGCTCAGTACTGCACAAGGCTCTCAGACACTGGAATCTCGTTAAAATTTAGCTGATTCCCTATTCAAAACAAGTGCAAATTCCTCTGTAATGTGAAAGCCGGCCTCTAAATGTTGAATTACTCTTACTTACTCTAAGTAAATGTTACTTTATTTATAAATTGTTTTAAGTAAACTGACACAGTAGAAGTGTTTAGATTTTTCAAACGATCTGTGTCTTACTCTGCAGCTCGTGATGTGGTCTCAAAATTGGTTGAAGACAAAGTCATAGATCTGAATGACTTCCAGTGGATTTCTCAGCTGAGATACTACTGGGAAGAGAATGATGTGATAGTGCGAATGATCACAACAGAAATGAAATATGGTTATGAGTATCTGGGCAATTCTCAACGTCTGGTTATAACCCCCCTGACAGATCGATGTTACAGGTAAAGCCATATTGTCTGTGAATAATGTTTTCATTTTTTGGATTGATATGTGTTTACTTTCATTTGTTTTAGTTAATAATAGCAGGAACCTCAGCAGCTAGCGTTTTCCTGTAGATTTTGGAGGAAAATCTTACAGATCTTTGCCCAAATATGGTAAAATATTTACACTGTGTAGGCTTCTACACCAGTAGAGTAATAGACTCTATTGTATCCAAGAAGGTGCTTCTGAAAAGAGGTGGCAGCACGTGGTATTGGAACTGCAAATTCCACAGTAGCACGGGTCAATTAATTTATCTGAAATAACACACAGTTTGGGTATGCCTGCCTGTAAGATAAATGAGGTAATTGTAGAGCCCTTCATAAATGTTTGAATGCAGTTAGCTTCCTGTTCCTCCACTGGCTTGCAAGAGGTTGTAATGGAACTGCTTCAGTCCTCAAGGTTGAAATGTTCAAAGGCATTTGGTATTTCACTTCTGGTGAGCCCTCAAGACATGAGTCAAAGCCTTTGAATGAGGGTTTTGTAAAATAATCAGGTCACTCCATTGTCAACGGGGATCTCATTTTAGTAAGATGTTCACTTGAAAAGCAATGTGATTCCCAGGTTATTGTAACAAGCTTTATGCTTTCTCATCCATTTCTAAAGACTGGCTGAATTTATAAAGGCAGCTTCAAGCTCTTGCCAGTTCAAGTGCCACTTGAGGGAAATAGGTGCTTTTGCAGACTCTGCCATTTTGCTCATGGCAATGTTCATTTGCTTGTGTAATTGAGGATATACAAGGTAGAAGCATGTAATAAAAGCCTTGACATTCCTTTTAGGCCAAGTGGCTGAATGTGAGCTTCCACAATTAGGAGTCATTTATGGGACAATACTGGGTTTTTATGGCAAGCTGCAAAGTCAGTAGAGAAACAAGTAAATTGTTTCCAGGGGAGCCTGTATAGGAAAATACTTATCAATCCATTCAGAAACAGTCTGATGTTAAAGATTGCTATTTCTAATGCCTGTGTTCTTGATAATGTAGGACGTTAATGGGTGCCTTGAAATTAAATCTTGGAGGTGCTCCAGAAGGGCCTGCTGGAACTGGCAAAACAGAAACAACAAAAGATCTAGCAAAAGCAATAGCTAAGCAGGTACTGAAACTTCCTTTTTTTTACTTTCCCCTGTTTATTTTTGGGTATGTAGTAGCTATTTCTTAAAATGCCATTCCCAAGCAAGTGCTGCTTGTTTTGTAGCTATTCCTGTACAGTTGGACTGGAACATGTTAAAGGTCTTTTCCAGCCTAATGATCCTGTGATTCTGTTCTTTATTCGCAGGAACAGTTGGTAAGAAGCACCCATTTAGGACTGTGTCTATATGGCATCCTGGTTTTCTAATCCAGAATTAGCAACAGTAATCCCTTCCCATTTTAGATGCTAAGAATTTTATAGTGGACTTTGTGTTAGTACTGAGAAATGTTCTCTGTGTTTTTGTTGTAGTGTGTTGTCTTTAATTGCTCCGATGGCCTCGATTACAAGGCAATGGGCAAGTTCTTCAAGGGGCTGGCACAAGCTGGGGCATGGGCCTGCTTTGATGAGTTCAATAGAATTGAGGTAATGTTTTAACTCAGACAAATAAACTGAGAAATCTATAATTTAAGACACGAGAAGTTTTAGACTTAGACATGACAGCATTATTGCCAAATTTCTGCTTTTACTTGTGCTGAGGCCTCTTTGTTTTGATAATTAGTGACACTGAAATTGGCACTCAGCTGCCTGCTCTAGAAGCACACGCTTACCTGTGCTCTGTTGCAGAAGTGTTGTGTTCTGGGTCAATTTAGCAGAAAAAAATGTTTCTTTACAATTTTTTCTTGTGTATGTGACACTCATTTGTTGGGGAAGAACTGTTCTTGTCTTCTCCTTGAGAAATGGAGCTGCAGCTGTGGAGTTGCATTTGCCTATATTCAGCACAAGACAGACAAATCCCAGTGGAGGGATTCCTGTAATGACTAGAGCTGAGTGCCACTCAGTGACCTGGTTATCAAGCTGTGTAAACAGACACATCTAATTCCCCCCTTGATCTTACTCTGGTCTTTTTGGTTTTAATTTGGTCACTAATGACTTTGGATAAGCTTTATTGTTACTTTGATGGAATTCAATTTAAGTACATACTAGTAAATGTGGAAATTTCATGAAATTCTATTTTGTATGTATTAGTACCTCTAACTCCTTAATTTTTTCATTTTTCTGCTGCAACTTGTTTTCTAGTGAATTCAAGCAGTAGCATTCCTTTTCCAATATTCTGTTACCTTGATACTTTAAAACACTCAGGATTGGCACTGGGCAGCCTTAGCTATTATTTACCCTCAATTTTGGGCATTGAGTGAGTCAGTTTTTCTGGAGAGCCTTAAACTCTTTATGTGTCTGAGTTGAAGGGAAAGTGCTTTTAGAGGCCTCCAGAGGGAGTTCCTGTCCAACTAACTTCGATGTCTACATTCAGGCACATGGTATTTCCCTGGGGAGGCTTTTAGAAGCCTCTGTTATCAGTCTCTCTTAGTTGAGTGGGGAATAGTGGCACTAACTTACAGAGGATCCCTTCAATAGGCAGCGAATATATAGGCTCAGGGTGAGTTTCCCTGGAGAAATTCAAATACAGCCATCAAAATATGTAAACAAACCCATGTTTATATTATCCAAGTGTCTTATGCTTTCCAATCTGTTCTGTCTGTATTAGGTTGAAGTGTTATCTGTAGTAGCCCAACAAATACTTAGCATCCAGCAGGCTATTATTCGCAAACTCAAAAAATTCATCTTTGAAGGGACAGAGATCTCTCTTAATCCCACGTGTGCTGTGTTTATTACGATGAATCCTGGGTATGCTGGACGGGCAGAGTTGCCTGATAATCTGAAGGTAAGTCTGAAATCCTGCTTTCTTGTAGAAATTAAACTGAATTTGCAACTTCCAGTCTATAGTAATAAGGACAGCCAGCAATCGAATAATAAACAGATGTGTAATGGTTGCTTAAGGAAGAAAAACGCCATCCCTCTGAACATTCCCTGCCTTGCTTCTTCTGCTGAGCATGACCCAATGTGCTCTGGAATAGTCCTTGGCTCAGCTGTCGTGGCTGAGTCCCCTCCTTGTGCACCCCCATCCTCCTGGCTGGTGTGTGGGGTGAGGAGGAGGAAAGGCCTTGAGTCTGTGCTCAGCAATAACAAAAACACCCCTGAATTATCAACACTGTTTCCAGCACAACTCCAAACACAGCCTCAGGCCAGCTACTGTGAAACAAATTAACTCTAGCCCAGCCAAAACCAGCACAACTGATAACCTGTTCAAGTGTATCCTGCTGTACTTTTCACCAGGCTTTAATGAACAGTTAGGGTTGTACAAAATGCACCGATGAAAGGTCTCAGCCTAAGCATAGTGATACCAGTTTGCAGCTTTAACTGTGCTCTCCCAAAGCGTAAATTCTCTGGGTTTACAATGGCTCGATGATCCCAATCCCAATTTAAATTTATTATACTTTGTCAGTTGCCGAGACACTATGGAGAGACTGACATGGTCTTGGTTCTTTTTCTAGCATTGCCACAATTCTTTACATGATCTTTTACAAGGCATTAACCACACCAGGTGCTAGTTTGTCTGTTATGAAAGTGAGATGAATATCACATCCCTTTTCCTCTATTCATGGTTCTTTAGAATTGACTCTTTCTAAGCATTTGTTACTGCAGTGCTTAGCACAGACCTCTTGAACCTCTTCATAAGATCAGAATAGAATAGAACAGAACTCTAAAGCAGTCACAAAGATTTCAGCTGAGAGATGGAGAGATGCTATTCTTACAAAATAGGCACAATTTATTACAATATTCCATAGTCAAAAGCTGGCATCTTACTTTTTTCCTTATAGGCACTGTTCCGAACAGTTGCCATGATGGTCCCAGATTATGCCTTGATTGGAGAAATTTCACTTTATTCAATGGGATTTCTGGACTCTAAGAGGTAAGACATGCTGAATTTTCTACCTTAGTTGAGTCTGATATACTTCATTCCTCTCTAAGGCATATATGTGTGTTTGAGGCATATATGGAAGGCTGTCCATGTTTTTTTCTCCAGAAAGTACATTTTAATCTCCTGCTTCCTTGTCAATTCTCATTTACCACCTCATGTTGCCAGATGTGGACTTCTACACAGGATCATTTGGAAAACACATCAAAAGATCAGACAGAGTTCCTAAATCTAGCATGCTAATCCTAGCATGGCATAACCTACAGTTTTGCTTCCCAGGTGTTTTGGGCCATCTTGTCAGCTGCTGTGTCTTAGAATCACTACAGTTGCTCTGTGTATATAGGTAGGTAAGTTATTTTCCCTGCATGGTGAGCTATTTTCACTCTACATGTTATATTTTATTATCCACAGTCTTGCCCAGAAGATCGTTGCCACTTACCGTTTGTGCTCAGAGCAGCTGTCCTCTCAGCACCACTATGATTATGGAATGCGTGCAGTCAAATCCGTCCTGACAGCAGCAGGGAACCTCAAACTGAAGTACCCAACTGAAAATGAAAGTGTGTTGTTGCTTCGGGCTTTGCTGGATGTTAATTTGGCCAAGTTCTTGTCTCAGGATGTGCCATTGTTTCAGGTGAGGTATCAGGCCAGTGTGTTTGAGGGTTTATGATGATGAGATCCATTATAAGAACCTGCAGAAACAGGTCAATATCTTAATTTAGAAAAGTTTGATCTAGATGATGCCGTGTTAGTGTGGAGTTATTTCAGTCCACTGATCTGGGGGAACTCTTTGGTTCTGTTTGGATTATTTTGAAAAGCAAACTTTCAGTGGTGCCTTCCAAGTTATTCTAGAAAATGTTGTAGAAGGTATCTTGTTAAAAATCTTGTGCTGTTTCATTTGTGGAAATCATTCTCTGAAGTTTGTATTCTGGCTTTGTGCTCCAAAGGAGATGTGGATAATTAAGTTAAGGTCAATTAGAAATTTGAGTTCAGAATAAAAATGATGAAGTTTCTGTTTGCATGCTGCTTTAATAGAAAACAAAGACTATGTTAAGCTACAAAGCAATCAGTATTAAAGACTAAAAGCTAGGGTACAAGTACAGCCACAGTCACTGCTCTGAAATTTTGGAGCACATACCCTTCTGTTTAATCACTGAAATTCTTTCAACTGCTTTCGCATCCTTTTGTGTAATCCTGATGGGGGCAAATTTGCAAAGGTTAAGCTTCTTTTTGTAATAGCAGTATGTTCATGAAAACTGCAGGCACAGGTTTCAGTTTCACGTGTACAGAATACTTCCATGG
Source organism: Dryoscopus gambensis (assembly GCA_013389985.1). Lineage (NCBI taxonomy): Eukaryota > Metazoa > Chordata > Aves > Passeriformes > Malaconotidae > Dryoscopus > Dryoscopus gambensis. Next base: position 117,685 of record WEIT01012893.1, on the reverse strand, counting down.
CTACAGTTTGCCTAGAGGTTAGTTTTGTCCAGCTGAGGACATCTGGTTTTAAGGTTCTGATATCTGTATGAATATTATTTTTCTAGCGTATTTTCCCTTTTTGTAACCTGGTGTTCTATTCTGTCTTTCCTTAACAGGGTATCATATCTGACCTATTTCCTGGAGTGGTTCTTCCTACACCAGACTATGACCTATTTTGCAAGGCACTAACTGAAAATATTGAAAAATTGAATCTTCAACCAGTGCCATGGTTCATTGGAAAAATTATTCAGGTTTGTTTTCACACACTTCTGGGGATGAAAAGCATGAGAATAGAAACATTCTTCATTCACTGTCTGTGTCATGAATGAATAGCTAATAGTTTCCTTACCAATTAATGGAATATTACAAATGGAGTATTTTTACTGAGTAAAAATCTTGGAATAAAAGCCTGCTTTGCTTATACTGATTCTGTAATTCAGACAGTCTGTGAAGGAGCTAAAACAGGAAATATCGACCTTAACCTGATAAAAAAAATCTTCTTAGGGGTTGTTACAGGTCTGTTTGATGGCATTTTTGCTTTGACTTGAGCTTTGACAAGATCTTGTGGGGTGACTGAAGCAGTTACCACTCTTGCAGGCCAAAAAGGGCCTCTGTGGGCCCGGCCATACCTTACAGATCCTCAGAGCTGCAGCTTCAGTCCCTTTTTGTCAGGTTCATTGGTAACCACTGATTGCAGTTCAGGGCTGTGATCTGCAGTGTCTGGTTCGTGCCCTCACACCCTGCACGGTGCTGCTGTTGCAGCTGAGGGATGACATTAGCAAGGAGGAAGGGAGGATGCCTGGGGAAAACGACCGCCTAAATTGTATCGGTGAGAATTGCCATGAAAGCATGACTGCCCTCTGATTTGGACGAAGGCTTTGGTCAGCCAGCAGAGTGCAGAGATTTGGTCCTGTCACATCTGAATGCAGGAGAGAGACTTCTCTTTTCATGCACATAACACTTGCCTTTGTGCCACGTTAAGGCTCTCGTGTCGCTGGCAGGTGTACGAAATGATGCTGGTGCGCCATGGTTTCATGATTGTTGGAGATCCTATGAGTGGGAAGACCAGTTCCTACAAAGTGCTGGCAGGAGCCCTTGCTGATTTGTGTGCAGGTAACATTGTCCAGTCACAACCTTCTCATTACATGAAGTCAGTTCTATGACTGTTATTTTTCCTTTGCCCAGATATGCCCAGGTTGTTAATTGTCCTATATTCTCCTTCCTTGACTGCAAAATTTCTATTAATTTAACTATTTTTGTCTGGTATATTTGTCTGACAGTGTTTTTGTCTACATCTACTGGAACAGTTTATGCTTTTCTGAATTTTGTTAGGCATTTTATTTGTGCCTAATACTCTTGAAAAAATTAGCTATGCTAGGATACTTTAGGTAGCTCCCATAAATATATGAAATCTATGCTGCTCTGCTTTTTCTTTTATTCATGTGTTTTTTTACAGCAGACTTCTTGCTTCCCTTTTACAAGTAAGGGAATTTCTTATTTACTGCTACCTAGATGCCAGATATCTGGAGTTTCTTGCTTTGAGCAGCTAGAGCAGGATCCTCAGGAATCATCTTGTTCTGTACTTCAGCTGTTGAACAAAACTAACCTGTCAAATTCTCAAGCTCACGTATTTGGCTTTTCACACAGCAAACGCCATGGATGAATTTGCTGTTGAATACAAAGTTATTAATCCCAAATCCATTACTATGGGGCAGTTGTATGGCAGTTTTGATCCTGTAAGTCACGAGTGGTCAGATGGAATTCTTGCAAAGGCCTTCAGGGAACAAGCATCTTCCACCACAGATGATCGCAAGTGGATTATTTTTGATGGCCCAGTGGATGCAGTTTGGATAGAGAACATGAACACTGTGCTGGATGATAATAAAAAGGTAGCCTAATTTTTTGCCCATAACCTTGTCCTTGAATACTTGATTTTAGTAGTAGCAATATTTTTACTACGTTAGTCAAAGGAGGTGTGAAACACAGGAAAGGCTGATTCCCCAATTGTATGAGTGGGTTTAGATGGTATTAGATAACATTAACCGNGAGGTGTGAAACACAGGAAAGGCTCATGTGCTTAAATGCATTGCTTTATTTCCCCAACTGTATGAGTGGGTTTAGATGATAATATTAACCCATTACTTCTCTCTAGAAGCCTTGTCTTGCTCCTTCTTTATTGAAATGAGGTTTATCACTGAGGCTTTTTTATTGACCTTTTGAGGAAACCGAAATGCACAAACTCAGTTCTGCGACTGAAAACTGAATTTGCTTAAATTACCAAGTGAATAAATGAATTAAAAAAAACCTGCAGGTCATAACTGCTTTTTCTTGCAGAGTTATTTAAAGATAGAGCATTGTTCTCTGTCTCTGCAAGCCTTACAGTAAGACATGGAAAAGTTGAGACAAGGTCATAAAATATCATGTATTGTAAGGATACAAATGAATGAATGAGGAGTGACACTAAGTGGAATTTTCAGTGATTTTATGACATTGCTTTGACTGCACGATCAGTACTGACGTGACTAGACCGTGTTTATGTGATGCTCTTCTTCCAGTTATGCTTAATGAGTGGTGAAATAATTCAGATGAACTCAAAAATGAGTTTAATCTTTGAGCCGGCGGACTTAGAGGAGGCATCTCCAGCGACTGTGAGCAGGTAATGTGAGAGCACTCGAGCTTGAACTGTCCCACCTTGCACATGCATTCCTCTACCACAGGTGTTTGTTCTTCCCAGGTGTGGTATGATCTATATGGACCCACAGCAGCTGGGCTGGAAGCCACTGAAGGATTCCTACATGAAAACTCTGCCTCCAAACCTGCAGGACGAACACCGGGCGCTGGTGCGAGCCTTCATTTTTTACATAGGTCTAATTTAGATTAACTGTAAGGTGATATTCACAGTTTGCCCACTTGAAGGCAGGCATGCAGAATCAAAACCTTTTTTACCATTAACAGTTTAGTTTTCAAAGCCTTTTTCACCTCACTGCTTGCATGAATGAGAGCTCTTTGTGCTGTGTATGGTACTATGTCTTCAGTAGATGCAAATAAAAGTAGTTGTTGGTGAGAATCAGCTTTCAATGAAAATTTAAAATCTCTATTATTGGACATTAAAATCTAGTAAAATAATTGAAATAATATTAGGATTGGAGCTGTAGAAAACTTATTTATGTTATTTGAGAAGACAGCCTTTGAGTTTTGCAGGAAATTAGAAACAAATTCCAAAGAAGTACCAAGACTAGAAGAGCTCTTTATTTATAGTTTTCTTAGTTCATCAAAGTAAACTAATTACTCCTTAACCAACAGACAGCCTGACCCTTGAGTGCATCTTCTTTAGTACTAGTCCCTGGGAAAAGGGCAGGGCATGATTCCTGTCCTGTTTTCCAGTTGGAGTTCATGGAGCAGGTCCCACCAGCCACGGTCAGTATTATCCAGCTGCTGTGGCACTCCTGCAGGCACCAGCCCGCCCCAGCAGACTGGTAATTCTGCTGTGGCACAGTATCTGTGCTGAGTCCTCAGGGGGCCTCGTTTTAAGGGAGGATGAAGCCTTTACCTTTGTTTCTGTTGGAATAATTTTGTTGTTGCCTAAGCAAGGCAGGGAGCTCTCTGGGCTGAGCTTCTGCTCTGCTGTCTGGATCAGTAACTGGGTAACAGAATTCCCACTGAAAACCTCTGAGTGGTAAAAGCAACTTGTTTTCACCATCAGATAGTGCTGGTGTGACTTTGTGAACATTTCAGTACTGCCTCACACAGGCCCTTTCCTGATCTTCTCTCTGCCGCCCGGGACAATTTCTGATGCCTTATGTTTGACTGAGGGCGAATTGAGGGACAGTGGGGAAAGTGGCAAGTCCTGCATTGTCACAGAGCTGTTTCCTTTCCTCCTGGTAGGTCAATGACTTGTTTATGTGGCTGGTCGAGCCCTGTTTAGATTTCATCCACCATCGTTGCAAATTCATTGTAAAAACGTCCTCTATTCACCTGAGTTACAGCTTGATGAAACTCTATTCTTCTCTCCTTGGTAAGTACCCTAAGCCGCCTTCTTTTCATTTCAATTTTTCTTTTTTATTCCTGCCATGTCCCAGGACAAAACGCAGGTTATAAGATGCAAGGAAATACCACAGGAATTCCTTACAGCTGAGTTCATACAACACACTCAGTGATCTCACTGATCAGTATTATTAATAGTTCTTTGACCAGCATACAGAGCTTTCACATTTGGAAACTGTGTCATTCCAAAACTGAACACGATCTTGTGAATATTTTCTGTGTTTGCTTGCTGTTTGCTACCATCTGAAGAAAAGAATTAGGACTCTTCCGAGATATTTTTCTTCTAATTTCATTTTTATTTGCAAACAGTATTTTACACAGACAAGATCCTCCTTTTGTAGGTTGGCTTCATTCCACTGAAGACAGTGCTCTACTTTTGTCTCAGGGTACTTTTGCAAAAATGCATTTTGAATTGGGGTTCATGGTTATTGCTGGCATTTAACTAAAATTCCAAATGTGTGTTTTAGATGAAATAAAGGAATCCGATGAAGAGGACAGTGAAAGCTTGTCTAATCAGCAAATCACCTCGTGGCTGCAGGCCCTTTTCCTTTTTGCTGTGGTGTGGACAATTGGAGGGATCATTGATGCAGACAGCAGAAGAAAATTTGATTCGTTTTACCGCAACTTGCTCAATGGAATGAATGAGGAATACCCACGCCCTAAAAACGTGAAGCTTAACAGAAACAATATCTTCCCAGAAAAAGGTGCTTCTTCATAGCTGTACTTGCTTGGCCTTTTATAAAGCAGTGAGAAAGCTTGGCCCTCAGTGTGCCTGGCAGATGTTCAGTCTGCAGCAGAGCCACCATCTGCCAAGCCTTGGGCTGCACAGTCGGGTGCCCTTTCCTGGCTCCTTTAACCAGGAGTAGCATATGCCTTCTGCTGTACTCAGACAATGTGGCTGAATCTGACCTAAAATAATTTGGTGATGATAATGGCAGTGGGGGGTTGGGATGGGGGGGTGGGGGTGTACCTTGTGTATTAGAAAGCTTCCATTATCTCACAGTGTTGGGCATCTCACACTAAAATTACTGAACTTTATTTTAATAGTTTAATCAGTGGGTTTTCCTATGTTGTGTTTTTCAATTAACAGGGAGTGTTTATGACTTCTATTTCCACAAGCATGGCCACGGGCAGTGGCACATGTGGACAGAGTACATCACAAAGGAAGAGCAAGTTATCGCCCCAGGGGCTAAGGTGCACATTGTTATCTTTATTGTAGAAAATAATTATTTGAATAAGTGATTTAGAGGTATAAATAACCATATTTGGCTGTTTAATGATTGCTTTGCAACATTTCATTAGTCTCTGTAAGCTCCTTTTCATGCTTTTGTCTCAGTTCTGGTACCACCAACACTGGAAGTTCAGCACTGCAGGTGCACGTGGAGCCCTGAGGCTGCCTGGTGGTTAAAATTTGGGTTCTGCTTTGTTCTCTAACAGCATTTGGTACTGGGAAAACCATGGTGGGAAAAAGCCAAAGCTTGAATTTCCATTCCTTCATTTCTGTTTTCAGCGGTTGACCTCATGATATTGTGGTATGAGTTACTTAGAGACAGCAAGCAAAGAGACTTAGTACTACTTTGGGATATGGGGAACAGTTCTGAGAGTCCTGGATCCCCTCCACTTCCAGGGGCACTCAGATTTTGATGGCAGCTGTGAACTGAATGGAAGTGAAGCACAGCAGAGATCTGCAGATGAAACTTGAAGATAGCTTAAGCTTGCTCAGCTTTTCATTCCATTGTAGTTGCAACTGTCGTGTCTGTTAAGCACATGGGAGATGTGAGATTACATTTCATTCTGCTGCCGAAAATCTTTTCTCGATATCAAATCTGCAGCTGCTAATTATGAGTAAACAATAAGGAAGAGAAAAAAAATTTCCAAACCAGTGTTCCTTTCCCTTTGCTCTGCAGGGGAACAGAACTAGGCCGTGCTTAACTCTGTAGTTCTCCATCCAGGCTTTATGTAATATCTGTGAACCATAATATAGATAATGCTGGTTGTGCTATTGACTGTGTAAGCCCTGACCAAGAAGTGGGGCCATAGTGTCTACTAGAACCTTGTTATAGCTTAGGTTTTCAGACAACAGAATTTTTTTAAAATGCATTTGTGCTGCAGGGTTCCTGTAGTTGCTTGCAGATATTCATGTTGATTAAGGTACTAGATGTTTGATTTTCATATTTTACTTTACTTTCCTGCATGACAGGTATCCGAGCTGATCATTCCAACAATGGAAACCGCCAGACAAATGTTTTTTCTTAAAACATATGTGGAGCATAGTGTCCCTTTGCTTTTTGTGGGTCCCACTGGCACTGGAAAAACAGCTATAACAAACAATTTTCTACTAAAACTTCCAAAGGAAAAATACATCCCGAGCTTCATCAACTTCTCTGCAAGAACCTCTGCTAACCAAACCCAGGATATTATTATGTCCAAACTGGACAGGAGAAGAAAAGGATTATTTGGACCTCCTGTGGGGAAAGAAGCTATAATTTTTGTTGGTAAGACATATTTTTCATTTTTTAAAAATCATCTTCATTCTGTCTTTAGGCAAAGGAAGTGGTTCACTGAGACTAGTAAATTTGGATTGCCTCAGTGCTTTTTGACTTTCTTCAGGCATCCAGAGAATCATAGAATCCTAGAATCTCCTGAGCTGGAAGGGTACCCACAGGGATCACTGAAGGATTAGCACTGCCCTTGCTGAGAGGTTTAAGTGGTGGTTGTCTTTAGAATAGTTCTTAGAGTTGCAGAGGGACATGACATGAAATTAACCAAAAATCACCAACCACACTAAGTTAAGCCATCACCCCTAATGATCACTACAAGGTGTAATTGTATTTGATTTTGTTTAGTTCAGTGGGAAGCAGGAATAACAACACACAGCCTTTTCCTACCTCTAGTTCAGTTATTTTTTGTTCTTAGACAAAAACTAAATTCCTAAATGTCGGTAGTGGACACAGAAAGATCACATGTAGACAGCAGAAATGTCAGAAGGGGAAAAAGCCCCAATGTTTATTCCTTTACAGTATTTATACATATCTTATTACTACAGTTGATTGGAAGGTGAGGTTGACACCTTCTCAATCATATTGGCTGGACTAAGAATCAATCAACTTTTCTCCATCATGGAAAAGGAATGTAAATATAAGAAATGGTTAGAATAATAGCAGATGTTATTTACATTTAAACCGCGATAATCTCTGATTCTCTGACTCCAAAATATGCAAACAATCAGAAAGGCTGAGAGACAGGGCAACATCTAAACACTGAGATTTTTTATTCAGTGTCTGTGTTCTCCATAGATGACTTAAACATGCCTGAAAAGGAAGTGTATGGAGCCCAGCCAGCTATTGAGCTTCTGAGGCAGTGGATTGACCACGGGCACTGGTACGACAGGAAGGATGCATCCCACATCAGCATCGTGGATGTGCTGCTTGTCTCTGCTATGGGTCCCCCCGGGGGAGGCAGGAATGACATTACAGGTAGGAAATGCATCACTGTGGCAAGGGTTGTGTGGCTGACTGAACGTGAGAGGTGGTTCAGGTTTGCTGATGGCAATTCCTACGTTTATCTGTGGCTGGTGGATCTCCAGGTGCATGCACAGAGTGGGTCATTCCAAGTACAGGTCTGCTAGGTTCAAGTTCAAATCTGTACCCTTTCCAGGGGGAGTTTAATCAACCTTAGAAAGAATGTTTTTAATGTTGGTTAAACAGCAAAAGACAGAAGTTATTCTAAAATTAGCAATTGAGATTATTTCCATTTTCTATTCTTTGGAAAAAGGAGGGAATACAAATTCTTACCATGTCTCTGGCATGACTCTTCTGAAGCTGTATCTCCTGCTAAGGCAGGCTGCCTGCATTTATTTACAAGCATGTTAGCTGCAAGTCCATGATTCCTGTCGCAGCACCATAAAGGAGGTTATATTTTGTAATGAAAAAAACCATATAAACAAGAGCCCTGATGTAGCTGCAGCTACATTATTATAGGCTATGTACAGCTGCATTGTTATAAGGCACTTCATGCTGTTTTGCTTCTTATAAACACTGTGGTACAGATATAACTGTATGTGCTCTGAGGGGGCTTTATGAGAATAACTGTTCTGATATAGCTGAATTTCTAAAATTTACTCGTGTATAGAGTGATTCTTTTTAGGTGACAGCCAGTAACAAGATCCTTGACTTTGTAAAGTTTTACTGTGTCATATCATAATCAAGGAGGCTGAGGTGAGCTGAAATTTAAAATTGGGTAATAGTGGCCTTGTAATGGAGACATGTGGTTTACATATTCAGAATAGTAATTGTAAGGGAAATACTGATAGAAAATATAAACCAGTTTCTATTTCTTTTGCATCACTGCTAGGGCAAAAATTTGCCAGAAGCAAAATCATGATGCTGGTGCCAGATTCAAATGTTGCTTTAGTGACAGTCAATCCTAGCAAATGCTAGCTGAAAGGTGGAAAGATATTTGAACTTTTAAATCTCTCTGCATCCTTCTGTGTGTTACAGGGCGCTTCACACGGCACTTGAATATTGTCTCTATCTGTTCTTTCAATGATGACATTTTAACCAAGATTTTCACTGCAGTTACTGACTGGCACTTCAGCAAAGGCTTTGATGCTTCATTTCTGAGGTAATGGGATCTATTTCCTGTAGCACCTTTGTTGTCTTTCCCCTGTGATTTATCTGCAGAAGTTAAAATTGTATTTCTTTTCCTTCTTAAGGCTGGGTAAGATGATGGTCCAAGCGACATCGGTGATTTATAAATTGGCAGTTGATAATTTTCTCCCAACTCCTTCAAAATCCCACTATGTCTTTAATCTACGGGATTTTTCCAGGGTTATTAAAGGAGTTCTGCTCTGTCCACACACCCATTTGCAAGTAAGTTGTAGTTTAATTATGCTGATGTAGGAGAGAGCAGTGGAAAAAGTAAATTATTTTTATAGTATCAGTAAGTAAATATCTCAAAATACATGAACTATGATTTCAATAGATTTACAGGGTTGAAAATCAGAATAGTCCCTGAATACCTTGGTTTGTATTTTCTGTCTGTCTCTGAGGGAGAGGGCTGTCATTTTGTTAATATTCTTTACATGTAATGCAGTTGGACCCAGAGGTCCAGGGTTCTCCTATTAAAGTTTGCACATCAAGGCAGACAGTCCCCTCTGCTGAACTTGCAAACTAAATACACAAATGAAACAAAGTGAAAAAAGACTCAGTATCTCTTTTTACAAACGGCAAACTTAGTCATAAACAGGACTGAGTAATTTCGCCCTGAGTTTGCCTCTTGTCACAAACTACAAATGAATACTGAGAGATGTATATAATATTCACCCTTCTAGTTTTTTCATCCATTTCCAGTAAAATGTCAGATAAAAAGAGTATTAAAGGTTTTATTCCTGCTGGAGGAGTGTTTTTGGTGCAGAAACAGAACAAAACAGCTATAAAGCTATTCAAGGGAAATCCTAGCCAGGGAGAGTTCTGAGCAGGGCTTGGGTTACAGCCCATGAGCCAGACCTTGGAAGGATGGAGAGATTTGATACAGTAGAGAAAAATGCTTTGACATGAGAGTCCCAGTTTGTGTTGGCAGGAAGGACAGGATGGTAACTAGGTGAGGAATCCAGTTAAGCTGGCAGATGCTGGGCCATGTGCTGAATGGCTTGGGATTGAAAGATTCCCACTGAGTTTAGTACAAGGTATAGCAGGGTCCAGATGGACATTTCTAACCTTTTCTTTTTGAACAAATCCTGCCTGAGCTATATTTATCCATTTTTTTTTGTATTTACGTTTTCAGGATGGAGATAAACTAATGAGACTTTGGATTCATGAGGTTTACAGAGTTTTCTATGATCGCTTGGTTGATGAGGATGACAAGAACGTTTTCTTTCAGATGGTACAACAGACAACATTAAATAGCTTCAAGCAGAACTTAAATAAGGTAGTTTTGGGTAATGTGCTGGGACCAAGATGATACTGGTGCATTTTCAGAAATACTTAAACACTGAGATTAAGTCAGTACTGCAGACATTTTGCAATATTTTGATCAGTGAATGTAAAATGAATGGACAATCTTCTATTCAGCATTGAGTATTACACATATTTTTATTCAAGATACTTCATATCAGAATGTTTCATAACTTCTAGGGCTTCTGTGTTGATACAGAGGACCAAGTGGAATGGAATTAATGTCTTGCACAGCATTTATCTGTGTTTTTACTTAAGATAAAAGATTATTTGGATGCTCCAATGGATGTAGTAGGTACATTTCTGAGAAGCCTTTTGAGAACTTGTTCTATATTTGACAGCAGTATCTCTCTGTGAGGTATGCATATGTGGAAACCTGCATGTCAACCTACAGAATTGCTTTCCAGACCAAGGTAGTAACTAGAACAGTGGAAAACAGGCTTTCTGCAGTATTAATACTATGTAGATAAGGATTATTATGACTTTAAGGAAAATAATGCTCTAATAGTTAGAATTATCTATTGATTCTTGTCTTTTTGCTAGGTACTGGGTCATCTCTCACCTACTGGAAAAGTCACTGATGATGATATTCGTGCCCTGTTCTTTGGAGACTATATAAAACCAAGCAGTTCTGTCAAAATTTATGACGAAATCACGGACTTAAACAAGCTGACAAGCGTGATGGAATTCTACCTCGAGGAGTACAACAATATCAGCAAGGCACCGATGTCCCTGGTCATGTTCCAGTTTGCCATCGAGCACATCTCGAGGATCTGCAGGGTGCTGAAGCAGGACAATGGCCACCTGTTGTTGGTGGGCGTTGGCGGCAGCGGCCGGCAGAGCGCGACCAAGCTCGCCACCTTCATGAATTCCTTTGAGCTCTTCCAGATCGAAATCACCAAGTCCTACGGCGTCAGTGAATGGAAAGATGATATTAAACAAGTCATGCTGAAAGCGGGTGTTGGTAACAACAACGTGTCCTTTTTGTTCTGCGACAATCAAATAAAGGATGAATCGTTTGTAGAAGACATCAACATGCTTTTAAATACTGGTGATGTGCCTAATATCTTCGCAGCGGATGAGAAAGCTGAAATTGTTGAGAAAATGCAAAGTGCAGCAAGGGTGGAGAACAGGAGGATTGAAGCCACACCCCTTGCTATGTACAGTTTCTTTATTGAAAGGGTGAAGAAAAATTTGCATATTGTCTTAGGTCTGTATACAACGTGTTGTTTCTTAGAATATTTTTATTTAGGTTTATTTTTTTTCCTGCTTCCTAACTGCAAAGAAACTTAGGTAAAAATCATGTTTTTGTTTTTGTAGCCATGAGTCCTATTGGAGATGCATTTCGGAATCGATTACGGATGTTCCCTTCACTGATAAACTGCTGCACCATTGATTGGTTCCAAACCTGGCCTACAGATGCTTTGGAAATGGTTGCTAACAAGTTTCTGGAGGATATTGAGCTCAAAGATGACATTAGAAAAGAGTATGAGTTAATCTCTCAAGAAACATACAAAGCAAAAGTTTGTTCCCCTGCCCCTCGTGCCCCCAGTGTATTTGATTGGGAAACTGTCCCTGTAAATGGAGACAGCTAAGCCAGCTCTGGGATTTTGGTGCAAGTCAAAGATACTCAGATATATTTAGCTGATGTTTCTGAAAATCAGGCCACTCTTCAAAAGGAGTCCAAAATATTTCTAATAATGGGGAAAAAACATTTCTGCCTTCCCTAACACACTAATATGACTTCATAAGCTTAGAGTAATTTTTTGATAGTTGACTGTATTTTCGAAGTAACGTGGAAAATTCTTCCCTAGGGTTGTGTCAGTGTGCAAGTATTTCCAAGAGAGCGTGAGAGAGCTCTCTGTTGGCTACTACGCCACGCTGCGCAGACACAACTACGTGACACCAACTTCCTACGTGGAACTGATTCTCACCTTCAAGACTCTGCTGAATAGAAAAAGGGAAGAAGTTGACATGATGAGGACTCGTTATCTTGTGGGACTTGAAAAGCTTGAATTTGCATCTTCCCAAGTAAGTTTCAGATGAAAATGCTGAGTATGTGCCATGTGCATACTTCAGTATGGGGTCTGTATGGCTGAAACTTATAAAAATAAAACTTATTTATTTGTTCTTCACTATATTCATGATGCTATTGATAGTTTTCTGTAGAAAACCAGCAGGAAAAGTTAGATTGCTGCTTAGTAAATTGAAGAAATTGTAATCTCTACATTTGGATTATAGCTCTTAATAGAAAACAAAATTAGAATGAAGGTACTCATTAAATGTTGAAGGAATAAACCTTATAAATGTCATTATTTTCTCAAAATCTATATGGAGAATCCATACCTCAGCATTCTGGGACCTATTACCCTTTCCAAAATAGGGCAGAAATTGAAAAACATTGTAAGACAATATTAAACATTAATTCTTGAGTAGATTCCCAGTTTGAAATTGATCAAATTCCAGATAAATAATTCCTTTTTCAACCCATATGATCCAGGGATTGATCTTTCCAAGATGCAAACTCAAGGGGCTTCCAGGTACTTGCTGGATGAAGAAGAAAATCCAGTTTGCAGCTGTTGTTGTCACTAATCCTGTGTTCCATTTCAGGTTTCTTTTGGATTTTGTGTTCCACCTGTGCAATAAAGGATTATTTGGACTTTCATTATCTGAGAGGGACTGTGAGGAAAAGATAGAATTAATCAATATATTTCTCGTTATTGACATTAATGAATCTTTAAAAAGCAAGTGTATTGCATAGATGATGATAAAAATACCTTTAAAAAATCTAATCAGTTAAATGAAACAACTCTTAGTAAAAATAAACTAGAGAACTATTAATTCTTTAGATCAAACGTCCTTTTTTAGATTGTATTAATATAGGGTCTTCCAGTCTTTCTAAGACATCAAGATATGACATGCATGCAATGTTTACACAGACTTTTTCTTGATTTCCTGTTGTATTCATCAGGTTGTCGAGATGCAGAAAGAACTGACTGACCTTCAGCCTGAACTGATTAAAACGTCTGCAGAAACAGAAAAAATGATGGTCAAGATTGAAAAGGAAACAGTTGAAGTAGATGCAAAGAAGGCAATAGTGTCAGCAGATGAGAAGGAGGCCAACGATGCAGCTGCCGTTGCCCAAGCCATTAAGGTAGTGCACGAGGGCTCGAGCCTGGAGCATGATGGGTTCCAAGTAAATGGGAGCTGTGGTGATGTGTTAATGGGATGAGCCAAGCTCTTAAAGTAACAAAATTGCAGAAGATGATGAATGACACGTTCCTAATATAAACATGGTGAATTTGGGCTGTTTGGAGTGTGACTGCATCTCACACTCCTGCATAGCTTCCCTTTCTAGCTCACGTTCCAAAAGCTGTATAGCTCTTATTTCTCTACTAATCTCATTTTCAACAGATTGAATAATGAGTTTATACTGTTTCCAGGCCCAAACACAGTTAATTTAGAGTTAGCAAAGGTAATTTGGCATATGCTGCATGTAGTCCTATTAGGCATAACTTCAGAGGCAATGCTGTAGCCAGACATCTGTAACACGGAACTTCCTGTGGGAAGCCTCAAGATTCCTCAGTATTTTTTTGTACCTAGTTAGAAATGTCAATGATATTGTATATGGATAATTACTGAGATCAGAGTGTATGATAAAGAATTTAAGCTACACAATATCCATTTTTCACCCGATCAGCACAGTAAGATTTAACTAAGAACAGCTGTATCTAACCTTTATTTTAATTCTCATTGCCAAACCAGAGAGACTTCGATCTTGAAAGCTTGTGTGACATTTTTAACTATCAATTCAGTTTATGGAAGTTACTAATTTCTCTACAAACCTTCTCTCTTTAAACTGTGCTGTCAAATGGTGAAAGTAGTTTTCTCTCCAAGAAACACAAAGTTGTGAAGAGTCTATTTAATGGCTACTGAACAACAGAGAAGGTTGTGCTGTAGGGGGGAGTGATCAGGCTGCAGACCTGGTATTGTATGAAGGTTTACAGCTTTCTGCCCAATGTCTTAACAGGACGAATGTGAAGCAGACCTTGCAGAGGCTCTGCCAGCTCTGGCTGCAGCAGAGGCAGCTCTTAACACCCTGAACCCTTCAGACATCACTCTTGTGAAATCCATGCAGAATCCCCCTGGTCCCGTCAAGCTCGTCATGGAGAGTATCTGTATCATGAGGGCAGTTAAACCAGAGAGGAAACCTGACCCCAGTGGCAGCGGTAATGACACAGCTTTTGTTATCCCTGCCCCAGGAGTGTGACACAGCTTTTGTTATCCCTGTCCCAGGAGTGTGACACAGCTTTTGTTATCCCTGCCCCAGGAGTGAGACACAGCTTTTGTTATCCCTGTCCCGGGAGTGTGTGGGTGCTGCTGTGGTGTGCTGGTGAGGTGCTTGTGGCATGAACGCAGCTGTGTGCATTGGAGGTGCACTTTGCTGGCAGTGACAAGTGCCCTGAGCAGTGAAGAGCTGCTTTGCCATGCTGACATACTGCCCTTGCCTCTGACACTGTTGTACAAGCTTTGTAAATATGATCCCAGCCACCAGCACAGAGTCATCTCTTCAACTTGCTTTGACCCAGCCTTGAGATTTGCATTGCCTTGAGGAACTCTGGGTGCTGGAGATGTGCTGTGGATCATCTACCTGTGTTTCCCCCTGTAATCCCTGCTTCTAAACTATCAGCTGTGCTGGGAGAGGGAATTCTAGTTATACCTGCCATGGGTAATTATTCGAATAAGTTTTCTCTGTGTGGTTTAATGTTGTTATTGTGGGGTTGCACAGGATTTGCCAGGTGGGAAAGAGACCTTTTTGTTTCACTTTTCTTCTGCCTTATGCCTATACAGTTCAACCCCTCATAATTAAAAATAAGAATGATATAAATGCCTTTAATCCAAAATGGTCTTAGCTAGATTAAGAAGGAATACTTCCACAGTTACTGATTTATCTAATAGACGATGCTAAGAAAGACTGTATAGTAATTTGTTTCCCTTAATGTGCTTGGTTGATTTAGAATTAATACGCAGTTAATAAATATGACATTGGTTAGTGATGCTGAAGGTCCTATCTGAATTCCTTTAGGTAATGATTTTCTCAAACTATTTAATAGTCTCTGCATAGTAAAATTCCATTGCAATATCATTGATGTTAATTCTTCATACTATGTTTCAAAGTATTTCTTTCAGTTTGAACATGCGTGTATTAAGCCTGATTTTAGTCTTATTTGCAATATAGGTAAAATGATTGAAGACTTCTGGGGGCCAGCTAAAAAACTTCTTTCAGATATTAAGTTCCTTGACAGATTAAAGTCGTATGACAAGGATAAAATTCCTCCTCCTATAATGAAGAAAATTAGAGAGAAGTTTATGAATCATCCGGATTTTCAGCCAGAGGTCGTAAAAAACGTCTCCTCTGCCTGCGAGGGCCTCTGCAAGTGGGTGCGAGCCATGGAGGTGTATGACCGTGTTCAGAAAGTGGTTGCCCCAAAGCGTGAGCGTTTGCAAGAGGCTGAGGGAATTCTGGACGTTCAAATGCAGAAGCTACAAGTGAAACAAGCAGAGCTGAAGGAGGTCGTTGATCGCCTTCAAGCTTTGCAAGATGAGTTTGACGAAATGAATAACCGGAAGAGAGACTTAGAAAATAATATTGAGCGGTGCTCACAGAAGCTTGTGAGAGCTGAGCAGCTGATTAGTGGTCTGGGTGGGGAGAAGGAGAGGTGGACAGAAGCTGCACAGTTATTAGGAATTCAGTACATAGACCTAGTAGGGGACGTGTTGTTATCATCAGGAACTGTGGCTTATTTGGGAGCCTTTACTGTTGATTATCGCCTACAGTGTCAA
The DNA here is from genome assembly GCA_013389985.1 of Dryoscopus gambensis. Lineage (NCBI taxonomy): Eukaryota > Metazoa > Chordata > Aves > Passeriformes > Malaconotidae > Dryoscopus > Dryoscopus gambensis. Next base: position 101,822 of record WEIT01012893.1, on the reverse strand, counting down.
AAGCAATGGCAGGATCTGTGCATTGAGAAGAACATCCCGTGCTCCAGTGATTTCAGCTTAAGTAATACACTGGGGGATCCAGTCAAAATCCGTGCGTGGCAGATTGCTGGACTGCCAGTTGATTCTTTTTCCATTGACAATGGTGTAATTGTTTCTAACTCAAGAAGATGGGCTTTAATGATAGATCCTCAAAGGCAAGCTAACAAGTGGATAAAAAACATGGAGAAAACGAACAAACTGTCAGTTATCAAATTATCTGACACACATTATGTGAGGACATTAGAAAGTGCTCTTCAGCTTGGAACACCAGTCTTGCTAGAAAACATTGGTGAAGAATTAGATGCTTTCTTAGAACCCATTTTATTAAAGCAAACATTCAAACAACAAGGAGTAGAATACATGAAATTAGGGGAAAATATAATTGAATATTCAAGAGACTTCAGGTTTTACATGACAACCCACTTAAGAAATCCTCATTATTATCCTGAAGTGGCTGTGAAAGTTTGTCTACTCAATTTCATGATTACACCTCTGGGTCTTCAGGACCAGCTTCTTGGAATTGTAGCTGCAAAGGAAAAGCCTGAGCTAGAAGAAAAGAAAAACCAACTCATTATAGAAAGTGCAGCCAATAAGAAACAACTAAAGGAAATAGAAGATAAAATCCTGGAGGTCCTTTCCCATTCCGAAGGAAACATCTTAGAGGATGAAACAGCAATTAATATTTTGTCTTCATCCAAAGAGTTATCTGCAGAAATCTCTGAAAAGCAAAAAATTGCCTCTATAACTGAGAAGGAAATAGATTCTACTCGAATGGGGTATAAGCCAGTTGCTGTTCATTCAGCTGTTGTCTTCTTCTGCATCTCTGATCTGGCAAACATTGAACCTATGTACCAGTATTCACTGATTTGGTTCATTAACTTGTATGTTCAATCTATTGCCAAAAGCAGGAAGAGTGCACGTCTAGAGGAGAGAATTAACAATATAACTGAGCATTTCACAGTAAGCATCTATAATAATGTCTGTCGTTCGCTGTTTGAAAAGGATAAGCTGTTGTTCTCCTTCCTTCTAACAGTAGGCATTATGAAGGGAAAGGGCCAGATAGATGATGCGGTTTGGCGTTTCCTACTGACAGGAGGTGTTGCTCTTGATAATCCTCACCCCAATCCAGCTCCAGACTGGCTGTCTAACAAATCGTGGGCTGAGCTCGTACGTGCATCTTGCCTGACAAACCTCCAGGGACTAATGGAACACGTACAGGACAGTTCTTCCAAGTGGAAGCCGATCTATGACTCTGTGAGGCCCCACGAGGAAGCCTTCCCAGACGCCTGGGGCGCGCTGACGGGCTTGGACCGCATGGTCATTCTCAGGTGTTTGCGACCTGACAAAATTATCCCAGCAGTGCAGATCTTCATTGTGGAAAATATGGGGAGAACTTTTATTGAACCACCTACATTTGATCTTGGAAGAAGTTACAGCGATTCAAATTGTTGTGCCCCTTTGATTTTTATATTATCACCGGGTGCTGATCCTATGGCAGGTGAGATTGGTATTAAAAAATATCTTTTTTTATCTGATTAAATGTCACCGAGTCTGACTAAACCGTTAATAGTGTAGGCCCCCTCATTTGATCTTTAAAGTGGCTCTAAAGTACAATACAGCAGTGAGGGAATATCAAACACTGGCATCTGCCCATATATAAACAATGATAGTAAAATTGTTCGAGGGTGGAATGAAAGTAGTGGTGATGAAATGTCTAGGTCTCTGAGCAGCAATTTGGGGATCTAACAGATTGTAGCATCCAGACCAGTTTATAATTTATACTTGCATTACAATTCTTTCCGTGGGTGTTGGAGGCTTGCCCCAGTCTTTATTGCAACCCCTCCTCCAGAAAGCTTCCTCCCTCTGAGTTACTAATTGAATGGTGCATAGGCCACACTTAAAAACACATTTGTTAAATGTCCTTTAAAGTATAACCACCCAGATTATTTTTAAATCTGGTTTTCTGCCAAAAGAATTGTGATATGGAGCCATACCGTAAGGATGCATTTCCAGAAAGAACTGATTTTGATAGCAAAGCTGGAGGTCTATTTTTAGCCAGATCTAAAGATCCAGTTTGCAGCTCACCCCCCATATACAATTGTACCTGTGCAGCAGAGAGAGTCGAGGGCTGTTGTGCAGACTGGAACTGAACACCTGGGGCCAAAGGAGAGGACAGCCATTGAACCTGGCTAGTTTTGGGGTTGGGCTTCTTTTTATTAATACTTTATACCCCTAAATTTTAGTATAGGCCTCAGAGACACAGTGACTGATACAGCATATGATACTGCTTCTGGGTTGTTGAGGTGGTTTTATTTGGGTTTTTTTAATTTTTAATTTTAATATTTGTTAATATTTGTTGACTTTTCTCCCTTTAATTACCTTGTAAAAATGATGAATATAACATATTCTACTTTCTAATAGAGTTTGTCTTTGTTTGCATGTATAAAACTTGCTGTCACAGGTTTGCTAAAATTTGCTGATGATGTTAGCATGGGAAGCTCAAACATTCAAACGGTTTCGCTGGGCCAGGGCCAGGGCCCAATAGCAGAAAAAATGATTTACAAGGCTATTACTGATGGAACCTGGGTAGTGTTACAAAACTGCCATCTTGCAACCAGCTGGATGCCTGCCTTGGAAAAAATCTGTGAGGAAGTTATAGTGCCTGAGAACACCAATGATAAATTCAGGTAGGAGTTTTAGTATTTTGCACTTTTTAATGTGAACATCTCCTGTTTGCTGAAGACACTACTAAAAAGAAATTGAACTACTTTTGTAAGAATGCCTAAGTATGACATTCACATCATTTATGTGCAGTGATAAAATAAAGATCCGTAATTAAGAGTTCATCTTTTCTACCTGTCCAGCATAATCTACTTTATGTCTGCATTTTAGAACAAATTTAGATGTTATCTTTATGGTTAAGCAAGTAGTAAAACTTAGTCTTCTATAGGTCAAGATTAATAAAATCAAAATTATTGATTTTATTATTATTATTACTACTACTATTACTATATAGTTATTAATACTATTAATATTTAGTATTATCTTAATAATTATATATTAATAACATTAATGATATTAATATTAATAGTATTTAATACTATTAAATACTATTACTATATATATTTTTAATAATGTGCTTTTCAAACTTTTTAGGTTGTGGTTAACTAGTTATCCATCAGAAAAGTTTCCTGTTAGTATCCTCCAGAATGGCATCAAAATGACCAATGAGCCTCCGAAGGGCGTTAGAGTGAACCTGCTTCGCTCCTACCTGAACGATCCCATCTCCGACCCTGCGTTCTTTAAAAGCTGCCAAAAGCCAAAAATGTGGCAAAAACTGCTTTTTGGCCTTTGCTTTTTTCATGCTGTTGTGCAGGAAAGGAGAAACTTCGGCCCACTGGGTAAGTTTTAGATTATTTTTCACTTTGTTTGAATAAAAAAGATTTGTGCTTTTGGAATGCATTGCTGGAGTCTCTCTGTAAAAAGGCAGCAGTGTTAACAGTGTTAACAGTGCAATCTGCATTGCACAGAACATCATAAAGTTTAAAAGCTGTTATTTGCAGGGATTCTTATTCAGCCAAAGCTGCTTTTGAAACTTCTAAAAGTATTACCCCAGGGAAGACTAGAAAGTACTATTTTTCCAAATAAATATATTATACAGAAGTTACATGAAATTATAGCTTACTAAATTATTAACTTATTACTGTAGCTCTTCCTAACAATGAAATTCAGATCTGTTTTAATTTTTTGTAATTAAAAATATGCCTTTTTCTATTCTGCTTTTGTTATTTATGTGCATACTTTGTTTTATCAAACCTAGTGCATGTATTTACTTGGTGTGAAACAAATCTGTAGCTGCAGTGTTGTTTATAACATAGCAATGAAAAGATATGTATTCACAAGATTTGTGCTTCAGCTTTTTCTGTAGTCTTCAAATATGTAGAAAACCATACAGAATTTCTGTATAGCATATGGAAATATATGGACTTATAGATTCCATTTTTATAACTGTATAAAGTTTATGCTCTGCTGTACGTGAAGTCCTCAGTCTTCCATTCCAGCTGAGTCTGTCTTCCTCATAACAGGTTGCTGTTAGGAAATGCTGTATTTTGACTGAAAGCCGCTGTCATTATTTTAATAGGCAGCTGTTTAAATAAGCACTGCACTTCCAGTATGAAGCCACTCAATCTGACAGCTGTATCTTCAGCTCTGTAGGAGCAGTGTCGTACCAACACCACCACTTCCTGAGCCCAGCTGTCAGTACAGTGCACCATTGCCCTGTGTATCTTTTCTGAATTGAACAGGTTGGAATATTCCCTACGAGTTCAACGAGTCTGACCTCAGAATCAGTATGCAACAGATCCAGATGTTTCTGAATGAATATGAAGAAATCCCATTTGAAGCTCTGACCTATCTAACAGGTACAGGCATTACCTCCTCTCACACGTGTTTGTTGACTTTGCTGGGCACTTTCAGCTGCTATGCTGATAAGCTGGTGAGTTCTCAGCAAACTAAGTGGATTCCACACAGGTTTGTTTTACTGGCCTTGCACGTACAGCGTGCTTGTCACTGGATGGATGTTGGAGTTGGACTGTAATTGGAGTTGGACCCCAAACCCTCAGATGTCATTGATTGTTTTGACTTGCATATGGACTAATGGTCCAGCAAACCTCCTGGTCCTTGCTTCATGCACATCAAATAAAACCATCAATGGCCTCTGATTCACCTTTGCTGATCAATGTGAGCCTGACTCAGGAAGCTTTGGCGCTTCACCAGAGGGTGTGGTAACACTCAGGGGTTAAAAGCAGGAGGTGTTGGTGTGTGTCAATAACTCAGTTGCTGTGGCTGTTCTGTTCTCTTTCTCCAGGGAGATAAGCTGCTTTCTGGCACCTCCTTTGTCAGCCTTGTCATTCTTGATTTCTGATAGTATTATGATTAGCTTTATGAAAATGAATTTTGGGACATGAGTAGCAGTTTCTCAGACCAACTCGTAGTGTTCCTTAAACCTTTCGTCATCAAGACATATAAATTTGGCCCATAGATGTTCAAGTGTCTAATTTCCATTGAATCAATTGAAGTATAAGACCTAAAAACTTTGGAAGATCTGGAGCATCGGAGCTTCAGCTTACTACAGTTTCACATTATTGCACAACAATTCTTTTTTTGTTCATTAACTTTCAGGTTTTTTGTCCTGGTTTTCTTTGTCCTTTTCCAGGGGAGTGTAACTATGGAGGCAGAGTGACAGATGATAAAGACAGGCGTCTGCTCCTGTCCCTGCTTTCCATAGTCTATAACAAGGATATAGAGCAGGAGAAGTACATGCTTTCAGCTGGAGGTGACTACTACATACCACCACATGGCCCATATGAGGTGAGAAGACACCAAGTGTAAATTCTCTCTGAGTTATTGGAGACTTACCTACGCTGTGCTCGGATAATGCTGAATACAACAAATAGAAAGTAAACCCCATAAGATCATAAAGCCACGCCAGAATGTATCTGATGTATGAAACAGGAATCTGGTACTCAGTATCTACCATACCCCAGTGGGGCTGTAGAGATCATCCAATACTCTGGCATTTGTTGGTGCAAAGAGCCACCCCTGTGCAGGTTTCCAATACAGTTGTAGAAAGGATAAGGAGTCAGGCTTCAGGAATTTACATGGTACTTCTGCACTTTCTTGCAACCAGTCTGACCTTGAAAGCAGCAATCAGGAGGAAGAGGTGGAAGGGCAGGTGTATACTCAGTTTGCATCCTCTTTTTCCCTTCTAACAGCTGCACAGAGATAATGACTGTGCTCAAATCCCACCTCTTTGTGTAGCCCACAGTTGTAGGGATGACACATCCAGCATCCTACCCCGTTCTGTGACTCCTACCAGCACTCCTTGGATATTTCTAATGTACTTTGCTTTCTCTTGCCACTTACATGAGGGTGGTAATAACAACTCCCCCATGAGTTTTTGAATCACTCAGAACTTTTATATTTATCTCTGTGGAGAGTCAGTCAATTCCTGGATGTGTTTAACAGGGAACCAGCATCTTTAATTGTAAATGGGAAGGTTCTGTCCCAGCTGGGTTAACTGATCATTTATGAATATCACGTTGCATGATGTCTGGTATCTGAATGTTTTACAGTCTTACGTTGAATACATACGAAGTTTGCCAATTACAACGCACCCTGAAGTGTTTGGACTCCATGAAAATGCAGACATCACCAAGGATAACCAGGAGACCAACCAGCTGTTCCACGCAGTGCTCCTGACTTTGCCTAGAGAAGCCGGGGGAGCTGGCAAGTCCCCTCAGGTAACTGGGGGAGAAAGATCAACTTGCACTCTGGAAAGGTGCCCTTTCCTGTCATGTCCGAGCCTCAGAGTCATCCAACACCTCTCATCTCACGCCTGTAGCATCGGGAGTGGGTGTGAATGTCCCTGTAGAGAAGCAGACAGATTTGGCATAGCACCTTCAAAGATGGAAGGTACCTTCATGACTTTGCAGTCAAACAGATTAATACCACATGTCCTGGCAGCTCAGGTTATTCAAATCCATGCCCCTCTGAGATATAGATAAATAACCTTTCAAGCCTCTCAGATTTGACATCCTGTATTTTATATACAAGTGGGTTCTTGAAAAGTGGAATTGATGGCGCCTCATTTCCTGCAGGGTTGTGTAGTGATCATATTCTCTGATGTCAGTATGCTGTAAGTAGAGCTTCCCTTGTGGCTGGGGTATTCATGGGGTCTTCCCATGATTTTGCTCATGCTGCATGCTTTGTCTTCTCCTTCACTGTGGCAGATCAAACCTAGTGCTTGTCTGCTGTCCCACCTATTTCCTTAGAAAATTTTCCTTAGAAATCACCTAAAACCTTGTTGCAAATTAAAAATTACTAACAAATTTAAAATTATTGAGAAGGAAGGAGCAAGCAAGCACATGCAGACAGACAGGATAATGCCCAAAGCAAATAAGACCACTATATCTTTAGGAAAATGGACTAAAATACCTATATGGTTATATAGAAAAAATACAAAGTCTATAGTATTTTGTGTAATTTATTCAATAAAAATAGGGGGGGAAAAAGCATATTTGTTACTCACTGCAAACTTGTGACTTCAGGAAGTTGTTGAAGATTTGGCACAGGACATCCTATCCAAACTGCCAAGTAGCTTTGATATGGAAGAAGTGATGAAGGCATACCCAGTACTTTACGAAGAGTCCATGAATACAGTTCTTAGGCAAGAACTAATTCGATTTAACAGGTATGGCTCAGTGTTTTGTGTGGTACTTCCTAAACTGAAATGTGCTTGTGTTCCTTGGTGCTAGTTGCTCACAAGCCTTTTACAATACATGTTAGATTTTGCTTTGGATGAACCTTTTAAAAAGACTTGAAAGCTGCAGCTGAGTACCTGAATACAGCAATAATATTCTTGGAGTATGAACTTTAATCAGATCTGAGTTTTTTGTGTTGAGGTAGAGCAGCCTACTTTACCCTTTGTAAGTGATACCCAGGCTCCAGTATTCACAGCACACTATGGCAATGAGTGCTACGAGCTTTAAAGCTCTCCTCACTTGATTTCCCTTGTCTAGAGTGAAAGTTTTCACTGTCTTTTATTTCTGAGTGTGTGTTTTTAATTTGTTTGGTTTTCTGAAGTTAAGTAAGAGTTTAGATAAGTACAGGTGAGATAAGGAATTTCTGACAGGACGTTTGCCACCTTTATCAACCCTTCATTCAAGCTGGACTGAGGGGTATTTAGCCAGGTAGTAAGAAGTAAATAATGACAATTCCTCTGTTTTCTCTGAAGGCTTACTGAAGTTGTTCGGAGCAGCCTCATTAATATAGGCAAAGCCATTAAGGGCCAAGTGTTGATGTCTTCTGAGCTCGAAGATGTTTTCAACAGCATGCTAATGGGAAAAGTGCCATCAATGTGGGCTGCCAAATCCTATCCATCACTGAAGCCTCTGGGAAGTTACGTGTCCGATCTCCTCTGTCGTTTGGAGTTCTTCCAGGTGTGCTAACCTGAGACTGAGGGGTCTGGGCAGTTGCAGTTGAAAGCTGGATGGGGAGAGTGTGTGCCAGTGCTGTCCTTGCTCAGCAGTCCATGGGCAGCTGCAGACTGGGAGCTGCTCACCCACGCTCGTGGCCAAAGCCGCCCTGCAGTTGGCTGGGCCATCGCTCAGCAGGGTGAGCTGGCACTGAGATCCCTTGGTGCTAATCCAGGGCTGCTTTTGGTAGTTGCCATCCTTCTGTTTCTAGAAGATTCATTTTAGTTGGAATTGGTGTCTTAATGACTTCCTTGCTGAAAGGACACTGAGCTGGGTTAGAACTGCTTTAGAACCAGCGCATAACAGGCGCTATGGAATTTTATCTACATGTCTGTAAATATCCTTCAAGTTTCATAAAATGTGACACCACTCTCACACGCTTTTTTGAACAGGCTATTTAATTTTTAACTCACCATTCCATTATTTCCCTTGCACTCTTAGCACTCTTAAAACTACTTAAAATTTTGGGTGTACCCTAAATAGTGAGGTACTGAGATGTAGTGAAACCCCATACAAGTCAGGAGAGGAGAAAGCTAGGAAGAAGTGTCTGAGAGATTTGTATAAATGGCAGAGTTTTCTTTTTGCTGGATCAGAGCATTGTATGGGCTTCTTTTGACTCCAAAAACCTTACAGTAGTGTGAGGACATTCTGCCTGTGTTTTTCTTTTTCCTGCTGCAGTGTGTGGACAAGGCCCAAGATCTCCCTGTCTGGCATCTTTGCACAGGAATGATTTCCCCTGCTAGGATCGGGTGTGTAGGCTGTAGTGAGAGCCCTCACAGTGGTCAGTGAAGAGACATTGATCAGTAAAGAACGTAAAAGAATTTGGCCTTTTTGCATGTTAGGAGATTGGTGTTTACAAGACTGTAAAAGAGAATATTTTGATAAAAGTGTCCAAATTCAATACTTTTCTTGTTTTTGAGGGCCAGTGTTAGACTTAACAAAACACACTTATGCTTATTTCTGAAATTTTTTTCAGTAGCACTGAGTTCTGGTTTCAGAATGAGTGATTATTTTGGTTGTCACCCTAAAGAACTGACTTCTGTGATTTGTTGTCTCTGAATAGTTGGAAGGATGCAGAGGGTCCCATCAAGGCTTAGATCTCGTTGTGCTGTTTGAGTGTATCTGAAAAGACATCCCTTTTGTGGTCAGTTAGGACAGTGAAGCCACAAATATGTTGGGGTTGTCTTACATTTGTTTTCTCTCTCCGTGTTCAGGATTGGGTTGACAATGGGCCACCCACAGTCTTTTGGCTCTCAGGATTCTTCTTCACTCAGTCTTTCTTGACTGGTGTTTTACAAAACTTTGCCAGAAAATACACCATCCCAATCGACCACATTGGATTTGAATTTGAGGTAAGAAAAATGCAGAAGAATTTTGTTTTTCTTGAACCGCTTGAAACGTGTCCTGGGGCAGCCAGAAATAGAGTTTTCAGATGAAAACGTATTTTATTTAAAGGAGCAATTTCAGACTGTCACTTATAGGATTTAGTATACTCCAGAAAAAATAAAATCAAGCAATGGTTTAATCATTCTAGGTGATGAAACAGGAGCACACAATGGAGAAAATGCCAGAAGATGGGGCTTACGTGAGAGGCCTTTTTTTGGAAGGTGCACGATGGGATAGAGACTCCTGGGTAATTGGAGAATCACTACCAAAAATCCTTTATGATCCTTTGCCCGTAATATGGCTGAAACCCGGAGAAAGCTCCAAGTTTCTTCATCTGAACATCTATTCATGCCCTGTGTACAAGACAAGTGAAAGAAGAGGTGTCTTATCCACCACTGGGCACTCAACCAACTATGTTCTGTCGATTGAGCTCCCTTCAGACAAGCCCCAGAAGCACTGGATAAATCGAGGTGTGGCAGCCCTGTGCCAGCTGGATGACTGAGAGGGTGCAATATTGATACTGTAAAGATCTGCTTTGCTCCTCAGTGGCTGCATGGTTGTTTTTTTAAAATGAAATTGGGCCAAAAGAGTTTTGATGCTGATTTTAATGGGAATCCACAACTGTTGCAAAAAGATTGTGGATTTGCCTACCACTTATGTGTCCCAGGAGTATGTAGGACAAGGAGGGAGGAGATGAGAATATTCTGTTGTCAGCATATGAAACCAATCCTCCAATCCTCAGGTAGAATGAACTACCAAAGCTGTATTATAAAACTGTAGTTGTTCCTTGATGATGTGTCTCAGAATTTCCATGGGAAACTCCTGGGCAGCACATGAACTGGGAGCCTGTCATTTCTCAGAACAGTGTGCTTGTGCTGTAATTTTATAACTTTTTTTCCCCCCTATTCCAGGTGCCTGATACACGGAGCTGTTTTCTTTCTCGCACAGTCTCACTTTACTTCCTGCCAGCAGCCCGGCCCCACAGAGCCGCTCACTCACGCCCCCACTGTCTCATGGGGTGAGGCAGAGGCAGTGTAATAGGGAAAGCAAAAGCCATGCACACAAACAAAGCAAAACAATTAATTCCCTGCCTCCCACGGGCAGGCAGGTGTTCAGCTGTTCCCAGGAGACCAGGGGCCCATCACATGTAATGGTGACTTGGGAAGACAAACGCCATCACTCCAAATGTCCCCCTCTTCATCCCTCTCTCCCCCACTTTAGCTGCTGGTCATGGTGTCACACGGTCTGCACTGTCCCTCTGCTCATTTTGGGGTCACCTGTCCTGGCTGTGTCTCTCCTCCCAGCCTCCCAGGCACCCCCACCTTCCTCCCAGCCTGGCAGTATGAAAAGCAGGAAAGGCCTTGCCGCTGTGCAATCCCTGCTCAGCAATAACAAAAACATCTCTGTGTTATCAACCCTGTGTTCAGCACAGTCCAAAACACAGCCCCAGAGCAGCCGCTGTGAGGAAAATTGACTCTGCCCCAGCCAAACCCAGCACACTTCCTCATCTTGCTCTCTTGCTTCTTGGACTAATAACTGCCTGAAATTTTGTACTCATTTAAGCCCTTTCATCAGAGAAGCTCAAAGTAGCTTGCAAACATTAATTAAAAATAAAATAGCCCGAACATCTTCAAAGAGCTGTGCAGTCATTAACTAATCCCCACAGCATGCCAGGAAGGTACTGAAGATGCATCATTAGACTTGTTGTGTACACAGTACAAGAGAAGCACAAAGATCAAGGCAAACATTTAAAAAAACATGCACTACACAGACTTCCACTAATTTGGGGTCTTGTGTTGTTTTGTTTTTTTTTTTTTCATTGCCCAAATTGCAGCATTTTAATGACTTGCTGGAGGCCTCATGAAGTCAGAGATTCAGCCATCATTTGGCAGTTCCCAGTATCCTGCTACAAGCATTAAGGGATGCTGCTACCACTCCTGGAAGGACACAGTTCTTGTCGTAGGAAATTGTCTGTTGTGTTGTGCGTAGGTGAAAACAGGGTTCATTATTGTTTGATTAACCACTGGTTTGTTTGATGCAGATACTCATAAAATAGTAACTCAAGAATGGTGCTGCAAGGCAAGGCAGAAGTGTGGGGGGTGTTGTGCAGTGCTGCTGTGCAGGGGGATGCACAGGGAACAGCAGCTTCACCTGATACCCCAGGTGGGCATTTGGTGCATCGCTGGTACCAAATGATGTGAGAAGGGCCAAGATGTCAGGCCAGGGCACCTCCTGGATGTTTGTGTTAATCAATGGGATAGGGATGTGCAGGCGTTTCCAATTACTGAGAGGAAGAAACTACTCTTAACAAATTAGACTAAATGATATTTGGCACCTGTACCAAACTAAAACTTGTTTATCAACGCTACAGCACACTCATCCAAACAGACAACAGTTTTTAAGAAGAGAATCATGTTTCAGTAGATCTATAAATAAAATAATTAAAATTGGTCCTTGAAAAAATTATTTTCTTAGACTTCATAAGAGAGAGATACATTGTACTTTTCATATAATTAAAATTAACAGAAATTTACTATACATTTAAAAAACCATTGTGGTGATTACTGTATTTTCGAATGTCTTCATCTAATTGTTGTTGTAATTGCATCAACAATTCAGATCACTAATTAGGTCACTGTGGCACCAGAGATAACAAACCAGGCATGAGCCTCCTTGTATGGAATTTACTGTCAAGGGATATCTGTCTTAGAGATATTTTTCTGCGGTTCTTTGAAATGAGCTTCCCAACCTTATTTCCTGAGCATTGTCTAGACCTTCCTGGAGAATGATAAAGCTGGCTAAACATTAGAATTCACAACCTTTCTTGGCTGAGATGCATTTAAAAAAAAAAGGAAAAGGCAACTCAGCTGCTAGTTGGACAAAATGGAAATGTGAAAAATTTTTGGACAAACTAAGTACCTTGTTAGAGCAGTATTAGAATCCTTGGATTTACAGGTTTAGAATTTTCATTTCTTAATTAGAAGCACTCATTAAATAAGCCACAAAACCCACCTGTAATTACTGCAAATTGTAGATTTACAGCCTTGCTAATAACTCAAGACAGATTAAAAAAAATGCATTATGGAGCAAGAGGTATTTTTCCCTTAGCAGAGACAGATTTCCAGCTAGGGATGCTGTAAGAGAGATAGGGTTTGTACATTTTCCTAGGAGACTGAATCCTTCCTCTTATCTGTACAAAAATTCATTTCAGAAAGTACTACCCCCGCGGATTTTAACACTGTTGGGCTGTCAAAGGGAAAATTATACAGTGAAAAAGCAGAAGACAATACAAATTCTTCTAATTATAGCTAGAATATTTTGCCTAATAGGATTAGAGTTACAGTGAAAGTTTCAGGTCTCTGTTTTAATTAGCATTCTTGAAAATGAACATATAGGTATGATCAAGTAATTGACCCTTCTGTCTGTGGATAAAGGATGGATGTTACTGGTACCATTTCTGATGGATGCACAGTAGGGCCCAGGAGAATGAGGTCCAGCTTGCCTTATTTTCTCCACATCTCAAATGTTAGTCATAAGTGCACAGCTTCATAAATTACAGCCTTAGTAATGATGGATTTAGGGACAGAACTTCCAGAAAGGACGTGTTACTTAGGTATTCAAGGCCAGATAACTCTGTCAACAAATTATTACTGCCTCGCCTACCAGTTAGCATGCAGGAGAGTTCAAGCAACTGACTCAGGACTTTTATTCCTGAAGAAAATAAAGTTAATGTCATCATTTTCTTCTAAATTATTCTAAAGCATCTCCTGACTAGAGTGAGAAATTGGAAAATGACAGTATTTACTGGAAGGGGAGTAAGAGAAGGTTCAGCAAGTACAGGACAGAGTGTACACTGACTGGTTGAATCCAGTGCATTACAAATTCTGCAGAATGCAGAGGCATTTTAGGACAAGCTGTTTTTGCAAGTAAAATTAATGGCTAGGAATGACATATTGTGCAATCATTGGGATACTTCTTGACAGGAGTTATATGGGCCTTGGCATCTAATACAAGAGTACCAGTTGAGATGCCTGCCTACCTGCTGGACTGAGTTGCAGATGAATTTTTGTTTATGAAATTCCCTCAGAACGGCAGTTTTCCAGTGTGACCTCCACAAACAAAGGACTCTATTTAAGGCAGTTTCTCCTTTCCACAGCGACTTTAACTTAAGCTACAAAAGAAAGGTTTTGCTCTCCGGACTTGAAAAAAGAGCTGATCTAATCCTTCCTTTAGCTAACAGTCTGAACTTTTAACAAATTTCAGTCTTTGCCTGCTGGTGATGAAGAGTAAAGAGAATGAAGCACCAGTTAATAATTTTTTCAAACACTTACTCTGAACGATTATTAGGCTGTGAAGCATTTTAAGGCATCTCAAATAATGTGATGCTGTTACTTGCTGATTTCCCAGTTAAGCAACTGGATCCTCATTTGAGTTCCTTGAGAGTACTTGAACCTTTTTAAAAATTGCTTCTTTGTATTTCCCTTCAGATGTAAATTGAAACTCCTGTTGTTATTTCAATTTGGTGTAAATTTTCTGTAATTTTAGGGCTGTTCTTTTGAAATAATCTACATCTTACAGTCTGTGCTTAGGAAAGAGTTGTGACTATAACACCGACAGTAAATTTAGACTGCTCATTTCCATGGCTGTTTATTCACCTAATGTGTCAGAGCATCAGTACCTTCATTAGTCACATGAACTTCAGCAATTCAAAAGATTTAAATGATAGTTTAATGACAAACAGTGAGCTTAAGCTTCCATTCAAACCCCTTGCCTCTGCACATTTTGGTTGGGCTCAGTTGACGCATCCCTGCGCTGGTGTATCAGAATTAGGATAGGAAGCCTGTATTTAGACTTCTTGCAGTGAAGAATTAATGTGCAATCATGTTAATATTTTTTCCTGCTTTTTTAATGCAATCCCCCTTTTCCTAGGCTAAAGGAGTTTTGTCTTCTGTCTTCCTGGCAGCAGTAAATTTGCAAAGCTCCTACTGACAGAACAATGGCATTTTACTGGTTCATTCCCACATGAGGTATTCCCAGGAAATAATTATATGGGAATGGAGACCTTTGTGGACTGGAGCCATAAATGGAAGTGAGAAATTGGGCCAGCCAGTACCTGTCATGCTGATTCACTCTTCTTATTGTTTTCTTGTACTTTCTCATCTGCTTGTATTTTTTTCACTCTTACAAGTGCATTCCTTGGGGAGGGACTGTCAGTCTGTTCTGCAGAGGACCAGTTCTAACTTCCTTTTCAGGTATTCAGGAATATTTCTTTGTCGTTGTTTATTAGGGCTTGGAGAGTTTCGAATGAGTTGGCGAGCTCAGAAATGAGATTTCGTTGATTTCTCCACTTTAAAAGGAAATCATACACACGTGCCTGTTTCAAATTTGCTTTTTTTTGCCACTATTAATGTCAGGCTGGAATAGGTTGTCCTTAAAGTGCTGTGGGCTGTGCTTAGGTAGTGTCCAGTACAGTGTGGCTCTTGTCCAAGCTTGGTCTCACTGGTACTTCCAGCCTGAAGGAGGGAAGGCTCCCCTAGCTTCCCTGAAGAGAACGTGTCAACAGCCTGGTCAAGTCAGAGGACTGAAAAGGAGCCAAAACAACTGGTAGCCCATGGAAGGAAAATTAATTTCATTTTACTTCCATTCGTGAGGCACATGTGAAACAGAAATACCCCTCAAACTCAGGAGACTTGTAGATACTTTCATTAACTAAAGATGGGGTTCTGTCCAAAATGTAAGAGTTAAAACCTAACACTAAAATTAAAATAATTGTTGAGAAAGCCAGTGTGCTGATTATGCTGACCATGTGAAAACACACAGTGAGGACACCAGAGCATCCTAAGCTTGTTCCCATAGGGACACCCTGAAGGGAGAGTTTTCAGCCAGTCCACACATGGGAACCTGAGGAACCCAGCACTGGGAATGTTTTACTCCGAGTTGTGCAATGGCATTCCAAACTTTGCACTTCACATACACACCCTCTCCAAAGAAAAGGGGGAAAAAGCTGATGCAGAGGCTCTAGGCCACTCCTCTGCAGCTGGCAAAAAGGAAAAGGAGTTGTGGCACTTGTGCTCTCTGTTTGCTGCTGTCCATTCAGAAACAAATCTTCCCCATAAGGGAACTATGAAACTGGACCTCTCCTCCAGGGGCAGCAGGCAGGGCAGGGCCCAGGGAGGAAGGAGAGCAGCTGCATGGTGCAGTGACTCTATTCCCACTGGCATTAGAAGCTCTGGAGGGACTGTGTCTGCTTGACTCTCCCAGACTTCCTTGATTTTGGCTGGCCGTACACAAGGCACTGGCCTGAGTCACAACTGAGCACAGAGAGCCCTCCAACCACCAGAGAACCCTGCCGCAGATGAACAGAGTTTGAAATCCTGCTGCAGTTTGTCCTGATGTCAAAGCCATCTTTGTATCACACCTCACTCTTTAAAAAGTGTTACTTTTATTGACAAGTCAGTGGTTGAAATGTAATAAATAGTAGAGCAACCTTATCCATCATACACAGTGGATCAGTTGCCTTTTTGGCCTCAGGAAATGTGTGAGCAAGTGACCACACCATTCACAGTCATGCACACAAATCACCTGGAGTGCAGTTCACAGCTTAAAGGATGTGATTACACATCACATCTTACATGGTGGCTTATGAAACTTCATCATGGGATTTCAGGTATATTGGCTTAGAAATCTTCCTTAACTTTTCCTGGTGTCGCAACGTCCGGCCTTGTTTATGGGCAAGGCCCATAGGAGGCAGATGGATCTGGAAAAGAAAGTCCCACCAGTTAGGTGCATATTGGGAAGAAAAAGGCAGCATGTATACAAACTAAGTTTCGCTGAGTTTTAAATAATTTCTTCACACTTTAGAGAGAGTAACTTCATTGTCTCAAGCCAGGTTATTAGATTTCTAGGAGGAGCACTCTCTGAGGAGTGATTAGTGGTGTAACTTTCAGGCCCTAATTGTTGTGTTTATTAAAATCCTATACATTTTAGGCCTTAATAAAATGCTATCTATTCTAGGCCTTTTTTTTGCAGTTTGACATCAGACTGCAATGATACTTGATGAAATGGGATTGCTGACAGTGTTCCAGAAGAGTAAGAACTAGAAAGCCTAAAAATTCTCGAGTAGATGTCTTGAATCACTGTGTGATTTATTCATACCTACTTAACACGTCGCAAAATAACCCCCAACTGTATGTGTTGAAAGCCTGCCTTCTTACTGTCATGATTATATATATGGCACATTAAAATGCACAATCAATGTCATTGACTTCACAAGCAGAAGGAGCAATAGGTGACAGACTCTTCCTTTGATTGACAAATTTTTTATATTTCATAAGGCTGTTAGTGGGAATCATGCAGCTGCAACCCCCCTGAATGACTGAGGGATGTAGGTGGCAGCAGTCAGGTGCTGCTGTTGCTGAGGCTGTCACCCTGTAAGATGGGTGTTCAGGTGCAAGTAGTAGTAAAAGCACTGACTAAAGCAGCAGTGGAGATTTCGAGAATCGGAAAAATAACAATCATCCAGTTTGTCTGAGAGAGCAGATCCTTTGGGATTTTGAAACTACTGCAGAGCACACATTTCAGGCCCATTTCTAGGAACATTGTTTGCCAACTGTCCACTGTAATTCTGTGTGCTGAAACAGATGGTAACAGTGACCATATTCTAGGCAAGCATCTGATAAAGATACAATTTAATTTTGACCATGACTGCCTTGACAAGGGAACTATAGATGTGAAAATATAAACTCATCAACAGGAGTAGAGGGGATGTCTCTATGGGAGGCAGCATAAAGTACTGCAGACAGAAGTGACTGGGCAGTGAGGAAACTCTATTGCATGGTGCACTAGGAGACTTTGCTGCAACTTCCAGCATTTCAGTAATCTTGGACATGTTCTTCTGTAGGAAGAAGGGAAAAGAAGCAGCAACAGAGACAGATGTTTCATAAGGCCTGATTTATGACCCAGAGAACAGTTAACAGTAATGTAGGCTATAAAAATTACTGTACCTATGGCAGATATAATTAGGTATTTTTATTCTCTTATTCTCTTCCATTATTTGATTCCATTACCATTTTTTTTCTATATTCATTGGTAAGAGAAGACTGGCTAAATATTCAGAGGCCTTGGGAGTTTAGCTCATGCAACTCCATTTAGGCTTTGAGTCCTTATTTTGAGAAGAAATCCCCCAATTTACAGTGAAAGATAGAGAACATCTCAATACACACTTGGCTCTGCTTTAGCACACATTTAAATGCCAACTCATCTAAAAATGCAGTGCAGTGAGAGTGATGTAAACTGATGGTTTTGTTGTACAGGGAAAGCTCCGTGGGTATCAGTGAAGACTTGGTGATTTATACTCACAGGTCTCGGGTAGGGGATGTTATAGTGAAGTCCAATTTCTATTCTTGCCTCACACTCTTCTATGCACTGCTTAATCAGCTTTGGATCTGTTACCTATGATGGACACACAAACAAGTGTTTTAGACGAGTACAGTAATTAGCAGTAATTAGCAGCTCAAGTGTAAATGATGCACAGCCCGTGGCTTTCCTTAGCTTATTTTGGCAATGCCAAGGATACAGTGATTCTATTTTTCACATCCATAAAAGGTAACCTTGGTATTTTCCTTGACTCAACAGTTCTGGGCTTGACAGCGCTGAATGTTAAGGCCCAGAGGCTGTCAGGACTGAGGCTAAAGAAAAGAGTTTTTTACCCAAACATGGTATTTTCTCTGTAAAAAGACAATATCCAGTCAAACTACTATTGCATCTATGAAAAACCACATTCACTCATTTGTCACTCTGCAAGGTCACTAGAGGAGAAAGGAAAGACACTGCTTGGTGTACATTCTGTTATCATCCTATCCAGAAACTCCCTCTGAAGTTAGAAATGTGGTGTGAATTATGACTTAAATTCATTTTTTTTGACTTTGCCTTACTTCAATTTAGTCCCAGACCAATATGGGATATAAATAAGTGTTGTGATCTTGAATTACAAGAAGGGCCTTTGATTACCAGGGTTTGAAATTTCTTCCTTAAGAAAAAAAATTAAAGTGCTTCTTTTAAAAGAAGTGCCAATAATTGCTGCTTTGAAAAGAAAAAAAAGAAGCTGCTGAGCTCTGTTTGCCATTGCATGGGTAATGATACACTTAGCTAACTTTGTAAAGATCAAAAGCTGCTTCAATTACACAGGCACTATCTTCGGAATTTAATTTTTTCTTGGCACTTTTTTACTGAAAAAAGACCTTTTAAACTTCTACAGTAGTTAATGAAGAGCTGAAATGGTTTGAGTTTTCTCAGGGACAAAATTTAAACTGTAACCCAAATACACCAGCATTTAAGGTGAATGAAATTTTGGGAACTCAACCCTTATATTCCTATCTTAGCATCCAACCACAGAGTGCAAAGAGCAAGAGAAGAGTCACTCAGAAATTCAAAACCGTGAGCACACTCACATTTTTGTTTTTCCGGAATAATGTTCTGGCTTCATTTCTAATGTACTCTTTCTCTCTCATGGTTTCCTCTATCTGGCCTGATGCCGACTGCCAGTTTTTGGCTATTTGCAAAATCTTGCGGTAAAGGCCAAGAACTTCTTGTCGAGTTGCTGGTGTCATCTAAAAAAGACAAGACAAAACCCCCAACATATGCATGAACATTTGAGTTGCCAAAAGGCCAGCAAGCAGGACGTTTTTTCACACCATTAAATTAGTTTTAAAATATTTCCGCCTTCCAAAGATATGCTGAGCTATATGAAAAAAACCTGAAAGAGCTGTAAACAATAATTAGCTGTTGAAAGCTGAAGACTCAGTCCAGCAAAGTATTTATACAGATACTTAAATCTGTCTCCATTCAAACAGCTTGATCTCTTGCTCAAAGTTAAGCACTTGGTTTAGTGCTTTGCTGAATCAAGCCTGCTACAAGAATGCCTGGGTTCTGTTTCACTGATGTTTTGCAACAGACATTGGGCAAGTCACCGAAACTCCACGCGTCCCCCTTCCTGAGACATTGTTGTACCAATGCTGACCCTATCTTTGTGAATCTGTGAATGAAATACATGATAAAACCACCACAACATTGCTGAAAACTTGTATAGGCTTCAGGGGCTGAGCAGCTTATTTGTGATACCATGACAGTAGGCAGTAATGATTCAGCTGGAGTTTGATGTGATGAAAAGGTGATGAAAGCTATTTTATCTAAGCACTCAGGAGAGGCAGACTAACTGTGGATTTAGGAAAGTCCTGAATGTCTTGATTTTCAGAGAGCTGTGTACCTGCTGAGCCCACTGAATCAGCCTCCAGGTGTGATAAGACTATCTGTCAGAAGAATTATTCTTGTTTTATGTAAATGAGTATTTTATCATGTAAATGGTTATACTACTTCATGACAGACCACAAATATCCCTGAGACAAATCCACTTCTGGATAACAACATTTCTGCCATGGATTAAATTAACAGAAACAATGAGTTCTACTGAAGGGGCACTGCAGCTGTCAGAGGTACCTTACCGTGCCAAAGGAAGGTGCAGCAGCACTGCCAGGTAAGAACACGGATGCAATGAGGAACAAGTGTCAGGGACAGGACATTATCTGACTATCAGGATCCATTTGCCAGCCTGCAGCTCTAATTACTGTGGGTGAATCTACCCTGAAATCAGAGCTGTGTGCTGGGAATGGCCAGCTGGGAGCAGAGTAATTCACACAGCCCGACCTTCCCTCTGGAGGGAGCGCTCTCTTGGCCGCGAGGAAAAGCTGCCTCCCAGTGCAGCACCCAAACCACCGTGGGAAGTTTGTCAGTGTGTTATGGCTCAAATCCCTGCAGGCTGTGGCACTTCCTGGCATTCGGGGCTGTAGAAGAGGGGCTTGAGCCAAAGGCTTCTCAGGCCGTCCTGCTCTCGGGCTGCTGCCTCAGCACAGTGGCTGACCAGAACTGGGCTCCTGTGGCTCCAGACACTCACACCCTCTTTCCCTCACCAAAGCTGGAATTACAGATACTAACCTGAACACAGGCTCATGGTTCTCTTTCATAAGAAATCCCAAACTATTAATTCCTAGCCTTGTTTAAACTATTGCTGTGATCTGAAGACCTTTCGTGGTTTTAAGAACTCTGCTTTTCTCTGATTCTTAAGAGAGAACATTTTTGTTTTGCTGTTTGTATTTTAACATGTTTAACCAATCATATATTTTTTTCCCCAGATAGAAAATTATTCTTCCTACACAGCAGAAAGTACTTCTAGTAAATGTTTACGGTATTTCTAGGAAATAAATTCCACAATAATATAACGAGATAGTCCCAGCTCATCAAACACTTTGGACTAAGTGCTTCCCTTTATCCACTCTCGAGCTCCATTTCAGGCAATGAAATCAGTCAGACATGAAGGCACGGATGAACACGTGTCTGAAAAATCACTGCTCCCCCCCGCTAGGTACGGATTTGGTACAGAGAAGAAACAGTTCAGTTTCAAGCGTTAACCTAGCACCAAGCTGAGTCCCAAATCCTGGCCTCACCCCTCTGCTTTTACCTGAAGGTGTCACCTTGAGAAGTTGATAACAACTTAGGTTTTCAGGTAATCCATAAAGAAAATAAAAGGAACAATGCTGGGGGGAAAAATGTTTAAAATACAGGTTTCAATTCTGATGTAGGCATCAGACAGTTTCTAAGGTGACAGCTTGGGACAGCACATGCCCTCTGTTCAGAGCTGACTACACCTGCTGCCCTTGGATTTTAAACATACCAAGAATCTGTCTATAAAGATTTTATTGAAAAGTTTAGAACCAAAGATTCTTGTCCCCACTAGCTGCTTCCACTCCCCCACCTACAACTTAACTCTTTTGCTCTTTAACTTCTCCGTGCTGGAATTGCTACAGAACTGTGTAGCCCCCCATCTAGGCATGGGCTGCACTTCTGCATTCCTGCTCTCCTTCCCACATATGCTGGATGATGTAAAAGACATTAAGCAGCTATTCATGTATACTCAGCAACCAGCTGCTCCCAGGGCTCATTTAGTCAACAATTCTTAACATTACAGACCTGCTCATAAGCCATTTCTGCAAAGATACATAAATGAAGGTATGGGGAGCCCATTACAGATCGAGGACCTCTGTCAGTGACAGGAAAGGATGAGAGCACATAAGACAGAATTCAAAGCCTGGGTCAGATTCTGATCTGAGTGGGAGTATAAATAGGGAGTAATTCCGCTGAGAGCAAAATTACTTCCAACTTAAAATGTTGTAAATGAGAGTGGAATTTTTCCTTAGGTATAAGCAGAGCCCACACTGACAGAAATGTAAGTGATGGTACAAGTCATGTATCAGGTGTAATTTCATCAAGTGACACTACTTGTATTAGTTTTGTGGGTGTGCAAAATGATTCTGAGTGGGATAGAAAGGAAGGTAAGGGAGGCTTTCATGTCCTTGTAGTTACTCATCTTGCAGCTTACATCTTCGGCACTTAAATCATAATTATATTTCACATCTCTGGAATGCTAAGTGGATGTTACACCACTTTCCCACTAACACCCATCTTGCGGTAGTCACACCCATTGTTTAACTTCTACCACCCTTCATTTCACGGCAGAATGCAGCCCACAGAGGTTAACCACAGGCGTTTCTGTCAAAAAGCACAGGGCTATTGTATTCGCTGAGCAAATTTCGGGTGGTTACTGCCACAAAGCAAACCGGGAGAGGTGCCAGGCGGGGAAAGGCGGGAGCTGGCGCTTTGGAGCGCGGTGCCGCAGGCCCTGTGGGGCTGCCGCGGTCTGCAGGCGAACCCCGCTCAGCAACACCTGACACATCCCACCGCCTCCCAACTCCAAACGAGATGGGAGCAGTTAATGACTTACTGCAGGGTGAACGCGCAAGCTGTTTGCACTGGTAATTAAAACAAATAGACCCTTAGACTATAAAATGCAGTAAGTTTTTCTTTCAGGAAACAAATACGCGTTCCTTTGGATTTTTAGATGGTTGACCCAAAAGTTCAATAATCTGAATAATCAATGAAACAGCAGTCTTATTTTGCTATTTGCAGGCTTGTCTGGAATTTACCTTAAAAGTTCATGTAAAAATAAGAAAAGGAATCTGCCAACTACACTATACAGTGATCCCAACAGTGCAGTGTCAGAGCAAAGCTTGGACAGAAGTCAGGCTGCACCAAGACTGACTACAGATGCAGGAGCAGCTAAATCACAGGTGCTTCCCAGCGAGGGATGCTTGGCTGGGAACGCGTGGCCAGCACTCCTCCTCTGCCCAGCTCCTTTGCTGAAGTTATTAGTCTATTTTATTTCATCCTTTCTTCTCAAGTCAAGCATTAGCTACTTACTTTAAGCATAAAATCTGCCAGCAGTGAGCACATACAGGATTTTAGAAAATAAAGGGTGAAAGGAAGAGTCCATGGGGAAAAAAAGGCTTTTTTAAAACAACTGATCTCTTCATTCACATCCCAGCTAGCTGGGGCACGCATTGGTAACACACACCTAGTGCTGGTGCTGGAACTGGATTTGCTCAGGGGAGCTGGGGAACAAAACCCTGCATGAAATAATTTGAAAAGGCAGCTTTGAACTTCTCAGATGTAAAATGTTTTATTTAGGAGCAACACAACTTCTATTTGACAGCTGGTTTGCTACTGGCAAGGAGTCTAAAGACACAGTGACAAACTGCTGGGCTGACTGCCTTCCAAATTAAGCTGTGGTCACAGCTCTGTTATGGAAGTAAATGATGTTCAAGACCATGGCGTAGCAACACTGTAGTAGGGAACACCACCCTGTTCCATACTATGTGCCCATAAGACACTCCAGCCTGTGTCCCCATCCACAGCTCCTCTTTTCAAAGGCACTCCTTGGCTAATGTTTATTTAAGGAGATGCAGAAAAGTTCACATATCTGGGGGTTTTTAAAGAGCTAAACGATGCCACTTAGCTAAAAAGTGACCTGCAGTCTCTCTCCTGCTGCTAATGCAGCAGATAATCAATCATTCCTTTCAGGGCTCTCCACAGCAACGAGAGGTCAGTAATCCATATTCATCTTTCATGCAAGTCTGCCAAAAGGAGTCTGCGGTTCCTAAGGCAGCAGTGGATTTGGGCTGTCATTTCCTTGAGGGACACCAACTGAAACAATGAGTTCCTGTGGCACAGGGGGCAGAGAAGGGGTCACAGATTCCTGTGATAGCTGGGTAGGTCACATGCCTTCCAGCAATATTAAGTTTCAAAATCTATTTTCCACAAAAGTAATTTTATCTTCTTTTACTCAAATCAGTGAGTCAGTGGCCTGTGAGCACCCTGCGAACGCTGACCACACGTGGCTGCAGTACGTACCTGGCAAAGTGAAAACTTCTTTTGATTTTCTTTCTTGATTGAACATTCATAACTTTTTTTTTAAGATTCAGACAAAACCAATTCATAGCAAAGCATCAATCACAGCTAAAATATTCCATCTCCATATGGTGAAAAATGCCTAGAATGAAAGATCATGTTCTTCCATGAGGGTGTTACATCCTCATTTCTACCAGTGACACAAGCCTGTAAATTTCCAGACAGTCCCATCAATTTGACTCAAAGATTTATTTCTCACCGTTTCCATCTACAAGCTGCAATCATAAATATATGCAGATTTGGTGAAAAAGAATGAAGTTACTGAATCACAATATTTAGTAATGGTATCTGAAAGCAGAGTGACTTTCACAGGGTTTAGGATTTTGTAATGCCAGTGTCTTTCTGCTGGCAAACTGAAGTGATGTGAAACCCCAACCAACACCTCTCAGACTCCCTAAGTCATTGCACTCTCATTGTTCATGAACTGGGAGGGGAACTCTGCTATCTGTGCCTCAGATTTCTGACTGAATTTGGATCTCTTTTAAGCTTGCTCTTGCATATGGAGCAGTCTTTTGATCAGAAAAAGCAAACTGCATGCAAAGAGAATATAATTAAATACTAAAAGCAAGGACATGGATTTTATCACTGTTTCCTGCATCAGTTCAAATAAGCCAATTTGCACAAAATTAGGATTCTACAACATTCTTTTCACTTGAATACGTGAAGGTGGAAACCCTTAACTATTTCTTTTTGATCACTGAGTTTTCATTCTCTAGGTGTAAGGTGGTCGAGGCATTATCTGATTTTAGTAGGACTCCTGCTCTGGGAGTGCCTCCTGTGCTGCAGGAGCCTCAGGAAGAACAGAAATGCTGACTTAGACTGTGGGAAGGGGGAAGGGAAACAACAAAAAAATTACTTATTTCTTAGCTTTCTCATGAAAAGCACACAGTGTCCAGGTAAAATCTAAAGCAATATGAGCTTGTCTCTAGTCTTGTCAACAACTCTGTTGTTCATGCTTTTGTACCATTTTCTCCTTCTGTGTGTTCAGTTCTCTATTACTTACAAGCAGAGAAAGATTTTAATGCAGTGCAAGAAATTTAGCAAAGAAAATGAGTTCTCAGCTATCCTTGGTTAGCCTTGCTTATATAATATAGAAGCATACAGAAATATAACAACATGGACACAAGCTCCAGTATAGATTTATGCACCTTATTCATACCTTGGCTTCCAGCCAAATGCAACTGAATGCATGAATAGAAATATTTCCCAGCATTGGAATGCTCCCAAGCTTGAGAACAGGTATAAATATTAATGCTAGCTGAGACAAAACCCTCCCTGAGTTCCCTGACCCTCTTCTAACTTCATTGTGGGGGTCACTCAATGAAACCGATTGACAGACATAATTTTTAGTTGCTATTTGAGAACCATAGCAGGGCTGTGGGCATGGAGGGCTGTGGGACACAGAATCAGGCGAGTTAGAAAAGACGTCTGAGCCCATCGGGTCCAATCTGTGACCAAACACCACCTTGTCAACCAGACCATGGCACTGAGTGCCGCGTCCAGTCTTTCCTTAAATACCTCCAGGGATGGCGACTCCGCCATCAAACTGGGCAGCCCATTCCCATGTCTAATCACCCTTTCTGCCAAGTTCTTCCTAATGCCCAATCTCATCCTCCCTTTGCGCAACTTAAGATGCTGCCTTCTCCCCCTGTGGGCACTGAGGGCTGCGGGTCAGTGAGTGCTGTGGGCACTGAGGGCTGCTGGTCATTAAACGCTGTGGGCACTGAGCGCTGTGGGTCAGCGAGTGCTGTGGGCACTGAGGGCTGCGGGTCATTAAACGCTGTGGGCACTGAGCGCTGTGGGCACTGAGGGCTGTGGGGCACTGAGGGCTGCGGGTCA
>WEIT01012893.1:35343-74950 GCA_013389985.1 Dryoscopus gambensis | reverse complement strand
CGCGCCGCCCGCGGGCTCCTACAACGCCCCTCGGGGTGGGCGCTGCGGGCGGCCCCGGGGCCGGGCAGAGCGGCTGCTTTGTTCGGGGGCGCTTCGTGCCCAGCCTGCTCACGTGCCACCCTAGAACGGGAACGTTCGTGGTGTTTTCAGGAGAAAGACAGAGAATAAACTGTAAAGGGATTTATTTCCGAGGTAGTTCTCGCTGTCTGAACGTACCCCCTTTGCACAGCCACTTTTTTTTCCCCCTGCTTCAGCTCTGCTTCCCTCCCTTGAACGTGTTTACGCTTCCTATGCAAGCTGCAATCTGCATTAATCACTCTCTGGGGCTGTGGTGGTGCTAATAAGCTACTCGTAACAACTTAAATTATAACGTGCATAATCAGTGTTTCGAGCAAATATTGGTTGGAAGAATATGCCTCTCCTATCAGTGCTGTGGTTGTTGGAAAGAATCATTGATTATCTTTTAAATAGTTAACACTGCTGATATGCTGCCCTTCAGAATGTTACATTGATAACTGAACAGGCTGATGCCAAGTGTCAGAATGCAGCATTGATCCACAGCTGGTAACTTTTTTGAATGGCAGCATCTATCACATAATTTAAAGGAGTAATAAGTTAAGTGCTCTGAAAAGAAAAGGGGGTATCTCTGTACAAACAAAAAGCACAGAACTGCCCTACCTTTTTGAAAATTACAGGCCTCACTGGCATGGTCTGTCTGCTTTTGAGAGACCAGTTGACCAAAAGATATAATCTAAACAAATTCTTACGTGTTTAAAAACCTCTTTGTTAGACAGTTAATGTGTAGGTACAGTATTAGTGTTTTATTTGGCCTACAGCAGTGGGAGGAGAGAGTGTCTGAGTACTTGTGTCCCTTGAGTGCATCTGAGCACTGCTGCACGTTTCCCTGGTGAAAGATAATCCTCAGAAAAGGAAACACAGTCCCTTAGTTAAGAGTGCATGTGAAAGTAAAGAGGTCTGACCTCGTGTTCGTGTCAGTTCTGTAGTCTGTCCTTAAAGTCTTCCCCACGCAGGTGTGTTGTGGTGGTCTGTGGAAAACGCTCACGTTTACGTGAAAGGCAGCTCACAGTCTAAAGCAAAGGTTTTCTGCACATCAGCAGAAAAAGGAGA
Organism: Dryoscopus gambensis; assembly: GCA_013389985.1. Taxonomy (NCBI): domain Eukaryota; kingdom Metazoa; phylum Chordata; class Aves; order Passeriformes; family Malaconotidae; genus Dryoscopus; species Dryoscopus gambensis. The sequence continues at coordinate 73,822 of WEIT01012893.1, read as the reverse complement.
GCTTGTGATCCGTGTTGAATTAGTTCAGACTTGCAAAGTGCAACTGGCTTTACAAACTTACTGCAAATATCGGCTCTTGCAATGATTTCTGAAACTCTCATTATTTCCTAATGTTCCTAATAGCAAGTTGTATGTAGGCATGAATGACTGTAATTCTTTAAAAAAAAGGTAACAAAACTAATAACAGGGGAACTTACAGCTTTGGTACTACTTGGCTGCTTTCTTTGTGAGACTGACAGCCTGCAGTATGAGCTGTAAGCAGCTCATGTAACCAGGATCTTCAGGGCTGTGTGAGGTGCCTTTTCTGCCCAGATTCTTGCTTTATTTTGAATTTGAGTGTTGTTGTGTTCATAGCAAATTCTCACTGATTTGTGTCAGTAGTTCTTATAATTTGTTGGTCTTGGAAATTCATTAATAATGACATCTTGCTTCCATTTAGCCTGAATTGTATTGAAAAAAGACGATCAGATGAAGGAGTGGCTTTGAGAGAAAACTAAGAACAGCCCTTTTGGAACACCCTCATTCAAATTAACTGAAGAAGTGTGTATTGAGCAAGAAGGGCTGCCAGACAGTTTGACAGACTTCTAAGATGCGTTCTGACAAATTTGGGAGTGGATAAGGAAGAGGCTTGGTTCTGCTGCTTGCTGTGGTTCAGCTTAAGGAGCAGGAGGAAGTCCTGTGTGTTGTGTGTGTGTACGGGGCAGTGGGGGGTAAAGCAGATGGAAAGGGGCTGGAGGAAGAGGGGACAGACACGACTCCTCCACACTCGCATTTCCTCGTGGCAGACAGGAATGCACAGAGGGTTTGGCTGTAGAGATGCTCAGCTGCAGGTCTGAAGGAGCGGGGGTGCCCCAGCACTGCTCTGATCTGTCCCACACTTGATTTTCTTTATTGGTGCCAGGGAAATGTTGGTAAATTTAATTTGGAGCCTTGGAGCACTATAAAATCCATCGTGATGGGGTTTTGGCAGTTTGTAAGAACTTGCAAATTGCAGAAACAATGTTATTGTTCCATTAGGCACATGGGTCTGTACGTGAATGTAACAGGAAAACTCTGCACTGAATAAGAAGAGTCTATAAAAATAGAAGCATGGGATGTTAAAAAACCAGTCTTTTCTTTCACCCTCATACTTAAAAATACAGAAGGAGCTGAATATTGGTAGCCAGAATTCTTGGAAGACTGAAAGAACAATCTGTAAACCCTCGAGGGACTTGGTAGTCACAGGAAGATAAGGGGGAGCCCCCCTAAGAGCTTCATCAGAATTCCCTGGCTGGGCTCCTTCTCTTTGGCTGCTTCTCCCTGGGGGTCTGCATCTTATCTCGCTGGCTTCCTTTCCCCGATTTGCCTCTGACTAATAGGCTTTGTCTTCTGGTTACTGGAAGTCTAATAAGTTTTTTTGTCTCTTACCCCTTCCTCCTTTTTAAAAATTCTAGATTAATGGCTGCAATGTTTTGCAGACTATCTGCATTGGTGACACGGATTAATTGCGTACTTGACTCTTGAGTTACCCAGCAGTAATAACATAGTAACTTGACTTGAAACAATGGTAATTTCATGGCAAATGTTCAAGGCAAATGGTGCCTTCTGGTAAAGTGCCAGCTGCAATTTACCCCCTGTAAACTTGTGACACAAGTAAACTGTCTGTGCAGATTTTCTCAGTGTCTTCTGTACAGTAAGTCGTCTCGAGTGTGTCTTTTGAAACAGTCAGTGATCTCTCTTGTCTCCTGCCCCCCTTTCTTTTGCCTCTCGCTTGAGTCAGGTAATTACAGATCTGGGTTGAAACCTTCCCAGGAGCGATCAGGGAACCCGAGACTTGCAGGCGTGCTCCCATTGCTCGCTGGCACCCAGGGTTTGTGGCCCCACTGGGCTCTGGGTGATGGGCTGGGGTGAGCAAACTGGGGAGCCCCGGGGAGGTGGGGTTGGCAGAGCTAAGGGGAGCTCTGATTTCCCCTGCACAAGCGCCATGGTCTTTGTGGTGACGTGAGGAGCTTCTCCTTGTCCCGCGTGGCTTTGGTGTGATAGTGTGGTGACGTTCTTATGTTCTGATCTCAGTGCTGACCGTAACAGAGCAAGTAGGGAATCAGAGCCTCTTGCCTAAAAGGCGATCTGAGAACTGACCCCTTTAGGTCTCCATTTTATTCAAGTGTCTTGGGGGGCAGCTCTCTGGTCCAATGATCTGCATCTTAAAGGAAGCAGAAAATCTGGATTTTAGTTAAAGGTTATTTAATTGCAGTGTTTTGCTGCTAGAAGAAGGACAGTTAAGGGAGCTACTTAGATGTAAGTATTAAAGAACTTTCACAGAAGTAGGAATACTGTAGAGAAACCAACAAAAGCATAGGTGGTGAGACAGGATTCCAGTGAAAAGAATAAGCTAGTATAATCTTCTGGTGTCTCAGAAAGAATGGTTATAAATGCTGTTCTGTCTACAGCATCTGTTTTGTGAAAGACAAAACTTACTTTGCAAAATGTGAGAATGCTGTTCTGACCTCCTGTCACAGTTTGTTATTCCCACAAAGTCAGACTGCCAGAGACAGTGTGACAGCCGTAGTTGTTTGTTGTCTCACTTTTCCTGTTTAGTGAACATAAGTGGGGTTTTTTTGAACCAGAAGGATTATGTGCTCCGGAAATATACCAGGCTTCTTTTTGCATCCATGTAGTAGCAGAAAGTGACAGTTTTTAGTTCTTACTTTGAAATTTTTTTGTGTAATGCTTTTCCTCCTGCAACTTTGAAACTTGTAATGCAGTCAGTCTTACCCTTTTGTTTTAAAATGGAAAGGGAGGGAGAAAATCATCTTAGTGCCTATGATTATGGGAGGCATGTGTAGCTTAGTAATAGACTCACAAACACAAAAGTCCTAGCTCTTGGTTTTGGTCATATGCTGACTGTTCAATATTTTCATTGCCAACGAGTCTGTACAGAAAGCCTTGAGTATTCTGGATCAGCATATAAATGGGTGGCCTGGAGTGCCAAAGGTCTGATGTGTTCCAGCTTCCAGCAGTTACCTGCGTGGAGTTAGTGATTACATCTCATGAAGCACAGGATAGATATCTACACACCTGACCTCTTGTGGGGCACTGGATGTCAAGAGAAATCAAAAATATATGAAAACTTATGAAAAAAAGTGTGTTGGTTGAATGCCACCTGATTTCTTAAGGGGAGCCAAGAGTGTTTGTTACAGCTGATGACCAAGTTCAAGTACTCAGAGGAGCTCCTTTGAAGCTGCTGGTACAGTTAGCATCAAAATGCTGCAGCATCCTCTGTGCAGTGGGAAATATTGCTGTTGTTCACTGCAATAGGGAAGTTGGGACTCGAATTGGGAGAGAGAATTAGGGCTTCTGCAGGTGGCTGCATGTGTTTTCTGCTTTAGAAACTGCAGTCAGTTTAAAATTCCAAGCATCTGCTCTTAAAGCACTTTCATATGTCAGTGCTTTCACTTAGAACAATTTGTTGTACATAACTTAGATATGATTCCAGTATTTATGTGGTCGGCTGGTACTGAAGTCCCTACACAACTGCATGCAGGGAGTGATTCTTTTGGCTGGCCGCCTGTAAACTGTGTTGCACTCCCCGAGATGGCCAGCGGGCCTTCTGTAAACTCCTCAGGAGCATCTGCTGCCAGCAGGGATCTTGTGAGGTGCTCTGGCTCTTGTCTTCAGCCTTGTCCCTTCAGTGGTAGGGGCTGTGTGGGTCGCTGTTCCCACAGCTGCCTGCTGCTGGGGAGGGGACACTGTTAGCCAGAGCTGCTGGAAGGGCTTCCTTTTTTTTGTGTGACTGCTGTCTGTTCCTCATTGTTGAGAACAGTAAGAAACATGAAGTTATTCACTTACTACCATTAGTTTAAAGCATATCTTATTATTACAGGAGTCACTTGGTATCTACCTGAATTATATTCAGCTGAATGTAATTGGCGAAGGCACCTCAGACACTTCAAGGTGAAGTCTGATAGCTGAACTCAGTGTAAAAGAAAATCTGTGCACACTTAGCTCAGTTTAAAAGTAAATGTTTTTCTTTCCATTGCCGAGTCGATTGTAGACCGAGGTGGTTTTTCAAAGTTATTCTGGTTTGGCTGCAGAGAGTTGCAATTTTCCGTAGGTTAATTTGCAGAATGGATTGAGCCAGGGTAAGGTAAATATTTGTAGCACAACTACTTTCAGATGCTTTCAGTGGGATGCATCTCTGTCAAATATCCAGGGGCCGTGGTTTCTTTTGGTCCCATAATCTGCAGTTTTGCTGTAGAGATGTGAACTGGTTGTGTCAGCACAGAGTAGCTCTTCCCCTAGCATGAGCTGCTTTAATTATTCATAATACATACCGAGGTGTTAAAGGTCTGTCACGCTGTGCAGAAGTTACAGTGTACCCTGGAAAAATACTGAAGGATTATTCTTTTACAACCCTTTGCACATGAAAGGGGAAAAAACACACAAACTCTCATTAGAAGATTATTTGCTTTTTTGTACATGCTGGACCTTGTATGGCCTTTGACAAGGATCTTGAGGGAGAAGGGGAATATTGGTAGTTTTTAAATGAGTGGAAATGAATTGCTCAGTGACTGAACCTTTGTTTTTTGAAGGTGGTTGAGTTATGTGCAGTGAAATAAATGAGAATAAATGAGTGTGTACGACGTAGGGAATTGGATGGAATCTGATTTGGGTTGTGGTTACAGCTTTACTGAAAACTGATGGCATGATCTTGAACAGCTGTGTTGTTTGGCTGTCTTGATTTCCCCTCTGCCCATTGTCTTGCTCATAGCTTAAATAGACTTCTCAAAACAAGTACTGCTGCTGCATGAATTAGTTCATTAATTTATTTACATTACAAAAGCACCTGAAGGCACACTTCTAAAATTATATTCTGTTTAGCTAACTGGACTTGAGTTTGTTCTTTGAAAATACAATAGTCCTAACAAATCATTCCACCCACCTAATAAAGTAAGATGAAGCACATAATAGGAAACAATTGAAAACTTTTTAATGGGGCCAAATGGAAAAACAATGAGAAGTAATCAGTAAGTAAGGTATTGTGTGGTTAGAGAATGTAGAGGGAAGGGAGGGATTCAAGGATGATGCATGTGTGTCTGCTGAAAAATCTACTTAAGGAGTGTGTCTTCCATAAGAAAAAGTAGTAAGGTGCTTTAGTCTCTCTTTGCCTATAACTTTTCACATTTCACATTTTCACATTTATTTTTCTTTAAGCTAGCCTACACAATTAGCTGCACACAGTGAACTACAGATCTGACACATCTGTTCCACTTTTTTTTAAGACTACTTGTTGGACTTTGAACATGAGATGTGGTGTCATGCTCTGTGAGTACACACACAGGTGCTCCTCAAGAGTGCAGAAAGCAGCTTTCTTCTGCCCAGTCTTGAATGGAAAAACCTCCCTTGATGAGCGAGCTCTGGACTTGGAGTGGCAGCACACCAGGTTAAGGCTCAGCTGTTTGTTAAGAGACTTTTACCTGCATCCCAGTGACTGGAGGGGTTGCTCGAGGAAGAGATTTGATGACGGCTCTGATTCTTGGCCCTGAGACCTGGCCCAGCATTAGGGACTGTAAATGTGGTGAAGTCGTTTCTGATTTTTTGGGGGGTATTTTTGTACGTGGCCTTCTCTTCCCTTCCAAATTAGTTAAGCCTTTCCAGTATGGCCTTTCTCAGAGAAGTCTGCTTCTCATTTGAGAAGGTATTCAGGCTTCCAGCATACCTGTTGCCTGGCGTGGTTTTCCCACAGACTGCCATGTAGCCTTCTGCCAAGTGGCAGCCAGAACTCAGCATGGTGCCTTTTCAGGTGTGTATTTAACTAGCTTCTACTCTATGCAGGCATGTTCTTAGAGACAAATTTTACCTAGTTTGATCACAGTTCTAAAGCTGTTTTGTTTCCAAAGCTCAAACTGAGGTTACTCAGAAATAGTTTGTTATCCTGGTTTGGAGCAGATTGGTAAAGTTCTCATGTGTCTGCCCCCAAAACCTGTCTGTAATTCACTGAAAGGTTCTTCAACTGCAGGAAGCCTCACAAACTAATAATTCGTTTTAACTAATGGCAGCAGGACTTTCCTGCTTTTAGACTTCCTCTTGAGCAACTTTGCATAAATGTATTTGTGCAGCAGTGGTGCGGAGCAGATCAGTGTGACAGACTGGTACCAGGGCAGTGCTTGGTTGGGGATGGGGTGAGGCGTGTTCTGGGCTCCCGAGAGCCCACAGTGTGCCATTGTGCTTCTGCTGAGAAAGTTTCATTGCAGGTTAAGGCTTGAAGTAAGCAGTAATGCGCTGGCTTTGACTGAAGTTTGTTTTATGCTGTAACACTTGTGCACCAAGTGCTTTAGGCTCTAGTGTAGAACTGAACCGCACAGGGAAAGCTTCCACGTGTAGAGCTGATCCTTTCAGTTTCTGCCTGCTGAAGAGGGAAATAGTACCATTGATTCTTCACTGATTCCCCGCAGGGGAGAAAAGAAAGTTGCCTTTGTTGAGAAGGCTGCCTGCTCTTACCTCTGGGAAAGCTGCTGAGGGTCTGGAGGGCCCGTGCTGATCCTCATGCCCGGTGCTCAGGAGAGCGAAGTCACAGGGGCTTAGACACAGGCGTGAAAGAGGCAGGTGAGCAAAACAAAGGCCTCCATAATCCCGAGGGTCCACACTGTTTACTCCCTTATTTCCCTGTGGGTTGCTGAGGGGTTGCTAACGAGCAGTGCAGGCTGTTGTCTGAGCTCCTCCACAGGGGGAGGGATGATGGTGACCACAGCATACTTTGTGACTCTGGCCCAAGGACTGAACCAAAACCTGTGCCACCAACGTGCTGATGCTTCTCTCCACCCCCGCTGCAGTCACTGTACATGATTTAGGATGAAGTCAGTCAGCCACAGTGCATTGCTGTGCTATGACAGCCTTCAAAAACAGCCTTGAAGAGCTTGATCTTTTAACTGCTAACGCACACTGGCTTTTTATTCCATATCCCGTAATTGTGTTGTCGAAGTTTACCCATGCTACTACATTAAAAAATTTTAAAAGGTTAAATGGACAACCTGGAAGACTAGAAATATAAGGAGAGGGGAAGAATTATAGCTGGTGGTTCTAACAGATGTTAAAATTTCTGGCTCCTGTCATTGTGCGTGTGTGTATAGGTCAGCCAACATGGAAATTATTTCAAACAACCTGAAAAGGTTCGGCTTTTGCTGGGCAGGGCTGATCTCCATCAGATTCAGCTTCTTTTGAATTTGAAATAAGTATTTGCTTCCAGTACATGCCATAAGTCAACTGGAAATGTAGATTTGGTGGATCACAGGACCACAGATCTCTTCCAAAGAAATACACATATGTTTGAAAAGTAGTTTATTGCAAAAAGTTGCCATGACAATGATTTTTCAAAGTGTGTACTGTAAGATGTTGCTTCTCCGTTTGAGCAGGTTCCTGGGGAATGAGGCTGCACAGTGCCCTGTGTCCCTCTCTTTCCTTCTTTCCTCCTGGTGATTTATAAAATGAATTACTCAAATGCAGGAGGCCAGAAGAAATTAACATGGATGTGCCCGGTGTTACATTTTCTTAAATTCTTGAAATTCATGGGGTGCTGCGGTCAAATAGGAAGAAATTCAAGCTAGTACTTCCACCGTGAGAGAGGCAGACACTCCTCTGCTCCCCTGCACACTGAGCTGCCTGGCAGCTGTGCACCTGCAGGAGCATCTGCTAAAAGAGCTGTGAAGCCATGGAGGAGGAAAAAAGGGGTGGTTGGTTGTGTGGAACATGAGGTTTGGGAGCAGAGTATATAAACCCAGTGTGAAGTAGACTTTTTGGTCTCCATCTCAACAGTAAATGCCTAAAAATGGTTCAGTGGAGATATGTTTTTGCTCTGTTGTGTGCATATGAGTGAAAGTACCACTCCAGAGTTTCCAGGCATTTTGAAATGTTTGGGGCTTTTAAAGCTCTAGCAACAGCTTTGGTCTGAACTAGGTTTTATGTGTCAGTCAGGTTTTCCTAATCCACATATAGGATTCAGGTTTGGGGAAAACTCATGTGGAGATTGGCATGTGTGACAAGACCTTTTTTCATGGTTGTCTCTCTACATTCACCCCCCTCTTTCTGCTGAAGAAAGCCCTGAACAAGCTAATGTTCCTACTTGTATCCTAAGGAGTAAATCTCGTGTAAAAGGCAAGTATGCAGCAAGCAGCTTTTGATCATCTGTCTGCTCCCTAGGTGTACTAAGAGCTGTAAAAACGAGATGTTTTAGTGTTTCTGTTAGTATGGTAGAGCAGGGGAGCTTTGCCAGAGATTTCCTGTTTGTTGTGTTTTTCTCCTAGATCAGATGCAGAGGTGTTGACTAGGGGCTGCAGTTGCAGCTCCTGCTACACAAACCAGACATACCTTTGTCTGTCATCCTCTCTTCAGAGGTTCCTGGTTATACAGCAGAGCTGCAAGTTTAAGAGAAGCAAAGTTGAGCCAGCTCGACTGAACATGGGAAAACAAACATGGAAAAGAATGTGCTAGAGAATGAAAAAAGAGACTTACTCTCCAGACCCAAATTATGCTTTGCTAGGTAGCAGCTGTCTGGCATTCACAGATTAAACAGCACTCAGCTAACATGCAGTGACAGTGATAGCATGTCCTCTGCTTTGCTTTGAGTGCATGAAATGAGGAATTGACTCTCCCATGCTGAAAGCCATAAAAGTATCCGGAAGTGTGTATTTACTCCTAACAAACATTTGAATGTGTTGTTTTCAGTACCTGTTCTATGGTTTATATGGCAATGCAGAGTTAATGGTGTTAATGCTACTTTATAAGTCAAAAAAGTGAAGTAGTTTTTTATAAAATGAGTCTTTGAACAAATGGGGTTTGGCTCCCAAGGGTTTTATTAAATACACAGTTGGTTCTCAGTGATTTGGTGCATTTCATGGTTTTCATAGCCTCTTCTAAATGTAAAGATTTGTGTGGTCTTTTATCTTGCAGCATTCTATGTGGAACCCAGGGAGCCTAAAGGAAGCTGTGCAGCTAGTGGAATGATTCCCTGTGTAGCCGAAACTATGTAAGTATTAGATGTTTGCTCACAAGATCACTTGTCCAGCACAATTGTTAGAGCAGTGATTGCTTCTGCTTCAGCTGTGGCAATGATCCTCTCCTGCCTCCCCAGTGGGAAGCTCTGTGTGTCTGTTCAGAGCTGGAAACAGAGCATCCATGATACTGTTCCCTACTCTCAGCTGTTTTTAAAGTCAAAAAGTCACGTATCCCTGTCCATTAAGAGGTAGGTAATGCATAGTGGAATTCTGTAAAATTCTTACAGACTATGCTCAAGTGTTTGTGAAAAGCTGAGGCTGGGTTGAGGCTTAGTTAAGCTCTAGCAATGTTGTCTTTGCCTTAGCTAGTGAAATGCTACTTGGAAGGGGATTTAATGGTTGGCTGAGCTGTCTCCCCTTTTGTTATGAGATTTCCTAAATTTCTCTTTGAGGTCGTCTTGAACGTATGGAAAATTTTTTACTCCACTCTCTTGATACTTTCTGTGTTTTGAAACTCATTATAAATACCTTCTGATGCAACACTTTATTAAACAGCATAATGCTTGTTTTGCATGTTATTCTCTGGACATATCCAATAATTTCTATTACTACAAAAACATCAGTCATTAAAGAAAAATACAGGGTTACTTAAATATCTCCTTTGCATTTCTCTCCTCCTGCCAGCTCCCCCCCAGTTCATTGCTGCTATTTTCAATTGTGCCACAGTGTGCTTGTATGATTGAGAGTTATTACTGAGTCACTTTGTTTTGCTCCCTTCAAATTTTGGGTTGTGTGTGATCTGGTCACTTGAAAATGGAGGAAAAATGCTGCAAATTCCTTCCAGCACTTAGAAAAAAATCCCCCACAAAACCCCCACCAAATCAAAAAGCCCCACCAAGCATTAGCCAAGACCTTTGTAATCTTCCCTAGGTTTTCATTTAATGCGTGGGGCCATATGGCTCTGCACATCCTTTGTTCTTAGAGGGTGACTTTCCTTTAGCTGCCTGTATTCACCAGCACTCATCTTCCTGTGTTCCCAGCTGCTGACTCCTTTCTAGAAAGGTGCAGAGAACGTCATTGTGGATCTCTGCTTTGCAGTTCCTGTGATGTGGAAGACGGCCTCATGGGCATCTTGGTGATTCATATGTACTGGAGATCATTGCTCAATACTTTTCTGAGTAACAGACTTCTTTGGGAGCACTGCATCCTGGAGTGCTGAGCACATTCCAACCTTAGCCCTGAATTTTGATCCTTTTTAGTAGAATGGCAAAAGTAATGGTCGCTGCTGCTGCCTTGCACGTCTTGCTTTTATGCCATGCAAGCCTCTTGGTAATTTTGCTCTTGGGAGCCGATCCTTTTGGGAATCGGTGCTTTGCCACCAAGCCAGTGTCACCTTTGGGTACTCAAGAGCTTTGTACTGGTAGTTCCTGACCCAGCTGGCAGAAATCTCCGTGCGGGCCCTGGCGCTGCCGCAGCCGGGCCGCTCGCTGTGCTCTGCAGCTCCGTGCCCCCTCCTGAGGGTGCTCTCTGCCACCCCCTGAACGCCAGCTTCGCTGCAGCTCCTCATCCTGCAATTAGATCCTCTCCCCAGCCTGCCTTAACAAAAGGGCCGGCTTCTCCCACTTGTTTCTGTCTCCTTCCGAGGCTCTTGTTCCTTTCATGCCTTGAAACCTGAGTCATGTAGGAAGCGGAGGTGACTAGTTAGTGAAGTGGATCCAGCTCAGCGAAGGCAATTTACAAAAGGGTAACTGATGGAGTGCCAAAAGACTTTTCTCTTACAAAACCAGATACATGCACAAGCTGCCAGCGGATGCAGTCTGGATTTTTTTTTTTCCCAAGCTGGTTATACTATTTTTGGGGTAGAATGCTTCTAAGTATCTGGCACATGGCATCAAGTTTCATGTAGAAGAAAAGTGAGGAATTGCAGCAACTGTACATCAGTATCTTCTAGTGTTTGCTCATGAGGAGTAGGATTGTGCTCTGAAAACCTCCTCAGCAGGGAGGAGGAAGGAAGAGCTCTGTTACTGCAGGGAAGAGCAGTGCTAGCAGTGCCCAGGCAGTGGCTGTTCAGGAGCAGCATTCAGTTCTTTGGAAGGCAAGTAGGAGTACAGGAAATGTGTTTGTTGGAGGGCTACGATGTGAGGGAGGTGGTTAACTTGCACTCGAGGGGTTAATGCTACTGGGCTTGCTTGTTTTTGGAAACTGCTCGTGGGACACTTCTTCCCTCTATGTATTGGAATGCTTTTTTTGTGACAGCAAATGTTCTTAAAACCCATCAGTTTCATCACATTGGTGATGTCACTTTGTAAACCTGAACATTAGATTGTTATCATTAATACAAGCTGTTGCTTAGGAAGCATGACAGCATGAGTCACTTGTATTAGGAAAATTATGGACACAGTATGTCAGTCTTGCAAACTGCCTTTTTAAAAAAAAACTTTAAATTGGGATTCCTCAAGTGAATTGGATTAATCTGTCAATTATGATGTGTGTGATTTGACTACTTTAGAGGAAGTACTGTTCACTAATAGGCACCTGTTCCTTAACCTTCCCTTAGGGAAAAGCTGTTCCAAATCACCAGTAGCTAATAACTGCTGTTACATCTTCAACAGAAACTTTTCTATACCACCTAAACTCTGCTTTAAACTCTAATACTAGTCTGTGCTCAGGATTTTTTATTCTGTTCTTTTACCTGTATGCTTTTCTCTAAAGAAAAATCTGTCCAGTGTGGTGCTAGCTGCCTCTGAGAAACTGATGGAAGAACAAGAATTAGTGTAGTTTGAGCATTTGAGTTCTGATGAATTTAAAGATGGGGGGGAAGGCTGGTATGTGGGAGTTAATCACTGAGCAGTTTTTGCACTGCCTACTAATATCCTGTTTGTTTTGGTGTAATGAAATAATGACTGGTGTAGACTGGAGAGGATGATGTTGCTCAGGCACCTGGCAGCACAGAAATCAGTGCCAGGCTGTGCTTTGCAATTCACAGAGCTGTGAAGTACTAAGGACCAGTGAAATTGTCTTATGGATTGTTTATATTGGCATGCATGTTTTTATGAATCCTTTAAAATAATTAGGAATTTCTTAAACACATAAAATCAGCTTTGCTTACCTGTAAAAATGATGCTGCAAAGTTCATCCTTAAAGCATTGTGATGAAAGAATATATAATATGTTTGTTCCTTTGGCTGCTTAAAAACACATATTTGTTAGTTCTGCGTGTGGGTTATGTGCTTAAGAAAAGGGACTGGGGAGGGAAAGGGAAGCCAGGTAGTCAAAACCAGCATCTCAGCTGTTGTAGTTTCACTGGCAAAATTTTTTGCTCATGAAGCTGCACATGTGCTGTTTTGTCAAAACAGGTATAATGGCTGAGAGAAGATTTATTTTTGTAATCCTAATATCTGAGAATTCATCTGTACTTGCTGCTGCTGTTGGTTTACAGCTTAAAAGAGGGGTTCAGTCTCAGTAAAGCTTTGCCCGAGAAAGAATACAGTAAAACTGATACGACAGCTATTGTATTTCTTAATTTTTAAATTTTTTTCTTTTCTTTCTTGTTCTAATTCTAAACTGGAAGCTGTGCACAAAGTCAAGGCAAACCCAATTTTTATGTTTGAAGCTTTTGCCTAACTGACAGCAGAGGTGAAATGCAAATAAGTGGGTAAAGGAAGAATATGATAAGCAGTTGCTTTCTTGGAGCTGGCATTTCTGAGAAATGGACTGTCCGTGGTGTGGCTGCTCGCTGATAGGGCAGTGTCAGAGTGCTGGCTTGGTTTTAACAGGGAAAATTGGAGAACCCTTTTCTGTGGGTAAAATATCTGTTCCAAATACGCAGGGCTTTGTGATTTATAAAAAGAGAGTATGATGAAATCATTTTGGCATTTTAATTTTTATTTAAAAAAAACCCCTCTCTGAACTGGAATTACTACTTCTTATCTGCGTGTGTCTGTCTGATGAAGTTTCATTAAGAAGGCCCCCTCCCCTGTCTGTCTCCTCACCTGAAGGGAGGAGCCCACTTGAAACAATGAACAATTCCTGAACACCCTCTTGCATAAGAAGTGTTGCCTCCTTTCTGCAAACACCTTCTGTGTGTGTTTTAAGTACAGAAACCTAGATTCCAAACTCTGTTTAAAAACAAACACACAACTTTCGCTCTCTCTCCTCCTCCCAAAAAACAGCCAACAGCCAGCCCCCTCCTCCCCCCTCCTTGAGAAGTTCCCTTTTGCTGATTTGCTCAAGGTACAGTCTGGATGCAATGCTTAGGTCACTGCCAGGTTGTCCCCTCAGTGTCACCATCCTCCCTTCCCTGCTTTGTTTCAGTGTTTTATATTCTATATAAAAAATGGGGGTATACTTTTAAAAACCATTTCCTTTAAAATATTTCTGGGTTAGACTAGTCTGTCGTGATGAAGCCTGTACATGAATCAACCTCTTTGTAACCTATGCTGCAGTAAGAATTTTAGGAATTTCCTTTATTAGGACCCGTTAGTATAGTGCAGCCACTGAGTGAGCTGCATTGATTTCTAGGTAAAACAGCCTGAAATTGCCTGAAATTTATGGCATGTGCCAAATTTGTGTACACTGCTCCTTTTCAGTACACAAAGCTTAAATATCCTGAAGTCGGTCGCTTAATGGCAAATGTTATCCCACATTTAATACTTCAGATATTCTTTGTAGAGAGACAGCAGTTTGACTCTGGAACTGTTTTTCAGGTTAGCTGAGTGCTGCTGATGGCATGGTGAGATGTGTTGAAGAGCAGCTGCGAGGGTGTCCGAGGGCAGGGGGACGGCGCTAGGAGCTGGGCTTGCACCATCATGGGCCAGTGCGTCACCAAGTGCAAGAATCCTTCTTCTACCCTTGGCAGCAAAAATGGGGAAAGAGAATCTGGCAGCAAGTCCCACAGCAAGAGAAGTGCAGTCCACAAAGACGACCACGGCTCAGCTTGCGGCAAGGCTTCGGCAGACATTCTTGTGAATGGGACAAAGAAAACAGACGCTGCTGTAGAGTCCAGTCAGCCTCCGACGTTTTCTGGAGATACAAAGAAAGACTCTGTTTGCAGTGCAGAGGAATCTTCTCTTCAGAGGATTGGGGAGTTATTCAGGAGGTATAAGGACGAGCGGGAAGATGCCATACTGGAAGAAGGAATGGAACGATTTTGCAATGACCTCTGTGTTGATCCCACTGAATTTAAAGTACTAGTTTTGGCTTGGAAATTCCAGGCTGCTACCATGTGCAAATTTACAAGGTTAGTTCTTGTAGAACTTGTAATTATTTTCATATGTTAAAGTGTATCCTGTCAGCAGTACCTTGGAGAGACAGCCTCATTAGCTTCACTTACTTATTTCTTCTAACACTTGTATTTTGATCAAATTAATTCCTACCACTGCAGAAGGTAAGCTTCGTATTGTCTTCTTTTCCCCTTCCCTTCACTCTGGATTTCAGAAGATGTGGTTTTGGCCATTATGCTGCTAGTGAGGAACAGTGTAGTGAGATTCTGTAGACATTAATTTATTGTTGATTCACCAAAAGCAATTTACTGTATCCAGCATTATCTTGGTGATGAGATTGGACACTGCAATTATTTTTTCCTTTAAAGTAATGTGCAGTTCTTTAGTAATTGCTACTAACTCTGTTAACAGTCTGTGAAAGAATGACAGAATTGTTCCTGTCCAACCAGTGTTACACTTAATGTCTTTTTCCAAGGGTAATCCTGTTAAAGCATAGGAATGAAATGTGAGGGTTTTGACACTGGTAGCTGTTTCATACTGGCTGACAAATGATTGCTGTTCAAAGTGCTGCCTGCCCTGCTGGACAAGGGGCTCAGTCAGCAGGCTGACAGCATGTGTGATGCTACAGGAAGCAATGGATGGGCTGAAACTTACCCCAAAAAGCCCACAAGCAAACCCAAACTGCGACAGCCTCCCTCAGCTTGATTAGCAGTGTCCGGGTAAGAGCAAGTAAAGGCTGCCTGCAAGGACTTGCAGGGAGAGAAGGAATTTTTTGGTTTTTGCTCTGCCTAGATTGGTTTGAGTAATGCTGCCTATTTTTACTGAGCTTACAACTTCCAAAATTACCTTGGTGTTCAGAGCCTTGACCCAAGCCTCTGCTGTGCCCTGAACAGCATTTTGAGAGTCTTTGTGGCTGTGGGTGTGTGTCAAAAGGGTGAGTTACTCTGGAATGCAAATGTGGATTTACGGGAGGCTGATGATGCAGGTATTTGCTAAGATGGTAAAGGAATGGTAAGTAGTGTCTGTGATTCTGCACAGCTGCCATCAGTATTATAAACATGGTTTGAATTTCCTCGGAGAGGATGAATCTAGTGCTGAGAGGTTACATTTGTTGAAGGGCACACTCCATGGTACACATGCAGATCAACTTCTTCCATCAAGGAAAGCAACGTGGTCTGTTCTCCTGAGGGCTGCTCCATCTCCTGTCTTCCCTGCAGCCCGTCCTGTGCCAGCCTTCTGGCTCTTCTGCCTGGTGGTAACACTTGCTCTGGAGCATCAGAGAAGCTGGAGCCAAAGGTGTGCCCACTTGGTACAGGACTGGTGCTTCCAGCAGTGTCCACACATTGTGCCAGAGCCCCTGTGATGCTGTGCTCCGTTCCGTGCTCTCAGCAGGTGCCTTGCTCACCGACACCAGTGGCTCCCTTTTGGTTTTGCAGGCTGGAAGAGCAACCAAAACCCACAGGAAAAGCAGAAGTGAACTGCTCTGTCCCTTGCAAACAGCTCACCCAGAGCACGGGCATTTAGACATGAGCAGTATTGAATCAAGTTGGGGTAAATGTGTTAATTTCAAACATTTGGAATTTCTTCTGTGGTAAATTAGATTCACTTTTTAATGTGAGAGACATTCCAGGATGTGGAAGTGTCCAGAAAAGCCAGAGAGCAGAATCTTTCAAACGCTAACAGTGCGACCTGGGGGTTGTGTGTGGTTCCCCAGGCCTTAAGGAATGCCTTGGAACTGTCTCTCTCTCCAGTAGCTCCCGTTGCCAAAACCTTTGTGCCACTAGGTCCGAGGGTACCCCTTGTCTTGTCCAGATGATCCTCTTTGCTTTGATGTAGCTCAACGCAGGTGGGACGTGTTCGGCACGTGAGGCCGGTGGGAAGGGCTCACTCTAATTTCTCTTCTCTTGCTTAACAGGAAGGAGTTTTTTGAAGGCTGCAAAGCAATAAATGCAGACAGCATTGATGGCATTTGTGCAAGGTTCCCCAGCCTCCTAAACGAAGCCAAGCAGGAAGATAAATTCAAGGATCTCTACCGTTTCACCTTCCAGTTTGGCCTGGACTCTGAAGAAGGACAGAGGTCGCTACATCGGGAAATAGCCATTGCCCTTTGGAAATTAGTCTTCACCCAAAACAAGCCCCCTATTTTGGACCAGTGGTTACACTTCCTAATCAAGAACCCCTCAGGAATCAAGGGAATCTCCCGGGACACGTGGAACATGTTTCTAAATTTTACTCAGGTGATTGGACCGGACCTTAGCAACTACAGCGAGGACGAGGCCTGGCCGAGTCTCTTCGATACCTTTGTGGAGTGGGAAATGGAGCGAAGGAAAAAGGAAGAGGAAACCAAATGCATCCTGTCCTCGGACACAGAGGGGCTGTGCGCGGACGAACAGACTTAGCGGTGGCCAAGCAGCAGTGACAAAAGCAACTTGTTGCCCTTCACGAAATGTAAACTCTGGATGTTTCTGGAAATTACCGAGGCTCCAGATTTTTCTACTTTACACCTTTTTCTGCCTTGTCTTTGAAAGGGCTCTAAAATGCTGTATCATGTTTTAGGCACTTTCTTAATTTTGGTTATTCCTTTTACTCTTGCCCTGAAATATTTGACCCTGGCTACAAGTTAAGCATTTTTGGGTTGTTTTTTTTTTTTTTTTTTTAAGACTTCAGATTAGTATAAATAAGTCTGATACTTCTTGCACAATGTAGATCTTTTTAGTTAGGTTAAATTAACATTGCTAAATTATACAGTGCCAGATTAAGTTTTTCATACTACATCTGTCAGGGCAGGTCTGTACTGTGTGTAGTGCTGTTTACATTGTTGAAATTTTAGGCTGTAATAATTTTAAGGTTTTATACCAAGATGAACAGCAGTGTTAACTATAAATGCATTAATCCTGGGTAATAAGGCTCTAAAATCCAACATAAGCAACAGCTTTTTGTAATATGGCTAATTCCCATTTTGAGCTAACTCCTAGTGAATGAGTCCAGATCATTCCTTTTTTTGGACTTTCAAACTAAATGTTGGGATTGTTTTATAAAATTACTGTACCTGTCAGTCAACTGAGTGGTAGATGACGATTTGTATCTAAATCTCTTTACACATTCACGTAATAAAAGAGCAGTACTACCTCAGTTTTATTGAAAGTGGACTTGCTGATGGACTTCCATTTTCTCTGGAAGTTGTATTTTTGTGGTTACATTGAGACTATTTTTACTTGACTAAAAGAACCAAAGGTTCTGCTTCTTAAGTTTGCTAAACATTGACAGAAGCAACAGACAAATCCTAAGTCTTCAAGGAAAACTGTGGTATAATTCTGCTTTAACTTGTTTGATTTATACCTAAAGTATTACCTTACTTGTCTGGCAAGCACAGTACTTCAATGTAAGGAACTATCTTTTGCATTAATATTGACAAACCAATTTTTTAAAGCATATGTTTAATTGCTAAATTGCAGTTAATACTCCACACTTTCTGGAGCAACAATATCGGCATCTGATGACAAAGTGAATTCTTAACGTGTTCTTAATGACAACAGTGTAGATGAGTCATTTTTAGACTGATTTGATAATATTTGGATAGGAGTCAATTTATTATTTTACAATGCCTGTATTGGGACTATTTGCCTGTTGAAATTGTTGTGACTTAAAGGGAGTTTTATTAACACTGGTTGAAACTTTTTTGGTTATTGATGCTACCTTTTTTAATTTTAGTACGTCAACTTTTTTACACCTTTTGGTAAAAGGATTGATTGCCAAGGCTTTCTCTATAGCCAAGTGCTGGCTTAATGAATTTGTATACTTCTGTTACATACCTTTTATTTTCAGAGCTGCATTTCAGGATCATAAAACAACTTCAGCTGAAAAAAAACCAAAACCAAAACAAAAAAAGCCTGGACAGTCATCCATAGCTTCTAATGGCTTTTGTGATATAAGGGTGTTAAAGCTAAAAGGAAACAGGTGTGAAGTGGTGAGCTTGGCAGCAGGGCCGGGATGTCAGCGCTGCACATCTGCTGTGCCCCAGGGACGTTTGCAGAGAGAGGAGTAGGAATTCTGCCCGAATTCTGGGACTGGCTTTGCTGGTGTGCAGCCCTGCAGTAGCTTGGCTTGGAGGTCATAAATCACTAACAAAATGTGGGTAATGCAAACTGTTTAAGAACAAACCCACAAGCCACAGATAGTATCTCTTTCATCTAATAAAAGGAGAGTTTGGTCCATGCTACTCTTGCTGGGAGACACGCTGTGGAAAACAAATGTGGTTGTTTTAGATGCAGCTGAATCTGTCCCTTTGCAGGGGGAGAGCCCTGAAGTTGCTGTTTTTTGGGTAAATACACCCAAAGCTTTGTCCTTGCTTCTCTAACATTCTGTGGCACAAAAGCGTTTGGCAGCAAAACCTTATTCTTGATTTGGTGAGCAAAGCAGGCCAAGGCACTCGTGCTGGAATCGTTGAATTTATTGGGAGACTTTTGCTGGTGCTGTTATTTTTAAAAGACTAAAATAAATTCCCCAACAGAGGCTGCTTTGTTAGGAAAAGTTCCAAATGGAGACTGATTTGATAGTAAATGGAGACTGTATTTGTAGGTTTGAGACTCTTCATTCATTCAGCTATTAAATGCTTTGTTCGTCCCTTGGTTTTTTCCCCCTAAAGGAAATTTAAAATGTCCAGAATGTGAAGAGTAACTATTCAAATGGGTAGCCAGTGCATGCATGCACACCAGATCATGGCAGCTTGTGATTTACACCCTAGCATGCAGCTCCAAAGGATATGAGGGACAGAGCTCTTTAAGGAAGGTGTTTATCTTGTGGTTGGAATGTGGACAGCAGTGAGGAAATCAATGTGTAGCACATCAGGCTCAGCCCCTGTAATGTATCAGATGTAATACAGCTTCTTTTTAGAGGCGGAGGTGAACACGCAGGAAGGGAAACTCTGGTTTCCTGTTGGGGGAGGGCCATGGCATTCCCAGCGCCTGAGTCCCACGTGTGCAGTGTCTGCTCCTGTTCTGCTGCTTCCAGCCAGGCAGGAGCAACTCCACCCCCTGGGCAGGGTACCTGCAAAAAGAACCAAACTATCTAGCGAAGTGTCACTTATTTTTAGTTTAATTCCAGTCCTTTAACTACCATTTACAGAATGCAAACCAGAGCTGTGTCAGTTTTAAACTCCCGAGGCAGGAGCTGAGGGTGCAGCTCTTTGGCGAGGCCGTCAGACCTTCTCCTGGATTCCCGGGTGATTTTGTGATCCCAAACGAGACTCGCCCGCACTCTGTAATGCTGGGCTGAAGGAGTGGGGTTTGTGTGTGTTTCTGAGAAGTCTTTAATAATATTGGAGCCTCTGAAAATATGCTTGGTTAATGGTTAAACTGTGAATATCGGTGGAAGAAGCCAAATCCATTCACTCTTCATTTTTATATAATTTAATCCTTCATTGTGTAGGGCACAGGACTGTAAGTGAGCAGTGATTCTGATGAAATCCTTGAAACCATTGCAACTGTTTCATTTTTTTAAAAATTAGATTATGCTTTAGGAAACTTTATGCATGTAGTGAATCTGCTGCAACTTGGCATAAATAACTATAGGTAACTATATAGATAGAGTAATATACTGGAAAACTGGTCTGACATCCACAATCTGTGGCATTTTACTGCCTTCTCTTATATGCAAAGAAATACAACTCCTGTAAACTTTAGTCCCTAGTAATAAAACACTGACCACCTACACTATAGTATAGTTTGCAACACCTTTAAAATTTGGCTTTCATATCAGCTGGAGGCTTAATTGTGCTAATTTTTACTTGCGTGGGTGCATTTCTGAGGTCAAAGACTATCTATTGATTCAAGTAAGGATTTGAAAGATCCCACCCATAGCTGGCCATAAAACATGACCGAGGAAACGAGTTGGAATTGAACACCAAATTGTGAGTTTACTTGCTGCTGGTGCTATTCTACGTGGAGAATTACAGCTTTTTAGTACCGTGCAATCCTGGTGAAAGGACCACAGGAAAATGACTGGAGGTGTGGCAGGTGGCACAGAAGCAGCTGCAGCTGTGGCACTTGGGACTGTGAGAGCCACTTCCCTGGGCTGGCATGGGAGATCTGGATCAGCTCTGAACCAGGGCAGCTCAGCCAAGCCCAGCTCAGAGTGTGAAATGAGCTCAGGCTGCTCTGCCGAGGAGGGAGGGGCTCGGGTTGGTGGCAGAGGGATGCAGGGGGAGGTCACAGTGCTGGGGGCAGCAGCAGCTCTGCTGGGTGACTTTTATTTCACTCTCTGTGTGTCCATCAGAGCCTGAAGAACCCACAGATCCAGGACTAGCCTGTCACCCGTGGTTCCCAGACCTATGCACTGACCAGTGACCGTGGACTTTTCGTGGCACTGTCCACTTGAGTATCATACTTACAGTTCTAAGCCTTGTTTCCAAAAAAACCCCAACAAAGTTAAAGAAACCATGTAGTTAATAGCCACCTCAGTTGTGATATAGCTTGTTGGCTGAGGTTACATCATTCCCATTCTTTGGTAAATAATAGTCATTGTGAGTTTCTGGGTCTTGCAGCCTTGTGTTCTGCAGTGTGATCCTTTTTTAGAAGGTCCTTGGTAAATTGGGCACCCAGTTCTTCCCTTGAGCCAACTCTGCTCAGTGTGTGCATGTGAATTTAGCCTTTCATATTAAAAAGGAAGATGCTTAACCTGAAACTCAAAATTCTTCAGGGTAGTGCTTCAATATAGAGAAAAACATATTTTTTCAAATAAGTATTAAAGCAAAGTGTCTGCTTAAATTTTATTGTGTGCAAACAAACCCACCAGTGTTAACATTTTCTCTCTGGACTATTGAAGATTGAACCTTTGGTTTTATAGTGTGAACTGAAGTGAAATTCATGAGATTGTAAGACAGAAGGAAGGCTGTAACTCCTTCACCATGAAGTACGTAGGTATCTCTACCTCTTGTTCTTAGACTTGAATAGTTTAAGGCTACCATCCTTTTGTGCCAGGATTTTATGCCTGGATGAGTAACCTATTTTTTTAATTGACCCAAGTTAAGTATTATCTATTTGCCATAGTTTTTGGTATCCTGCATTTAACCTGTATGCAAAGGACCCTTTGGAAGGGGGCCGGGTCAAGCTGCAAACAAGAGTTGGTCCTCCTGGGTGCTACTTTTGGAGTGCAATAGAGCGAGCGAGCAGAGCTGCGTGGCCTGGGGCTCAGGGGCTTCTGTCACCACACATCCTCTTCCCTGCTCAGGCTGCCTCCACTGACAGTGAATTGAAGATGGAGCAGCTGCTCCCCAAGAGGGAGTCATCAGCCTTTTCATTTGCCCTTGGAAAGCTTTAGGACCCACCTGATGTAGTGCCATGAGCGTATTTTTCTTTTAATCAAAAATACTGTGTTTTGTTCCATGTTGGACTGGACTCGTAACACCCAGCAAACATGGGAGCTGCGAAAGTGCAAAGGCTGCACGCATCCTTTTTCTCTGAGGTCAGAATCCTGCTCAGGGTAAAACCCTTGTGCTTGAGCAAAGCTGGAGCGTTCTCAAGGGAACTGGAGATGCCGGAGTGGCTTTGGTGCTCAGCTGTGTTCATTAATGCATTGGGGGTGTTCTTTTCCATGCAATGCGTCTGTGCCCTTCCTTTCCTCCGCCGAAGCAAACTGCAACAGAGTTGCTGTCACGGCAAATCCCCCCTAGTGCGATGCTGTAGCATGTGCTGCTGCAGGATTCTTCCAGTGTGAGGGCTGGTTTTGGGGTGTGACCTCTTGCACTATCAGGACGGGCACGTATTTCAAGAGAACGGGGGACATGTGAGATAATAGGTGAAAGGAGCATGTACGTTCTTGTTCTAACAGCTTGCCTTAAATCACTGACATTGCAGCGGTTCCTTGCTACTATTGCAATCCTCAGTCTTTGAAAACCCGACAGGTTCTGTAGGTAACTGTTTTTTGTTTAATTTTTTATAAGTTTCTATCTTTGCATAATTGCACTCTTCGGATAAGCCCTTTTTGGATAACATGTCATTTCACACACAGGGAAAAAGATCCATCTCCAGTGTTTGTGCTGTAAAGTGTTTCGTTCCCCCCCTGTAAATTATATCTGGACTAAAGGTTGCCTACTGTTGAAGCAGCGTGTTTACTTGAATGTTGCCATTTTATGCAGTTGGAGCTGCTGACTCTTGCTCCTCTCTGGGCCCATAGGAGTGGAGATTGTGTGACCAGAGGTGGCGAACCTGCACAGAGTATCGGTGGAGCTGAAGGCTGGCTGCTACTGCCACGTGTGTTACATGTTAGAGGACTTGGCAGATCAGTGCTCCATATTATGAAGTTGTGACTTTTTAAGTCACGCTAAACAAAGTTATTTGAAAATACACTTGCTTTCCTATCTGTAAGTTGGAAATAGTCTTTGAAGAAGAGATGGTCTGGCAGGAGGGTCGGAGGGCCTCGTGCTGTTAGTTGTTGAGTAACTCAAGTTCCAGGAGCCACGGATGGGGCAGGCAGGATTCTGTCCTGAGCCAGCGCTCTTGGGGTTTCCACTGGCTGGTCTTGAGGGCATGAAGCAACCGCAGGGCCTTGGGGGGCTGCCTGGAGAAGGGTCAGCCTGGGAGCGCTGCTGGGTGCAGCTTCATTTCTTCCCTGTGGATTTGGGGCCCCAGTTCAGCCTCGAGTCCCCCTCTGTGGGAGGAATGCATTTGGGTGGTGTTTGCTCCCAGAGAGGTGACGCGGTGTAACTGAGGGAGCACCGGGAGCACGGCGGTGCGTGGCGGCCCCTGCGCCTCGCGCGAGCACCGCTCCCTGCGGGGCCTCTCGGCTCCCCAGTAACCAGCGAGCGTGGGCAGGCTCAGATCTGCTGGTCCTTGTGCCGGGGCTGTTTTGCCTTTTCAGACTTACCCAGGAGATAACCCTGTATGAGCCAGTTTTCTCCCTCTGGGGAATGATGAATGTGTTGCGTGTCACGGAGCAGCCCCGTGGTTCCTCTTTGGGACAGCAGTATCAGAAGTGCTGTGTAAATGTAATGCTTGAAAACAGCTGGAGTAAATTCTGTTTCATGTAGGATTTTTTTTTTTCAAGGGGATGCAGCCAAATTTGAAACCTGATCTAGAGGAAAACTGGGAGAATTTCAGGACAATGCGTCTACTGAATCCCAATCTACTGAATTGGTTTGTAGTTTCAGTTACTTTTCTTACATCAAATATTCTCACCGTTGGTGTCTGGAACAGAATGGAAACAGCATCTTATGGAATGTGCAATCTAAGGCACAATGCAAGTAGGGTGTGATAAGAAGGTTGTCTTTACTTGATAGCAATCCTGAGTGCAATGTTTTTGTTATGTCCCTTTTGGAAGAAGAGCATTAAGTACAGTCTGAGGTTTTTCTTTTCTTATAAGCAAAGCATTGGTTTGTCCATTACAGACTTCTTGTGAAATTTGTGCCAGATGTATATTAAATATTTTGGTGCTTTTTCTAATCCAAGCTGCCATTCATTTACCTGTGAGATTATTGTATTTCTGTATATTTAAATGACCAACCCCTTAAAGAAAAAAAACAAAACAACAAAAAAAATTCCTTTAGTCACAGTGTATCCTGACTACTGTAGCTTGTAAATGTTCCAAAGCTTCTGGGTTTCCTGTATTCCAGTAAGGTTTGAGGGGAGGGGAACAGCTACAGAAATCTCACCCGCTGGAAAGGGGACTCGCACGCTGTTCTGTGCGTTACTGAACAAATGAGTAACATTTGTGGTGTTTACATAACGACACGTTGGTGTTCACTTTTTTGTGCTCAAGCTTTGTACAAAATGTCTTATTTAAAGCTGAAGTCCTTTTTACATTTTTCGATTAAAAAGGGACAAATTACTTATTTTTTCATGCCTATGAATAGGACTCTTGCTAGTTTTATTTGTGATGTGAGTTTCTCAAGCAGGACTCCTGGGTGCTCACTAAATCCTGCCTAGTCCTTGCAGGGAGGTGACCACATCGTTTTTAAGTGTGTGGAAGGAAAGCTAGCTGGCTTTTTTCAACTTTGCAGCGCAAATGTCAGCAGCAAGGAGATGCTGAACGTGAACAGCCTGAACAGGAGCGAGTCCTTAGAGAGGGGGGAGTGCTGGGGTCAGTGTGCCCGAGCTGCCTGGGGCCCTGCTCTGTGCTGGGCTGCCTCGGCAGCAGGGACTGGCTGTGCTGCTGAGGGCACCGGCTCCCCTTCACCACTGATGTTGGTGCTGATGCCAGTTTGCAGTAGCTGCAGCCAAAGGATGCCAGCACACTTGGAGTGGCCAAAGTACCTTTTTGTAAGAAAAAAATTGGCTGCGTTCATCTCGCTGAAAAAAAGATTTAATTTTCAGGTGGCTTTAAATTTAGTCATTAATGACACTGACAGGAGCATGTCCTGCCTGCTCACTGCTGCTTCTGGGCTTGTGCTGAACTTGGCTTTCTCCTGCTTGCCTGTATTTGCACCTGCTCCTCCATGCAGCAATTCCCAACTTCCAGATCCCAGCGTAAGGAGAGAGCCCAGCACAGTGAACTTGGGGTTGGAAAGTAGGAGGGTGTAAATATTCCATCAGCTGTATTTAATAATTTCTGGAATTATAACTATTTCAACTTTATCTTGGCCTATTCCAATTCACATGAAAAAATCCCTCCTCTCATGGTCAAACCTTTTAACAAACATTTCCTTTTAATTTTTCAATTTTTTTTTCTGAGTGCCAAAAGCTCTTCTACGCATCCTTGTGCTTGGAAATTCTGTATGTTAATAAGAGATGCTCAAGCAGCCTCTATTTTAGGTGGCAATGGCTGCAAAGGACGGGTCTGGAGCCGTCAGGTGGCAAATCACCTCATCCTGCTTCCAGCCCCCTGTGGAAAGCCACGCTGTGCCAAGTCCACACAGCCACGTGCTTTCCTTAAAACATCCCTTGCCCCTCCCACAGCCACACGGAAACTTCTTTTTTTCTTTTTTTTTTTGGTGTGTGAGGGGAGGGTGGGGATGGTCAGGGAGGGAGAAGAAAGTGGAGATTGCCCAAGAAGTCTGAATCACCGATTCCTCCGTTCCGTGGAACAAGTACAGCACTTTCCCAGAAAGGAGGCAGCGACTCCGGTTCAGGAGCTGGCACCGCGCGGCTCCAGAAATCCCCCGGTTCCTGGGGCAGCCGGTAACTGCTGTTCAGCTGCTGCAGCTTCCACACGACCCCGGCTGCCTGCTTCATGGCCTGGGGTGTTCCGGGGAAGGTGCCCCAGCTGGGAGCTTGGTCTCCGGCAAGGAACGGCACCCCACAGGCCCACCCTGCCCCAGCACCTGCCTGGCTCCACCCTCCCACAGCAGGAAGGGTTAATGGAAAAGGTTTTGTGCTCTAAGACATTTTGAATGGCTTTTATTTTTAGACTTTGTAGGAGATACAGAGTGAAAGCCTATTGTTCTTCTGGTAAGAGATCTTTACAAAGACATCAATATTTAAAGTAATTAAAAATATCTTAACAAAAGACTTTGCTTAAAAACTTGGCAGTTTAACAAGCACTCCTCCCTTCATCACCTTTTATTCCCATCAGACCAAGGCCAGATTGTGATCCATGCGTGCTGCAACACAAACAAGAGGGGTGTTAGTTCAGCTCGGTTCAGCCTGCATGCACATAACCCTGCTGGGCTGGTACTGAGGCCTGCAACCCCCAGGGTCAGCACATTGGAAAAATGAATTCTTTTTCCACCCCACAATTATTTGGCATTTTTTTTAATCAAGAAGCCTCCTCTGAACTGTTGGTCCTCTGGGAAGCAGTAATACAGGAACCTCACTTGGCAAGAAACCCCTTCCTTCCCAGCCTGAGATGGAGTTCCCATCTAACCCGCTCAGCAGCCTGAGAGTGTGAGCCGGGCTCTGTGGGCTTCCACAGGCTCCCCGTGGATGCAGATTCCTGAATCCACCTGTTCTGCTGGTGGGATTCTACCCCTCGGAGATGGAAGCTTGTGCCAAGCGAGAATAGCTGGAAATGGCCCTCGAAAAGTGAATTTGGATGCGCTGAGCCCAGGGACTGCTGCAAAGGACACCTGGTGTGGGCTCAAACCTTCCCGTGGGGTCACAGGTGAGTGTGCAGGGTACCTGGGGTGATACGGGGTGTAGAGAAGAGGAAAATGATTGCTCAGAAATGTAAAAGCTGATGCAGTTTTAGGCCAAAGAAAGCAGCAGCTGATCCAAGGCCCACAGGCACCCAAGTGCCCGCAGCCAGGTCAGCCTGGGCAGTGTTTGAATCCGAGCTGTGCTCAGGGTGACCTGCAGGGAATGCTTTGCTGGTAAGGCAGGAACTGCTGCTGGTTCAGTTTGTAACCTACAGTTTGGGGGATGGGGGGAAGAACAACTTATGCTCTATTGAAGATGATAAATTATAAAAATTATCTTTTTTCTTTAAAGTTATTAGTAACTGAACAGTTAGAGCAAACCACACCAAGAGCAGCCCTTGGCTGAAATGGTTTGTCAGTCATGAAGCCTAAATTTCTCTTGGCTTCAGATCAGTCTCTCTTCTAGGGACACAGTTTGGAGCAGAGGATTATAGAGCATTGTGGCTATTCCCAGGAAGCTTTGGAAGTCAGGGAGGGGAACCTGGCATGGCTGCACAGCCAGGCAGAAGAGATGCTGCTGAGCAGCTCTGGCTCTGCTTCTATTCCAGGGCGTGTCTGGTGTCTCCACAAGGAACAATGCCCCTTCTGCTGAAGGGCATTGAAGAAAAGCAAAGGTAGATGTGACCTTTATTAGGCTGAGCAGTGACAGTGAGAGCACAGAAGGCTGCTGAAGTGAGTGTGTCCTCAGTAAGCAGGGCTCAGCTCAGGGAAGACTGAACCTTTCTGGTTAATAACTAAGCAGCCTGTGGCAGTTCAGGCCCCAGGGGTGAAATGCAGGAAGCCCACGCCAGCTGGAAGCATCCCTGACACCAGCACTGCAGCCCAACTCAAAAGCTGAAGGACTCAGTGGACATATCTGGGTTTTCTCCTTTTTGTCCATCACGTGAGAAAAAGGGCATGAACCACCTCCTCCATCAGCTGGGGCTGAAGCACAGACATTGGGGTGCCACAACACAACAACTGGTAGGTGAGGCCTTGGCTGCAGTAATTAGGTGGTTTTAAAAACCAAACAAAAACCCACCAAAACCCCCCAAAAAACCTGCCTGCTGTGGAAACTCTGCTTGATTCTCTCATGGCCACATAAAACTTACCTCACTGTCAGTGGGGATAAGACGTCCATGGGGGGAGGTGGGTGAACTGCTAAGATCTGTACAAATTAATCAACACTGTGGACTCACAGATCCCTGAATTGTGCCTCAGGCCTGCTTTGTGGGCAGAATGTAGGGCTGAGGTTTTATTGGCCCAACATGAAAGTCAGATTAAGTACAACAGCTTCTTCAGCCTTTCTCTTGGGCTTTCTCTTCCTTGTGCAGGGCTTTAATTTTTAATAGATTAAGATAAAAATATTTGGCTCTGTATTTTCCTTGGTTCTTTGCAAAATAGGCAGCAAGTTACCTGTTCACTCCAGGAAAGAGAACAACACACAGGGTGTTATTCTGCAGGCTTCTATAAAGCTTTTTGATATGGTGGTCCAACTTCTTCACCTTTTTCCTTAGATCCTGCTCCTGCATAAGAGAATAGAAGCATTACAGTCCCTCATTCATCAGCAATTAACTTCTAAGTGTGTGGGGAGGCTGAGACCTGTGGGCTGGCACAGGTGAGGGCAGCAGAGATGCTGCTTCTGCCTGGCAGCGCCGTGCCCTGCCCAAATGGCACCACAGCTCCCTCCAGGTAAAACTGAGAGCTGCACCTCCAGAGCTCTCAGCCAGAGCTCTTCTCTCCTGTGCAGCCACACAGCCACTCACCTCTCCCTGTGGCTCAGCTCCTGTGCCACCTGTGCCCTGTCAGCTCCCCGTGCCAGGCTTCAGTTCCTGGGCAGCACCACTCACTGTCCTGTGCAGCTATGCTGGCTTCAAGGCTACGTATGGTTGCAATACCCTGCAAACATCACCTTCTCTCGTGGTATTCTCTCTCAAACTGCTCTGTGGGAACATCCTTGGCAGCCCCTTTGCTCCAGCACAGGGAGACCCTTCTGTCACAAGCAGCTCTGCACCTCAGTCAGCTCAAAGTTACCACTCCAGGCTCCCAGGGCAGTGCCTCCCACTAACTGCAACAAACAGCAGCAGAGCCTCACACTCACAGAGTCAGACAGCTGCTCCATTTTCTCATAGAAGATGTGTTTTCCTTGCTTCCCATTGCTGTGATTCGTCTGCCAAATCCATCTCCAGAGGTGACCTGGAGCAAGGGCATTCCTGCTTCTTAGCTCGCTACCCTTCATGGTCCATCCATTTAGAGCTTCAAGGGCATCCATGGCACTCTGGGGATTCTGGAATTCTGAAATGCAAAGAGAAGGGAACATGCTTTGGCAGTGCTGTAGCTCCCTCCTTGGCAGGGCGAGGCAGGGCTAAAGGTGTGGAGCAGGATGGAGATGAGAAACAAATCACTGCAGCAAGCAGATGCTCATCCTTGTGCAGATAAACATCAGACTCGAAGTGCCAGTTGGCTGCAGCAGCACTCATCGAGCTGTTCTCACCTTTTAGAGGTGATTACTGGTCTGTGTGCAGCTGCACAGTAGCCAGCCCTCACATGGAAGTACTGGAGTCCATCAGCTACCCTGGAATTTTGCTAAGTAAATGTTTGGGGTTTTTTTAAGCAGGTGTTTTTTCCTCTTAAATATTTAGCTGTAAAGTGCCCCTCCAAACAATATGTGCTTTCATCTTAAATACCATGCCTTTGAGCATACCTGAGTTTCAGTAGCTCTTGCTGTGTCTGTGCAGAGTCCCTAGGGCTGCTGAATGAGCTTATTTGAAGGAAATAAGCAGGCTGTGTGTGAAGCTACTTACTGAGGAAACAGCAGTTCCTGTGCTTTCCACTCTGAAGATCCTTTGGCAGGAACAGTGTTTCCAGGTCTTTCAACTGGCTGAATTCTTCCTGCAGGTCTCTCTCTGTTAATGACTTCTTTAGACCGGCCACATAAATCACACCTTCATTTTCTACATCCAGTTCTAATTCCTTAATCAGAACATTGCAGTCCAGCATTGCTGCAGTGACCGGTCTCTGGACCTGGATGCAGCAGGAATAAAGAGCATTATCAGCCCACACAGCTCTGTGTTCTGAGCTTCTATTTTAAAGTATTTTTCTCCCATTACCAGAAGCAGACAGGCTATTTTCCCTCACTTGAAATAAATATGACTAATGAAGGCTAACCTCAGTAGTCATGATAAAGGGAGATCATATTTGTAATGCAGAAACACTGTAAAACTAAAATGCCATACTCCGTACAGCCCTGTTACTTGGATCTGCCTTTCAAAGCTGCAGCTGGAGGTCAGAATGCTTTCTAACTCCCTTCTGCTGAGAGGCAGAAAGGAGAAAAAGAGGGATATGGCCACTTCCTTTCTGCCAGTGGCCCTGAGCTGTGCAGGGACAGAGGGGCTGCCACAGCACAGGCAGCCAGCACTGGCCCCGACCCTGCTGGGATGGCACAGAGCCACTCTGGAGGCTGTGCCTGGGCTGAACACAACTGGGGCCTCTGCTGTTTGCCTTGTTTACCTTAATGCAGGATCCTGCCACCTCGGCTCCATTCAGGCTTTCCACAGCAAGCTGGGCAGCTTCCAGCACTCCGTACTGGATGCAGACATGTGGCTTGGAACAGAACAACAAGGTACTTCAGCTTATCAGTGAGACACATTAGCCCTCCCTCTTAAAAAGTCAGGCCTCAAAGTTGTGCTTTCTTTTAAAAATAGAATATAAAAAAGTTTGGGGGTAATTTATGTAACACTCCCCATACTCTAGCTGTTTAAAACCCCCTTCAATTAACACAACCCTTTTTTTCCACCTTTGGCTATTAAAGGCCTAAATGACAAAAAGCACCTCAGCTTCTCCAGTGCTCAGTCCTCTGAGCAGGACGTGAGCTGCTTGTGTTCTTGTCATTGTGTGGAGCAGCGTTTTAGGTACCCTGAATGATTGTAGCTGATGACTAAACTACCAGAAAAAACTCCCAGCAGAACAACTGGTATTTCTGTGGTTCTAATCCATACCTTTCCAAGAGATTACTCAGACCTTCCAGGCCTGTCAGCAACATTTGAGTGCTCCTCACCTGGAATGTTTCAGTTACCACTGTAAGGGACTGGATTGGTCCACACCTCCCAAATTCTTTCTTCACAGACTTCATGCAGAAGTTTTCTTCAAAAGGACCTGCGTAAATTGTCAGCATGTCAGTCAGCTTGCTTCTCACCTGTTGGAACACAGATTAGAGAAGGCACTTCACAAAGCAAAGGAACTAACTACTTGGTGCCTCCTGATAAATCACATCTCTCTACAAGCTCAGCATGAAGACTCTTCTCAAACAAAAAATAATACCTTTTCATGAAGTCCAGCATGAAGGTGAGATGCAATGTACTCTGGACCCAGACTGAACTGAATGATACTGAATTTGGACAGGGGAACATCTTCCAAGGCTCTCTGAAGAATCTGGAGGGAGAAGAGCATACAAGGCTCAAAGAGGTATGAGACAATTGTACTGCAGAGGATCAGAAACAAGGCTATTGAATTTAACTCCCAACTTTTAATTTTCATTATTGTCCAAGAAAGCCCTCAGGCAGAAGTTCCTCTCTGGTGAGTCATGAGAGGATGCAGAGGATCAAAGCTCATTTCCGAAATGCTCAAATGGATTTAGCTAACCTGGTATTAACACTATTGCTAACAGTACTGTCAGGCAGCTTTTTAAAATAGGACTCATCTGCCCACTCCCAGAACAAGAACAACTTTGAACTATTTTGATGCTTAGACCAACCCACTCTAAGTCCATTCACCTGTTTGTTTGAAGTGCTCAGGTTCCTCTGACACAGGCCAGAAGAGTCTAGTCCCTGTCTGCCCAAAAGGAGGGGTTTTTGGCCAGTCACCTGCAGACAATCTAAAAAACTAGCAGAGAGAAGTATGCTGTGAATCACAGTACTTTTCAATATGGGGAATCAAAAACATCCAAGAAATGCTTGTCAGAGAATTAAAGCTCATTAAAGAAATTTGAAAGAATATTCTTGTCCACAACATCAAAAGAAGCCTAGGAAATACTCTGTGAAATTTAAGATGAAACTGCTGAAAGTTTTTCAGCACTATGCTGCAATTATTTGTGTCCCTCTGAAGATCTGGATGGCTTCTGAAAAACATAGGCACTTGTTTGATTTTACTGAGGATTCAACAGAAGGAAAAACATACACATTTGAGAATCTTATTACCATGGTTTGGATAATGGTGGAGGCTCATTCAGCTGCTCCTGGAACCCACATCCTTGTGGCTGGAGCACAGCTTTGTTCTGTGAGACCTCAGCCAGTTTTTCAGCTGTCAGAAGCATCTCCAAGTTTAGTTCTGCTACCTTGGGGAAGGAGGAGATTATTAGTTGGCTTTCATCTCACCAGCTAATTGCAGCTGACCAAAAAGCCTGTGCTTTCCCTCTGAGTCATGTAGGCACACTCCAGCAGTGCAGAAGCACGGGCATTCATTTCTTGCCTTATTATTTTCTGTTGTCATTTTCGAGCATGCAGCACTCACAGCATCAACAGGCAATCATCTCCAAAAAAGTTCTCTCAGAAATCAACAACAAGAGGGACTCATAAAAACAGCTGAATCACTACCACATCACACAAGGGCTCTCTCTTCTGCCATCTAGAAAAGCTACAGGCATTCCTGCAGGCTGGAGGGGATTCCTCAGTCCTCCTTTGCCCAGTGCCCCTCGGGAGGCTCAGCAGCAATGCTGGCTGGTGTTGGTGAGTACTGAGCACTGGTGGTGCCCAGGTTATTCAGGCACCTGGGTACAGGCTGAAAGCAACAGGCTGTCAAAAACTGGGGCCTCTATCACAGCTCCATTTTCTCTTTTATATCAACAGGAGGACAGGCAGGAGTGGGGTTTTTTCCTTCAAAAGCACAGCAACATTATGTTCTGTATTTTAGGACAGAAATATTGATTAGATATAACTACCTTTGTTGGTCCTTGCTCAATGAAGAATTGAGCTAATTCCAATGCAGCTCTAGCATCTTCTGTAGGGTCATGCCCAAGCTTCTGTTCACACTGAATCTCCTTCCTAGGGCATCAAAATTAGGTGTACAGGCAGGTTATCTGTTTTTCCACACTGACCAACATCCTGTCTTTTCTAAACTGGGTCCTTTTCAGGCAAAAGAGCTTTCCCCTCTCCAAAAAGGATTTCAGTTCTGTGCAGCAACATTCTTGTGAAATATTCCCCACAGTTACTGCAAGAAATGTTTTTGCAATGTTCAGCAAAACGGTTTATGGAGCTTGACAGAAGCAGTGCTAATACTTGCCACTCTGATGCATGACTATTTTTAGATTTTACTTCTTTCTTGACCAATGGCCCAACTCACAATTTGCACACAGTTCAGTGAAGTTTGGCACTGCAGAGTATTAGCATTCACTATGAGCACGGTGAGAACTGTCTCACTGAGACACTATCAAGTGGTGGCTGACACACTGAGAAATATGATTTGAGTCAGTAAATTAGACTTTCATGCATTAACCTTTCTTTCTTGCCAACTGCAGCTCTCCTTTGTGTGAGCCAGAGTGCCTCTGCTGTTCCACAATTCAGTACACCTCTGCAGCCCTGCAGGAAGGCTCGTTTTGCTGGGACTCAGATCTGGTTGGGTCACAGCATTCCTGCTTGCTCAAAGACAAGCCCATTTATTAAGCTTGCCTGATGTTTTAAGCAGCCAGCAAATTCCTTTTTACTGTGTCTTACTTGCACAACCTGCTCCTTTCTTTTGAATGTTAGTAAAAAATAGTAATTCTGATACTGGTAGTGGCAGAGTAAGACCCTACAACCCACCATGACAGTTTCTAATCTTTCCCATGACAGTACAGTAATAATCTTACCCTAAAACAGCTTTGGCTAGAAATTTTAGCTTAAATCTTCGACCTTCACTTCTGGCAAAAAGCAGTGAGGTATCAATAACGCTGGGGTGGATCATCTGGAGGAGAAAATCATCACCAGTTTAGTTTGGGAACAGCAGACATACAGAATTGGACAGCAACTCCACAGTTTTCTGTGCCTCTGCCTTTTCATTTCAGTTGCCAGCTTCTCACTGACAGCTACCTGATCCACAACAAGAGTGCAAAAGGAATAATGAAACAAGTCCAACTCTCCTTTCTATCTCCCACTCTAGTGGTGAGATCTAGACTGGGTTAGAAAGATTACTCCCAACTCAAGCATTTTAGACTGGTTAAATCACCCACAGAAAGGATTTCAATTCTCCCCATGACAGAGCTGTCAGAAGCATCTGGCTGAAGCAGAGGGGTAAAGCTTCAGTTGCAACAATACCTATGTCTGGACAGACTTCTTCTTTTGGGTTCTGAACAGCCCCTTGCAAATTTTATAGCTGTAAGGAGAGCCTTTGTCTTTTAAATCCTTACAGACATAGGGCTATTCATAATAAAAAACAATTAACAAGTATAACAAGAGCAATTGTTAAAAGAGTTTTCAGGTGTGAAATGAGTAACACAGGGTTGGGAAAAACACTCTTAAAAATATACTCACTTCCAAAGCCTGAAGATCAGAATTTAGAGAATGACCGACCAACACTGCATCGTGGGGAAGCATTTTTTTTAGCCTGGTTTGGATGTCTGACAGCCTTGTCTTCACTGGAAGAAGCATTTTCCTTGTGATTCCTGAGAATCTTCAGAACAAAAGTTGGATGAGTTCAAAGTAACACATTAGAACAGTGTGTGCTGGGAAGTATTACAAGCAGATCCTAAAATATGAACTCGGTGTAACTAATCCCAGAATGCCATTTACTGCTTTCTCTTCCAACCTCAGCGGATATGCTGCAGCTATATTAAACTGCTAATATATAAACTGCTAGGAGTGCTACCACATCTGTTTCAAAAGTTCATTTCTCCCAGGTATTTGTAAGTGATGCAGCTGGTAGCATCAGGTAGCACAGGTAAGGACATACTGCACGTTTGGTGGTGGGAGGAGATGCTTCCCAGTAACCTGAGGGGACTGGCACATCACGTCCTGGATAAAGCGTGGTCAAGTTATTAAGAAGACAAGCCTTGAGTTTTGCCTGCTTCTGTTACAATCCTGAGCCCCACCCTAGAGGTGTGTACAAGCTCTATGCATTTTTTACATATGAGCAAATTGAGCTATGGACTCCATCTTATTTTATACCCAGCAGTGAAGAGTAACTTGTACTGTGCATCATTAATTTGCAACAGAACTTTCCCAGGGACAGTGCACGGCAGATTGCACACATACTCTTTGTCACTTCAGCCACACAGCAAGAGCTGTACTCTTAACGCTGAGGGAAATGCAGCAGCATCTGTGCAAAGCAAAGCCTTGGAAGGTGCTGTGTCAGGCTGGATGGGAAAGGGCTGCAGCTCTGCAAGACAAGGAGGTCAGGAAGGTTTGTGCCAGTGACCTGGTGCGGTAGTTCACCACGGTGCTCTCAGGTTTGACCAGCTCATTCAGGAGGCACTGGCCCTGGGCATCCACCAAAGACACGCGCGTGACTTCGTTCCCTTTCGCCGTCAGGCACTGTCAGGAGGAAGCAGAGGCAGCTGTTGAATCAGCACGATGCTGCCGCTCCAAAACCTGAGCTAGCATCTGCTCTGGCTGCAGCAGCATCACAGCCAAGGAGCTCCCTGACTTAGATCCACCACTCATAGCTGGTGGGTTTGTACTCCACTGTGCTTTGCTTTGATTGTTAGATGTGCGCTGTAAGCACAGCAAACAGAGAAAGGCAAGCACAGCACAGAGAAGAACATTGTAAAGAAGTGCTGATTTCACAGAATCAGTCTGTGCTCTGCGCTGCACGACTGCCACTGCCAGCACCAACCCCAGGGAAGGTGTACAGGTTTAAGGCAGAGCCCAGGTTATATCAATGGTTATTCAATGCTGATGCCAAACAGACATGTCTGCAAGGCTAAAACTGCACTAAAGGAGGACTCTTCACCACAGCAGCTGCCAGAGGAACTGTGATGGCTAAATGAAAGATGTGTGACACAGAAGCATCTCTCCTTTCCCAAACCTTGGAGAGAGCTGAGGAGGAATTCTACAGCACCCTCATGGGTTAGTGCAGCATTGCTGATAGGCCTGGCAGATCCAGCTGCTGCTCTGGGAGCCAGCAGAGAACTGAGCTCTCTGCTCAGGATATTGTTTCTGTCTCATTGCCAGAACCACTTCCGGGGCCTTTCCCATGGCTGCATTAGCACTGGTACCATCGAGGAAGGGGCTGGCAGCAGATATTAAGATATCAGAAGTGGTTTAACAAATACACAGAGTGCTTGGCTCACTTGGGAACAGCTGGTAAGAGCTGGGTGCCTGACTCTTATTTTGTAAGGCCACCCACACTGATTTTTACCATTTCACAATCCAGACCGAAGAGGGGGCTGCTGTCTGTCCTCTGCTGATCACACTCCGTGGAGATGTAGCCCTTGCATCCAGGGGAACCTGGAGGAAAACACACCCAGGAATAAGAAAAAGACCTTTCTTCTACAACTCATCTTATGTGACAAAAACATATCACTGAACTATCAAAATTAAAAACAACCCCCAACATAACAAATCAACTGAACAGCCCTCGCTCCAAAACTGACCTTCTATGGGATAGTCATTTTTTTCCTGCTCTTCTAAAGTTAGAGTATAGCTTGTAAGGCCTTGTTTTTTGTCTCCGTATCTCTGAATGATGGGATCACACTGCAAGTCTGAGCTTTTAGTAATGCACTCGCTGCTGGGGGAAGCCAAGCCTGTGAAATACAGAGGCACCTGTCAAGCTCAGATAGCACTCCCTGCTTGCATGCAGATTCTGCACCAGATGAACACTTAGAGGCTGCACCATTCCACATTTCTATCTGGAACAACGGACTGGAGAGAGAGGGTCAGAGAAAAAGACAGACACGTTTTCTTAGCTTAAATCAAATTTGTATCTCTGTTTCTTTGATTAGATACATCTTAGAATAAAAGAATCACAAAATGGGTAGCAAAGCAGTGGAGTTTGGGATTAAATATGTCAAAAACTTTCTCTTTTTTTGCATTCACTTTGACAAGTGGCCCAGCCTGAGGTACTGAGCCAGTCAGGGTAAGAAGTCTCATGGTTTAAGCCATTGTATGTGTTCCTTTCTAAACGAGTTTACCATGGCACCACCGGGATTGCAGAGGATGCAAAGTCATAAATTTCTGTTCACAGTGAGTCACAGTCTTGAAAGAGACAATACAAAGCCAAACAAAATACCTTGTGGAGTGTTCTGAGGTTTCAGGTTTGCTCCTTCTCCATACAGGCTGACTGGGAAGTTAGCAGAAGGTGTTAATGTGAATCTCTGCAGGAAGCCCTGAGTTAGTGACTTTGAAAGACAGGCAGAAATAACAAGCAAATGCAAGGTTTGTTGATTCCCAAACCAGCCAAATTCAGAGGAGGGTGGATAAAGAAATAGTGGAAATACATTTGGTGTTTTATCAAGTAGAAAAACCAACACAAAGCAAACCTGTTCCAACGAGGGATGATACAGGATTCCTTGTGCTACAGGACAGATTTGCCTTGCCTGATACGAAAAAGAAGGCAAAACTCAACTTTCTTTGATAGAAACTAAAGCCAGTTCCAGTCTTTCCAGTTAAGTTGTGATTTACATTTGCTGTAGTTCAGGAAGAACTCTCTAGAAGCTTGAATTCAAGTCCTTCTTTCTTTCTATCTTCCTTCAAAAATGTTGCTTTTAAGTCAGAAAATTAAAATAATTACTTTAACAATCTTTTGGAGAAATGAGAGAAACTTGACATAAAGTGCAAATAATAAAAGTGATATTTTTCCACCAGTGGGACTGGCATAACTCCACTGAGAGTCTCCTCAGAGCAAATTCCAAATTACGGAAATTATTCCAAGATATTTATAATCTAATTGGCATCCTGTAGATGCAGGATACATAACAGTCAGAGGACTGAAGCATCAAGAAACATTTCAGCTGGTAAGGCTTCAAAGATATAAGTCTTGAAATCCTGTTCCTAATATCACAGCCCTGTCCTTTGTTCTGAGCTTACAACTGCTGCAAACAGATCTTCTCACTTGCTCTAAGAGTCAAGGATGGCCACATCCTTGGAACAGGCAGTAATCCCACTGCAGCCATTATCCCTGGAATGTGGTTTCAGGACTGGGAGAAGTTTATGAGACACCCACAGTTTGGGACTTACATGCCGGAACACTTTCCTGAGGTGTTTGAACTGTAAATAGAATCTGTAGAAATGGAGCTGGCTCATTTCGTGTAGAACAACAACCACAACCCCAGCCAGGTGGCTTTGGTGATAAATACGGCACCAGCTGCAGTTAAAAAAAGAGCAAGAATTAAAAAAAAAAACAAACATAAAAATCAAAGCAAAACAATTATCAAGTACTATTAAAAAAAATTGGAACCAGCCCAGCTTTTAAGTCAGTAAATGGCAAAGTGCCAAATTACTTCAATAAGAAGAGCCTTTACAGCTTATCTCAAACAGCCACATATTCCTGGAAGCAACAGAATATGGGAGACAGAGAAAGAAGAGTCACTGCAAATTTCTGCTGCATCCCATTTCAAGACTATATCTCATTTATATGCATCAGAATGTGAACATACCAGTAACTTCAACTGTAGTGATGCAGTCTGGTGAATTAATGGATCAAAATAAGTTTCACAACAAATAATTTTCTATTCACTATTAATATCCCACTATCTGAAGTGGGATATTTTCTGCTTTGAGTTTCATTGGAAGATTCATTTCATTTCACAGTATTTTTGCTATTCAAGGTTATATACCCTCCTCAGTCTTTCCCTTCCAGTACTGAGAACTTGCCCAGAGAAAGGGAGAAGTGATTAAAATGTTTTTTTTTCTAAAACACTCTACAGAATGCTCTGTTTCCATTACATCTAACATGAGATGTATTAATATTTGTGTTACTATTTTAACAGGGTATTTTGTTGCTCAGTGTGCGGAGCTTCTTCAGTTCCACAGCAGTCATTTAGTTTTACAAAACTGCACGAAACAAAACTACGAAACGGTCGGGTTTCTGCCACAAGAGGAATTCTGCTTCCTGCCCAAGCCTAACAACAACTGTGTCTGCACAATCCAGCTGCCATCACGGCAACTTCCCCTGCACTCGGCGCTGCTGAGGCCGCACCTCGAGTGCCGTGTCCAGTTCTGGGCCCCTCAGTTCAGGAAGGACGTGGAGACGCTTGAGCGCGTCCAGAGGAGGGCAACGAGGCTGGGGAGGGGCTGGGAGCACAAACCCTGTGGGGAACGGCTGAGGGAGCTGGGG
>WEIT01012893.1:0-25475 GCA_013389985.1 Dryoscopus gambensis | reverse complement strand
CGCAGCCGTCGGGGCGCAGGCCCGGGCCCTGCCCGATGCCCCCGGCCCGGCGCGGGCTGTGAGCCGGGCTCTGCTGCTCCCTGCTCACCAGCAAATCGTGCCCGCGTGAAGTTTTCAGATCACGAGGAGCGGCTGTCTGGAAGCGACAGGGAGGAGGATGAGGACGATGTCGAGGCAGCCCTGAAGAAGGAGGTTGGCCAGATCCGTGCCTCGACGGAGCAGAAGCTGCGGCGGTTCCAGTCGGTGGAGAGTGGTGCCAACAACGTGGTCTTCATCAGAACCCAGGGCATAGGTGGGACTTCAGCTGATGCTGAGTAATGCAAACTGCTCTGAGCACTGTTGGTAGAAGGCCACAGAGTGTGGCTTCCGAGTAACGCACGTTTATCAAACAAATACCCTTCCCTTTGACCGTGCCGCTGAATTATGCCATTAGTGAAAAAGCTAAAGGTAGAGGAAACTCCTTCGACAGAATAATCTTTGATTCTCCAGTTTTGGTATAATAAAACAACACTTTATGTGAAGGGATTTGAGGCTGACAGCCGTGCAGGCAAATGTGCATTTCCTCAGCTTATTATTTAGAAGAAGAAGGAGAGATAATGCCTTCAATTTGTTGCTTATACCCAACTGTTTTTCTTGTAGAACCTGACAACCTGGTGCACCATATACTAAAGGATATGCACACCACTAAAAAGAAGAAAACAAGAGTCATTCTGCGTATGCTGCCCATTTCTGGAACTTGCAAGGCTTTTATGGAAGATATGAAAAAGTACACGGAAACGTTTTTTGAGCCTTGGTTTAAAGCCCCTAACAAGGGTACTTTTCAGATTGTTTACAAAGCTCGTAATAACAGCCATATGAGTAGGGAAGAAGTAATTAAGGAATTGGCAGGTATGTATGGCTTTCACACGGAACAGAACAAGCTTACATGCACGAGTAAATTGCATGCACAAATGGGTCAGACTCTTCAAAGTGGTCATAATGGACATACACATTTGTTGCTTAAAACCTGTATGTTGAATTCTAAAAGCTTCTCTAAGACTTAAAAAAAGCTTGACGTCAGTATTCCTTGTTGGTGTCTTAAGACACAACAAGCAGAAGAGAGAACAATGTTGAATATAACTTGCAGTGTCAATTATATATGCTTTGAAATGACTGCTATCAGGCTTTCTCTCTGGATGCTATATTGAAATGATGTGTTACTGTTTCTGTTGAATATTTGGCTCATAAAATAGCTCCGCCTTAGTCGAGTACTTTGTTTCTCAGTAATTGCAGTGGGATAATTTTTCAGTTACTTAGTCCTACTGGTGGTATATTCTGCAAGTCCTGCTCTGTTCTGCTATTTTAAGCAGTTACAAAAATAAGTAATTGGCTATAACTGAGGGGGATCTTGCTTTATTTCTCTTAATTTTTATCCACTCAATAAGACTTGCTTATGCTCTGTTAAACAGCATCTTTTAAACTCTGTCTTCTTTTACAGGAATTGTGGGCAGCCTCAATCCAGAAAACAAAGTCGATCTCAATAATCCACAATACACAGTCGTGGTGGAAATAATAAAAACGGTCTGTTGCTTAAGTGTGGTGAGGGACTATGTTCTGTTCAGAAAATACAATCTGCAGGAGGTAGTGAAGAGCAACAAGGAAGATGCACAACAAAAGTCAAGTCCGACAGAAGAGCAGAATTCAGAGGTAGTTGAAGCAGAAACTGAGGAGAAGAGCTCTAAAGAAGTAAAAGAAGAGAACAAGAATCAAAGTGAAATAGAATCTGAGCCCAAGGGGAATGATGCACGGACAGTGTAGAAAATATTATATAAGGGAAAGGTAAACATAATCCAAACATACAAAAAAAGTTGCCCTAGTGTTCTGAAAGGTTGTTGGAATGGGGAGAGGGGGTTTTGTTTTGAAATCCTGGCTTTGAAATCCACATGTGTAAGAATTTTAATGCTCGTTGCAGGTGGAACTGACATTACAGCAGAGGTAAGGGTGCTCAGGAGAGCTTGCTGTCCTCCTGCAGCTCTGCTCTGCATTTCGTGGCACACAGAGCAGGAGTCTGTGCAGGTGTGTGTACGTGTGGCCATGCTGACCTGTGT
This sequence comes from Dryoscopus gambensis, assembly GCA_013389985.1. Taxonomy (NCBI): domain Eukaryota; kingdom Metazoa; phylum Chordata; class Aves; order Passeriformes; family Malaconotidae; genus Dryoscopus; species Dryoscopus gambensis. The sequence goes on along the minus strand of WEIT01012893.1, from coordinate 23,388 downwards.
GGACTCTCCTTTGTTATGTCTGGAGGCTACAGAAGCCAAAAGGCAGCACAGAAACAGCTCTGAGCAATTACTGACAGAAGTGAGAGATCTGAGGGCTGCAGAGGACTTTGGGGAGGAGGTGATCTGACAGCTGCAGAACTCGGTGACATTTTTCTGCGTGAGCAACAGAATGAGGAAAATCTGATCATTTGATGGAGGGTTTTATACATATATTTATATATACACAAGGGTGTGCTGCCTTGAAATGAATGGAGAGAACTGTTATGATCTATATAAACACTTGAGTATTATGAGATGGTTTAGAGTAAAAGATTGGACTGTTCTAGAACAGTAGTACAGTGCAGGCATTGCAGATGGTTTTATCAAAAACTACGTGTGTTTACATTAGCTGTGTATGCAGCACTTACTGGTTTATAGTGAATGCTGTAGTCACTGAATGGAATCCTTTTGAGTAATTTCCTGCAAATAGCCTTTTGCTGCTCTTTCCAAAGACTCGATCCTTGGGAGTTTTTATAAAGTGTTTTTGTTTCTATTTTTTTTTTAGGTCTCAAAATTTGAATTTAAATGTTGCTTGGAAACTTCTTATGAAAGAAGCTCTTCATTATACTATACTAGATAAGGGGAATTAAATTTTAATTTTTGGTACAGCTTTAGCTTTATGGTATTAATTTTGTTTCAGATTGGAAGTAATGCTAGTGAGTCTTTCTGTTGTCTTGTTGTTACAGTGGGCTGTCCCTGTGACTTCTAAAAACCAACCAAAACCAGTGCAGCTATAACTTGCTTTCCAACAGGGTTTTGAGTATGCTTCCTGTACAACTTTTCAGCTTTAGTATTTCATTTCTAGCATAAAAGCCTGTGTGTTGCTAATGGGAAAAGCCTTACCTAGAAGAACACAATTTGTTCCTTGTCTTGCTTCAAGAACATGTTCAAGTCTCTCATAATTTATATTTTCCTCTTCTTTCAAAATCGTTTTAGAAGTTGGAAAATGAAGATGACTTTTTTCCCCGAGTCCTGTCTCCCTTGCAACCCATTTATTAAAACTCTGCTTTCTTACCTCCCGTGGTGTTTTCTTTAAATTTTTGAAGATTTTTGTGTGTGGATTAAAACCATCAATGTGTAGGTCACACAAAGGAAAGAACCAACTGAGACCAGACACAAAAGGCAGCTGTGGATGTTTATTGGTGGCTGATGTTGGTGATGATGATCCATGACTGCTTATCTTCTAAGGACAAACACTCAGGGGAGTTAGTGGGCTTTTTTGTTTTCTTTCCTCTCTCTCACTGACCTGTGTGCCTGCAGGCCCTACAGTTTACTTCTGATTTGTCACAATTTGCACTTCACTGAGCATTCTTTGTTAACACATTGATTCCCTGGCTTTTCCACCGAGCCATCACTTTTGGGCTCAGTGGTGTGGTCACACAGTGCTTCAGTGTTTTGAATTCAAACCTTCATGGACAAGCTGTAAGACATTATTATGATCTCACGTGAAAAGCCAAATAACTGCTGTCACTGGCAGTGCTGAGGAAGGATGTTACAGTGCCCAAATATCAGCTGAAGAGGTGAAACACTGATTGTAGAACGTGGTGTACCTAGCTTGCCCTAATGCTCACTTGAAACACAAGAACCATCCGTCCCCTGCTGTGAAACCCTGGCTCTGAGCTTCACTCTTCCCCTTGTGCTAGATTAAAACTCAGATTGGCCTGAGAAGCTTGAAAATAATTTCTTTTAAGAACAAGCCAACCTCACAGCCTCGGTGCTGTCCAGTATGGACTTGCCTTTCTTGTGGGTCACAGCTGTGTAATTAAAATATTAATTTATGTGTAATTCAGCTCATTTATTGTTTCAGTAGTGAAATGCAATAGGGGAGAGCTTTAAGTGACACCAGTAACTCCCACTGACTGGAAGCAGCTGGTAATATCCTGTGCCCAAAAGAATCATGCTGCAAAATCCTTCCTGTATTATATTCCTATTCAAATAACAATCACCCTGTGGTTGTGCCGTCCTAAAACAGCTAATCCTGTAAACCTGAGAGGCTTAGTTTTGTGGCCTGCCTGGGAAACAACATGAAATATGAGCAAGTGTTCATTGTGGACATGGTGTTCTTACATTTACGATTGCTCTTGGATCATATTTTTTTATAAAAAAAATTTTTTTGATCTAAGCTGAGGCAGCTGAGGACACGGGCAGCAGGGAAGTCGGGGCAATTACCCTGCCAGGTAGGCAGACTGACAACGATCTGCTGAGAGGATTCCTAAAGACATTAAGTTCATTTGACTGAGCCCTTTTTAGCCTCTTGTAGTCAAAAGCTGCTCACATCAGCCTTATTATCACCAGGTTTCAGGAATATGGATTGGAATGATTTGTATAGAATATTTTTCTTTGTCTTTTAGAGGGTAAATAGGTCACAGCTGTCAATGAAAGAGTAATTCCTGCCCACTTTTCTGTATTGTTTTATATAACAAATCTAGACATCATAAGGCTACTTATTTTATAATTAGCAGTTTGGCTATTCCTAAATATTCCTTTTCTTTATAAAAACCAGACTAAATTGCCTCCTCTCCTACCCCCTTAGAGGTATCTAATTAATTAATGAGATACAAGTGTACAAGAGTGTTTAAACATGAGGAAATTTCCACTAGAGATGACTCTTAGTGGGGTGAAGGTGGGAGGCACTCGCTGGAGCAAACGGCTGAAGTTGAGGCACTCGGCCCTGCTGCTTTCAGGCACAATTGGCTTTGTTTTCAGAGACTGGCACTTGGATGCAACCGAGCCCCGCACAGGAGCAGGAGCATCAATTGTAACAACAGACCTGGCCTTCGAAGGCAGCAATCGATAGCAAACGTCTGGGATGATGATAACTCCTGAAAGTGCAATAAAATTGGAAATTTATTAGGTATTTTTCCCTTTCAGTCCTGATCACTTCACAGCTTTTCCTGATTTGTTGAATACCAGCACCATTCAATCCAGAAATGAGAAGCTGGTAAAACAAGTCTCACACATCTGAACTTGAATAGAGATGACCAGACTTGAGGTGCAAAATAGCTGCTGTTTCCACGAGGTCCTTTGCTACAGGCACAAGGGAAGTAGAATGAGTAACTTTGAGGCAGAAAACAGCAGCAGCTCTAACTTGAGTCTGTCACAGTCAAACTGATTTAACACAAGCCACAGAAAGATAAATGATGAAGGTAATTACGTCAGTTGTAAGAGATCACCCCAGTCACCCTTTTGATTGTCAAATGTTCAAGCAAGGAACTCGAGTAAGAAATATAATCGTTAAATGAATTGTTAACTTCTGGCAGAGAGGGTAATAAACAATCTATGGACCATTAGGAATTCACCTGCTTGAATACAAGCCACGCTCAGCAGCCACCACGCTGGGATTCGAGGTGGAATCACTAAAACTCAGTCTCCTCTTTGCAGACTGCATGGCCCAGAGAGCACATTGGCCACTTTTTGGGGCATGAAACCCAGCTCTTCAAAGCTCCATTTAATTACATCTCCTTTTCCATTTCTGCTCCTAAAGAAATAAATTCTCAACTACTGTCTGGTTTCAGTAGTGCAAGCTCAGATCCATTTAGATTAATGAAACAGACGCAACGTGTTGTGTGTTTGTTTTCTCTCTATTTTTGACCTCAGACAATAATGAGCTTTGTAGCTGGAAAGCAAAGGAATATCTGTTTCAGAGCTTAAGGGTGTGAAGGAGGTGAGATCCACCTGCAGAACCCTCCTGGCACAGCCTCGCCTGGGACTTGTGTTTATTAGCCAGTTAATAACAATTAGTGGTCCTGAAAGGTCATCACCAGCTTTACCACGCAGCACATTCGCTGTTTTCCCAGGCTCCTGCTACCAGCAGAAGTGTTTATGGGTAGTGCATAATGGGCTTACAGCAGAACCAGGAAAATCCAAGATAAATAACCCTGAGCTTTTTCCTTTTCTTCACTTCACTGGTGTTTTTGTGCTCCTATTAAATACAGCCTTGGTCATAGAGTTCAACTACTACTTTTATCTTCTGAATCAAGTGCTGTAGCAGCACTGTGTGAAGTGCAAGGGCTGCAGAGAGGTAACAGGAAATGTGAGATGTGACCTAGCAGGGATGATCTAAACCTCTGCTGCGCCCATAACCACGTAACAGCTTGATTGTTATGGAAATATCTCACAGTCTGACCTGACACCTCAGTCCAGGAAATCCTTGATTATATTTAATCCTCAAACTCTGTGCAACACAGCACTGGCTAGAGCTGGAAGTCTGATCACCAGCAATGATTAAAAAACATTCTCACAACAGAATATTTGGCACAGAGTTACATATTTCATGGCTTTCAGTACCAGCACTGTGGATAAAAAACGAGGGCCAGTCCATTTTTCCTTCTTCTATCACTATTTTTAAAAACCTTTTCTCCCAAGTACAATTTAAGGTTATAGAGAATATATTGCTTTAGAAATATTTCAAAGCAGCAGAAGAGCAATGTGCATCTTCCACTGTTATTCAGGAGGTTGTCCTCTTAAAACTGACAGGGAGCAGGATGCTAGAATATAAAAAATGAGCATGTTGTGGTGAGGAGCTCAGCAGCAAAGAGCACAGAGCACCACTCCGTGTTCCTGTTTCTCCCTTTGAATGTTCCCAGAGATCATCTTAGTTATTGAACAAACCCCAGCTTGTCTGTGCAGAGGAATAACAGCACAGACCAGTACCAAAACCTGGGAACAGGAACCTGTTGCAGGATTATACTTTTAAATTTGCTTTAAAATCAGTTAGTTTCAAAGTTCGTAACTAGATTGTATTTAAAAATTTATTACTTACATGCAATAAATGGATTACATGAAAAATCTGATTACTGCACTTCAAAGTGGGTTACTTTTCCAAAAAGTACTAACATTTGAAATCTGAATGTCTTTAAAAAGAATCAGATACTGAAATTATGGCCAGATTATGTTTTCACTGTTTTTTTGATTACACTTAAAGATCTAATCCAATTTCTTGTTTTTCTGTTCCAAAATCGGCATTACGTTTAAAATATCCAACATGTTTTCCCTCTGTTCTGACTGAATGAAGGAGAGAGAAATTAATCTCTCAGAACAAAGCTATAATACAGGAAAAGGGAAGGGAAGTTTAAAACCCTGCTGCAGCCAGGTTTGAGCACAACCTTATTTTGTTCACTTTTCTTCCGACAGAATCACATTAAACAAACTACTTGCTCTCATGGGGGATTTAATTTTCTACACTCACTAGAAACCTGTGAGATTGTGCTTGAAGAGAACTTTATTTTGGATTTTAAGGACTGTAAAGGAACCCATTAAGAATTGAGCAGCTGCTAAGCTCTGTTGCTCTGCCACAGCTGGCGGAAGCCCAGCCAGTGATGGTGAGTTCTGGTGAGCCTCTTAAATCTAACACTTGAGTGTGATGGCCAGACTTGGCAAATTACCAAATTCTGTTCCTTTTTTATTCTTACAGGATGACTATTTAGACCCAGATCAAGTATCAGCAGAAGAGTTGTTTTTATGTCAACAATCTGAAATCCTTTTGAATAACTAAACCCAAACGCACCTAAAAGCTGCTCTGTTTTTCATTAAAGCTTAATTCCAACTTTTGGTCTTGTGGGAAAGGTGATGGAGTTGTGGATCACTTATAAAGTGCTCCTGCTCAATGGACTGGCCAAAGTAACACACGCAAAGTCACAAAAATCACAATCCAGAAAATCTGCAGGACCAAGTTCCAAACCCGTTCTGGAAATGTATTAAGCATGTCAAGATGTGAAACTAAATATTAACTTTTTTACTAATGCAAGCAGAGCCATTTTACGTGCTAAATGAGTGCACAAAGCATATATTTATACACACCATATGTATGTATTTGTGCCACATTAAGCACACACTGTGAATGTCTGCAACTTACTTGTTCCTCATGATGCGTGACAGCATCATCTATAAAAGGATTATTTCTCACATACTGAACATAATCTCAATTCTCATTTCATTTACCTCAGAGGGGTTTTAAAAGCAAAAGATGGGATCTTATTTTCATGTCTACTTCAGAGCGGTTTTTGGTATAAATACATATTACTTGTGCAAGTTAGTAGTCTTATACTGTGCATTATAACTTACCTCACAGTTTAAAAACATGCCAGATACTTCCAAGCTTGCACTGAAAATTCCACTCCTGGCTAGTGCTTGGAAGAGACAGGATGCTTTCAAAGGAAGGACACCTACACGTGGTTCTCATCCTACCACCAAAAACGTGGATTTTGAATCTATCCAATAAAACACTAATCCCCCATCTGTAACAATGCTTTTCCAGGACTTTTACTGTCACTATCCAAATCAGAAAAAACTGTTCTTTTGCAACCTCTTCATAATGTTGCGTTTTTGGAACCCATATAGTGACCATACCAGTCCCCATGTTCTTTCCAAAATCTTTGGATGTCGGGGTAAACTCTCAGGAAATAGTGAATCAAAATATGTTTGATGTATTATCTTTTCTATTGTCTCTTGAGAATAACATCAGATAGAAGCTGGGCTGTAAGAGGGATGGTGAGGAGGTCTCAAAGGGAAAGGCTGTTGAAGTTGTCTATTGAAAATTTTATTTTTCACCCAGAATGATACAATTCAGTCAAGTACTGACATTGGAAACTCTGCAAGCAGGCACAAATATCACATCTTGATGTTACCTGTAGTTTTTGATGCTCAGGCATTTAACAGAAAGAGATCAGAATGAGGGCAGTTTTAGTAGTGAAATTTATATAGTGCTAATGGAACGACAGAAGTTTTGTTAAATTCCAAACAATGCTATACCCGTCCCCACTCTTTGTCTCTTAGTTCATTCCTCTTGATCTTCCCAGTGATTGTCTTTGGCAGCTCTTTGACAAATTCCACCTGGATAAAGTAAAGAGAGAAAGCAGTGCAGCATGTTCTACAGAGCTGGTTTCCCAAGACTCGCTCTCAGTATACATGGAAAACTAAGAGGGCTCCCATCAGTAAGAACTAAAATCCAAACCAAACCAAAGCAGCAACATCGTGCCACTTGTGAAACCTTCTCTCTGGCTGCCTAGATGGCCAAACATCTGTGCAGCTGCCTCTCAGCTCACCGAGCTGAGTGCAGTAGCTCACAGCAGAAGGGCGATGCCTGCGTGGTATCAGAGGTCCGAGATGAACGACAAAAAGAGGAAGAAAGGATGTCACAGCCCCAACGTCTGTAATGGTTCTTTAATAGTTCTGTGAGTTCTGCACAAGTGAACTAAGGCACTGCTCTTTTCCAGTGGTGCTGGGATTACTATGAAGCACCAAGTGTATCCTCTTGGGCTTGTGTCTGTTTGTTAGCTGTGACAGTCAGTAGATAAAACTTACTCTGATTCAGGCATGTGCTACCCTAAAGGCAACTGCTTGTTTGAAGGTTAAACACAAAACAGAATTATGATTGTTAGTGTGACTTAGAACATGGGGATCTAACTGGGATATACAAAACCTAGAAAATTTTGAGAAATTTGAACAAGAACTTTATGCAAGTGCATGAAAACCAGTGTAAACTAATGTTATTTAGGAACAGTCTTCTGGAGCCAGTGCTCTAGATGAATCTTTACTGCTGACTCTTTCAAGTGAATCATGAAAATCTAAATGGTAATTCTCCTGAAATTTATGGAAGAGTGCCCTGATTCAAAGTTTCTCCTCAGAAGTATTTACCTTTCTAGGGTATTTATATGGAGCAGTAGTTTTCTTGACATGGTCCTGCAAGTCACGAGCTAAGCTCTTCAGGTCAGTGGATGAAAAGGCTGGGGACAGAACCACAAATGCTTTCACGACCTGTAGGGTAAAATCAACAAAAGTCATCTGACACCATCAGTTTGTAAGGGCTGGTGTGCAGGTTACCAGTGAGCAGTGCTGCTCACAGTCACCATGGTCGTGGGCAACACAGAAACCAGCACACGATCAGAAAGGATTGTGCCCAGCTTCTGCATGTGGACGTGCAGAAGGGAAAGTTTAAAGCACGGGTTTCCTGCCCTCATTACAAATAAGAACCTTTGCCCTTTCTTCTCAGCAGCACTCAAGAGGAAGGGACAATTAAAGGAGTCTCTGGAGTTGTCCCTGAAGCCAAGGGACATTTTGTTTCTCTCTGAAGCTCCCACTGAGGACAGTAAGCCCTGTTATCCCAGCACAGGACTGGGCTTCCACCCCACCTGCAGCCCACATCTAATGCCTGGGCAGTTACAGCAGAACTTTGGCTACACCAAGGGTCATAAATGACAATTTCAGTGTAGAGACAAGTGCTTAGGAACAAAGCAAAGTAAACATCGCAGTAATGTTGTCCACAGAGAAGACCTGGGGATGAGAAGAAATTCAGAAGAGCAAAGGTGTGTAACTGGGAAGGGATTTTGCTTGTCAGCCCTAGTGGGATTATCCATGATGGAAGTAGATGTGGTGCTTAGGTTTCTTTGTGGACCTGACAGTGCTGGAATCATTGCTGGGCTCAATGATCTCAGGGGTCTTTTCCAGCCTAAATGATTCTGTGATTCTAAGATGACATTATTGCCTTAGAGCTGTACATTATTCAGTTAAGTAGAAATATCTTTATATCACTATATATTTGGACAAACGCATTGCCTTCCCCCTCCATTCAGCATCGTTACCTCTCCTCTGAGGGGGTCTGGGCTGCTGACAACAGCTGTTTCTACCACAGCTGGATGCTCTATCAGGGCACTCTCTACTTCAAACGGTCCGATGCGATACCTAGGCAAGGAAAAAAAAAATGGGATTTGGCTTTTTTTTTAATCTGGAAAAACCAGTACCAAATGCCTTTTAATTGTCATGTTGAAGAAAAAAGGGAAGCCAGAACTAATCAACAACCAGCTATGGAAGTTTTAGGCCAAATGGGAAGCTGGCTGGGTTAGAAGCAGGAGCATTTCATAGTGGTCATGTGGCAGAGGACTGCTGGGGCTGTGGATACTTCTCCATCTGTCCTCTCTCCTTGGGGCTCTTGAGCTGGAGCTCCATCCCACCCCGACTGCTGGGGTCTGCAGCAGCACCTGGTGCCACATTATGGTGTCACATCATACAAATATTTCATTTCAGCATGTTAGAAACAAATTGTTTCAAAAGCTCTTTGAATCCAATAGAGATTCCTTCAATTTTGGTCAAAAAATAAACTAGAGGAACACCCCTCCTTTGCCAGCTGAAGTTTTCATTCTTTGTTGAAACACATGGGAGGCTGCAGGGGAAATGGATGCAGCATCATCACCAAGATAATCATCATCCTGCGGGTCTGTGAAAAGCTAATAATTACAGAAAGTATTCCAAAGTCAAGAGGTCAAAACATTCCTATCACGGGATTATGATGTCGGAAGCTCACCAGGACACAGCATCTAAGACTATACAAAGGCAGATTTGGAGTGGGTGTGTGCAGACTGACCCTGAAGAAATGATGATGTCATCGTCTCTGCCAATGAACTGGAAATATCCATCTTCATCCACAGTGCCTCTGTCTCCAGTGACATAAAAATCCCCACGTTCACTTTCTGCAGTTTTCTTAGGGTTATCCTTAACAAGTGTTTACAAGCAGTAGTTTAGATTTTAAGCACACATTACCATTATGCTATAACACATGCAACATCAAATGCACTGGAACTTAACTTTTCAATGAAGGATGTTGATATTGCTATAGAATACAATAAAATAGGTTTAAAATAATTTCTATTCTTTACGAAAAAATTTAACTTGATCCTAAACTATTTTCTTTTTCTATGTCCACCAATACAGATAAACAAATCCCTCTGGTAATAAATAAGAAAATGGTGAAAAATGTTCAGCCTTTTGGACCACCATGCAATTGGAGAGATTTTGGAGAGATTGGTAGTGGTGGTGAGGAATAAAATAAAGTTCTTACTAAATATTCAGAGAAAAAACCAAGTGGCCGTGTAGGTTTGCTTCTGACAGCAATTTCCCCCTGTTGTCCTGGAGGCAGGATATTGGCATTTTTGTCTACAATCTGGAATGAAAAACAACTCTTATTTTAGTCCAATGGAAAAACAAACTCCAAACACAAGTCCAACCCAGCAAAAAATCCCCCATGACAGAATCTAAGGAGCAGTCGACAAACCTGCACATCATAAAGGGGAGCTGCCTTCCCCATTGATCCAGGTTTAATCTTCATTCCTTTAAAAACAGAGCAGATTATTCCCTGTAAAAATCAAAATCAAACCAAAGTTTTGCAATAGAAAATCACCACATTCACACTCAATTAATTAAATGTAGTCTCTAGACTAATTCCAAAGTAAGGATTTGAGGTTCATAGGATCCTATATGTTAGTGCTGTATGGTACAGACAAACAAAATCATAAAACTCCTGGAAAGAATCCTGTTCCATTATCTGTGAATAATTCATGTCCTCTGCTAGCCAGTCTTCTTGCCTTAGATTCAAACTCTGCCCTCTTGACTGTCACAGTTACTTGGAATTAGCTTAAGGACATTTGTGGAGGTACTACAGTGCATTCCCTCCCCAGCCCCCATGTTCCGGGCGGGTTCTGTGAGGAGAGCCATGAGAGGGAGTCCTTCCAGAGGTCACCAGGGAAGGGGATTACTGAAACCTTCACAGAGGTGTGAAGGAGGAAACAGACTGCGTTCCTACAAAACAAGCCTTACAGCAAAAAGGCATTCCAAAGCTGCTGACCCTACAGATGTACCGTTTCAGTCTGGCCATACACTTCATGGATGTCCAGCCCAGTCTGGCTCTTCCACTGCTCCATGACTTCTGGGTTGAGTGGTTCCCCTCCACTCATGCAGTACTTCAGGTTCATGAATTTGTATCTTCGCAGGGAGTTAAAAACAAGAAAGGCAATGCTTAAATCTGTAGGGTGAGACCAGGAGCGGGCAAGGGTAGAGACCACGGGAGAGCTGTTTACTGGGAGGGGTGGAAGTGGGGAAATCAGGGGATCCCTGATCCTTCTGCTCCCGATACAACATCAGTCTGTGCTCAGCACTCTACACAGGAGTAGTAGCAGTCAGGGTTAAACATGTGAAAAATACAATTTTTGCTGAAGTCAGCTGGGATTATGCATAACCAAATACTGATCTGCTGAGCCAGGGCCCTGACTGCTGACCCTCTGCAACAGGCCAAGTGAGAAAGTTCAAGAGGGAAGGGAGGAACAATGACAGGCAGTGAGAAACGGAGCAGGGGTGAGGTACAACTGCCACAACAAATAATTCCCTCACAGTTACGCTGACATGCACGTCCTAGGATGAAGTCCTTCCCAAAGTGTGGGCAATTCATGTGGTACACAAAAATTATGACAAAGTATTTAGCAGACTCTCAGTTTCATACACACAAGTTCAGTAGCACAAGTCTCAAATTTCTGAGGGAAAACATCAAGTTTCTCTGTTTGATCAAAAAACTCAGCAAAACTCAAATTTTGCATGATGGTCTTCTCACGAAGGATGTTTTAAACTAAATTATTGCCTTATTTTGGGTCAAGCAGTTAGATATGGGAAATGATTAAAGTTTAGTTAGGGTAAATTAAACGTAAGTAAATAATTCCTTGACGTACTTGGAGAGATCATTTTGCACCAGCATGCGGAACAACGTTGGAGCACCGACCAGGGCATTGATCGGGAATCTGCAGAGAGTCTGGAGGGTTGAACAACAAGATGGACAGGTGAAGCTCAGACAAAACACTGCCTTGGGAACGTACAGTGGACAGGTGACACAGAAAGGTGACAAATTTGCCCCCTGTGTGAAAGCACCACCTGCTCTGCTGGGTGAGGAGCCCTCCTGCAGCTGGGGCAATATTGGATGTTGTATATTTGTACGCACGTTTCTGTATTTGATTGGACAAATCCCATGCTAACACATCTACCTGACACCAGGACCCCACAGCTTGAGGCATGGCCAGAATAAGGACATCTCTGCCTGCATCACAGAGAGGTTTTCACTTTAATTTTGGCCTGTGTGGGCAGAGAAACGCCTCATTTTCTGCATTAATACCAACTGATGTTGCTCCCACAGTCACTAGAGTGAATGGCAGGCAATTAGTGCTGCTTCTGGACGATTTTCATTCACGTGCTCATCAGCTATGAGCAAAATGGATTAATGGATTTCATGTTTGTCCCCTTCTGTATACATTAAAAATGAGAGGAGGGGCTTTACACGACAAATACAGCATCTCAAACACTACTATAAACACAACCCTCATGAAATCTGTGTATGCTGTCAAGAATTGTTTTTGGCATCCTTTCTGCAGACGAATACATTTCCATGAGTTTTTTCCTTACATTTAGGATGACTGCTGCTTCAGTCTGTGGTAGGTTATGTATGAAGATGCATGATCCAAAAACCCAGGGATCAAAAAAAGATGCTATTGAAGTTAGTATCCATCCTGTGTCTGCTGTGTTCCATATCATGTCAGAGGGAGTCAAATCCAACCAGTACCTGATAGAACAGAAAAAAAATATGAAAGGATAATTAAAAATACCCAGAAGGATGAGTAAGAGATATTAACTGGCAGATTGAGACACTGGGGATGATCCTAGTTCCTAGCAATTTGATGGGGTTTTAATTCTGATTTCAAAGGGAGAAGGACTGGAGATGTACACTGATATTTCTTATTCAATAATTTGTTACAATATTTCTCCTATGCAGCTTCAATTATCTTACGTTCAACCAGGCCTAAGTCTTTCGTACCTTTCACTTAAAAGGGGTCTGAAACCAAGACTGCCCTGGGAATGTTGAGCCATCTTTGGAGAACCTGTAGTTCCACTGGTAAAGAAGATAATCATTGGGTCTTGAATCCTCGTTTTGATGCAGGAATGGTCAGCAGGTTGGTTTCTGTAAGAAGCAGAATGCAATCCTGACTTCAGTGGTTGCAGTCGATGCAAATGAGCGCTGGTGGGAGCAGGTCTGCTTTGTCCTGTGACTGCAGTGGCACCAAGTCACACTCACTGGTACAGCTCAGTGAAGTTCAGCCATCCCTCCCTGCTGCCTTCGGACACCATCAGCTTGGTTTTCAGGAGCTGGCACTGGGATGCCACGGAGTCCACGGCAGGAGCCAGTTTGTCAGTGGTAATGATGCACGTGGCCTTTGATGCCTGGAGTCGGTACAGTATGTCTCTGGCTGATAACTGGGATGTTCCTGGAATCAAGACAATTCCTGGAAGAGTGATAAAGTTAGTTCGTGTTGGCATTTTTCCTATATCTGATTCTTTTGTAAGAACCTAAACTCCTGACTATTCCCAAACTGACATCTGGTATGGATTTGCCCTGGTGTTCCCCAGCCAAACAGTTATATCAGATAAATGCAGATGCCTGTGCTCTCCTGTCAGGAATGAAATGTGGACCTGTCTGGTGACTTCCACGGCTCTTCCCTGCCTTCTGGAAGCTCCTTGCCTGCTGCACAAGGTACATCTCCTATGGCCCCTAGTGAAAATCCTTCGGGACTGCCTGGCAGCCAGGCCACTCGCCGGATTATTACACTATTTTCCCTTGATAAACCATATCCATTCTTGATCCTCGCAACCAATTTGCAGTGACCATTTTCCCTCACTGACCTGCTCGCATACAAGCCACCTTGACCAGCCACCATTCTGGAATTCGTGGTAGGATCAGGATAAGCCTGTCCCCCTTCTGCAGTCCACATTCTTTAGTCAGCACGTTGGCCACTTTCCGAGACAGGAACCCCAGCTCCTCAAAGCTCCACTTCACTTCTTCTCCTTTGCCACTTATCCACCACAAAGCAGGGTTTGATGGTCTCTTTCCAGCCTAGGGATTCAAACAAGAGATTCCTTCAATTTTGAGACCATGAAATAAATGCACAGACATCTGTAAATTATGGAGGATCTGAGTATTTGACAACTGGCATATAAGCAATTATATTTCTCCTATCCTTAAAGGATCAAGATTTGCTATTCATCAAGCTCAGTATTCCCAATAGATTCTCCTTTTCTCAACCTGAAATGTTTACCAGGCTTATTGTCTCCAGACCCAAGTCAATTTCAGAGTTTAAGCTTTACACTTGTGAATTAATGCTCCTACAAAATAACAATAAATAAAGCAAGCAAGAGTGAGCTTTTGTATAACTTCCTAATGAAAATATGGTTCGGCAACTGATTGTTTTTATAAAGAAAAATTCCCAACTTACTTCAAATGAAATTTAAAATTGAAGTATTTCATTGGCACAACAAAAGATCACCTACCTTTTCAATCTCAGACCATCTGTCCAGTACATCACTTGCAAAGTTAAAGTACTTTGGTATTTCCTGTTTGCCTCGTCTGATGGACTCGTACTGGGAATATACATCAGAGGAAAGCAGCCTGGGATGTCCACGGAAAGCCCTATTAGGAGGCTTCAGAGTCCACAAGAGTTTTAGACTCTGTAATTTAAACAACAACTTCATGGCAGAAGATTACGTACATAGATGCTGTAGACTACATAAGACAATTGGCAGAATTGTTGCTATGAATCCTGCAACAACAAACAAATGAAAAACAAACAAAAAAGAAAAATAATATTGAGATTATCCAAACATAATCCAGTTATGAATTAATGAGTTATTCATTAAAGTCACTTAGGCTAGTCAGAGCCAGACTGATGATTTTAACGTGCTAATTAAATGTTAAGTTCCCTATCCTGCTTTCTCATATTTTAAATTTTTTAATTAATTGCCCACAACTCTCCATATTAAAACACAACATCAGATATTAATGTTTTTATTAGAAGAACGTTTCTGCTTCGTACATTCAGTACCTGATTCTCTATTCCTTTTTCTTTCTGGGTTTTTCCAAACTACTTCCATCAGGAATCTCATGGCTTTAGCCTCAGCAGTTGCTGACTGATAACAGGCATTCACCACATCCATTCACCACATCAATCCCAGGAACCTTCACTTCACTAGGCAGCCCCAGAATTTGAAAGAGACGTTTCTCCTCATTTTCCTGACCTGTCTGCTGTGGGCAGGAGAGACCGAGAGCTGCTGGGGGAGATCCTCTTCATTCACTCCACTCACCTGTCAGGACACGTTTCCCATATGAGGCCCTGTCAAGATCAGCTGTCCCCTGGAGATGTGAGGCCCGGGCACTCCTCCATAAAGGTTTTGGAGTGAAACCCTTCTGACTTTGTTGCTCACCTCTTCTGGAGTAACAACAACAGAATGCGGCACAACACAGAGCAAGCAGCAAAATGCTTTCTGTGGAGTAACCTTTTCTTGTAATCATTTACACCATTGCAAATTGTGCGTAATTTGCACCTTAACCTAAAGCACTTTGGGTCTTCTTTTGCCTCGACTTTAACCATTTAAGTAGATCACAAATTCATCAAGATGAAGAGAAGCATTAAAAAGAAATGTCTTTCTTCTTCCACTCAGAAAGAACTTGAGAATGCTACAGTTTTCGGTTTTGAAAAGAATAGATCAGTGCACTGCTGATACCCACCACAGGACAAAGATTATTTGTATTAATTTCTCTTTTATTTGTATGTATATAAGAGTTGTAGTTACTTTTTTTTTTTGGTAAGGAAAGTGTTTATAGAAATTGCAGTTAAAAACCCTAGACTTTTGTATGCACTTGGGACTGTCCTTTCTCCCGTTCCACACTTTGAATTGCTTGCAATTCCTTGTGAAATTTTGTAGGTCGATGGCAAAAGCGGTTCCAGTACCACGTATCCTCAAGCCATATGAGTGTTTTCTCCTTTTTCCACCGTAGCTTCTTTTTCCCAATGTTTCCAAGAGTTCTGGATCATACACACGTGCCATTTTTGATGTGTTATGGTTGGTACAGGTGATGGAACATTTCTCTCCTTGTTTTCTAGATCACTCTTGCTCTTTCTTTCTGCCTGCCCACTCTTTGCTCCTTAGAACCTTTCTCTGGATTTTCCCAGTGGCCGTCTTTGGCAGATCCTGAACAAACTCCACCTGAAGGGCAAAAATACATTCAGGTTGAATTGCCAGTTGAAGGAAAGACAAACTTTCATTATGGCTGGGGGTGAAAGGATGGGAAGCTGCACAGCCAGGGCTGCGACGAGGAAATGTTGACTGAATGCCTCGCCCATTTGGGCTGCTCTGAAAATCCCAGTACTCCATGAAAGAAAGACTGGACACGCATGAGGTAAAATTCCATGACCATTGCCCCCCTCTGGGTCCTTTCTAGCACACACAGCTGCAACAGACCCTGTCACCTACTTCTATCTTGTTCAGCTGTGCTCGCAGTGTTTGTCTGTTGAAAAAGAGCTGAGGCAGGGCAAAAAATGCTCAGTTTCTGGTCCAATGGGAGAACCCGTGGTTTTGGGCTGTACTTACCTTCCTTGGATACTTGTAAGGTGCAGTCACCTTCTTGACATGTTGTTGGAGCTCGCGAGTTAATTCTTCTGGATCATGTGATAGAAAAGCAGGAGCTAAAACAATGAAGGCTTTGACCACCTATGCCACAAAAATGGAGAGATTGCATTAACTTCCAGGGGTGGGAATAAAGGGATACATTTGTTGTGTAAAGGGAGTGTCAAATTTGAGAATGCCAAAATTGGGTCTTTTTCTTTAATTTCCCTATTCATTCCCTATTACAGCCTGTGCTGTAAAGGACCCATTACAGAGCAGAGGATTTTTTCTGTATTTCCATCTTTATTTTCCCGTTAGCTTTATATCCTGCTAAAGCTGAAAATCTCATTCCAGTTGCTCAAAGAAACGTTGCAAAGTTGGAAAATATAAAACAAAAATTAAACATCCTGGATGTCATTGATACAGCGCACTAAGGGATGAAACGAGAAATATTCATAATTCCATTGCTTAGACAAAAACATGTCATGATTAGTCTGAAAAGCCAAACTATTTTTCTCCATCAAAACCTGCAAACAAAGATATAGCTCTGATATTCTAAGGTTCATGAAGATGTGGATTTTAAAAAATTTAGCCCACTTAATTTCAAAAATCCAAAACATAATGTATTCCAAGCAAGCCTAGTACATATAGAGATATTGATGTTTAGAATAAAGGGCCTTTCTTTCTGCATAATTTTTCCATTTTCTTTTACCTCCCCTCGGACTGGGTCGGGGCTGCTGACAACAGCCACCTCTGAGACTGCTGGGTGCTGCACCAACGCACTCTCCACCTCGAACGGGCCAATGCGGTACCTGGGAGAGCGTGAGGAGAGGTCAGCCCCGGCAGGATGCTCCAGCCCATTGCTCTTTCCAGGCTGCATCTTGTGAGGCCAATCGAAAAGGAAACGCCTTACCCAGCAGAGTTAATGATATCATCAGCTCTTCCAACAAACCAGACATATCCCTCTTCATCCATAATGCCTCTGTCCCCCGTGACATAAAAATCTCCGCGCACAGAGGCAGCGGTTTTCTCCGGGTCATCCTGGCAACGATCAAACATTTCAAGAAAAGTTTCTGATCCTTAGTGAAACATAATGCATTTCCTTTGCAGTGGTGCTAAAAATTATCAAAATAAATTTTCAAGGTGTTCTTGAGATGAGTATGTTCCATACTGTTTCATATTTTCAGCTAAAAATCCCGGAGCCGTGTTAATTAGCAGTTTGGTGGCTGAAGTATGTGACAGGTGGAAAAGAGAACTACACACTAAAGAGTGTATGTAGAGATTTCTGTTCTAGAGAGAAAAGGTCGTGCTCTATCAAAATGCCCATCCACCACAGGAAATATGTAACCCACTCTGTTCAGGGAAATGATTTATCATTGCAGGGGGTTGCCACGATAACCTCATATCAAAAGAAACTTTTTACCCTTAACTGTCAGGACCAAATCTCAAATGAGGTGACCTGCAGGAAAAACTTCATTATTTGCCTTGACCTACAGGACCTCTCCATCTCCTCTTGGTTACACAGGAAAAACACTTTGACAAGAGAAGACACAGTGAAAGCCCGAAGTTATAGTATTGAACCTAAAGAAGATTTTTATCACATAGTGAGAAATTGAGTTGTGCAAGTTGTTGCATGAGAATGCTACGAGTATACAAATATTATGGGGGCTCAAAAGAGGATTAAAACATAGGCAGGTCCCCCAAAGCTTGTTCAATACGATAGTTCAGTTGCAGGGGAGAATATCTTTAGGTTTGCCTGATTCTACTGTTTGCTTAAGAATGTCCTGCACCTCAGCACCACCACACACTGACCAGGCTCAGAGTCCTCAGGTAACCCAGTGAGACCTTCTGAGGATCCCGCATGCAATTCTGCTGCTGGCAGAACCTTGCCCTGGGTCTGTGCCGAGCCTCTCAGCAGACACAGGCACGGCAGCTCAGGCTCACCAGGTACTCGGAGAAGAGGCAGAAGGGCCGTGCGGGCCGCACGCGCACTGCAATGGTGCCCTCTTCTCCCGCAGGCACCACAGCCCCGCGCTCATCCACGATCTGCAGGGGGGACACACAGCAGCAGGGCTCCGGTCAGCTCAGGGGAACACCTGCTCCAGCTGAGGGCAGGGCACAGGAGGGATGCAGGCAGCACTGCCGAGCTCTTCCACCCACAGCGGCCACGTCTCCACGCACCTGCACGTCGTAGGGGGGAACAGCTTTCCCCAGAGAGCCAGGTTTAATTTTCATTCCTTTCCTATTGGCACAGATTGCCACCTGCAGAATAGATTTTTATTTTTTTAAAATGGTTGCAGCATCATGTAAATGTTATTGTTGCTTGCATTAGGCACCTTTCCATGACTTTGTTGTGACAAGGGCTGAATCGGGACCCAAGCACTGCGGTTCTTGAGAACATCAGAGAGGGGCTTAGAGGCATTTCAGGTCAGACCTGTGTGAGGTTGGTTTTGCCGAGTCTGAGCCTGTGGATTCTCCTGCAAACACTTAACTCTGCAAGACAGCAGATGTGAAATTATTACAGATCTTACTTCAATAAAGGGACAATTAATTTGGGACCATTTCAAGGGCAAGATGAGAGAAGGCCTGAGATCTGACTCTTAATAGTTTTGTTAATGTTCACTTACAGAAAAGTCTGGGATGTGAGCTGGTTTAATATTTGCCATTAAAACCTTGGATAGGCCAAATTGATAGCTGGAGCTAATTATTTTTTAAATTTTCTTTTGAAGGAAAGATGACAAAGGGATCTCCTACAAATTATTTGATCTGAAGTGTCTCTGGAATGCTTTTTGTAGGGGTCTAAACCATTAAAATATGCAGCTTGCTGATTCTGGAACTATATAATCATAATTATACAAAGAATTTTTTTTTTTAAACATGTAATTGATTCTCACTTTTCCCACTGATTTATCAAGGACATTGTGGCTCTGGTATTGTTACCTGTGAATGGGAATACTGCAAGAATTAATGCGAACGTACTGTTTCGGTCTGGCCATAACCTTCGTGGATATCCAGCCCTGTCTGGACTTTCCACTTTGCAAACACTTCAGGATTGAGTGCTTCCCCTCCAGTTACACAGTGCTTCAGACTTGGGAACTTGTAGCTTGAGAGGAACAGTAAATAAAATAGTTGTCTTAACACCTAAAATGAGCAGTGAATGGCCTTCACTGAACAGCCTCCCTCGGCTTTCCAAGTAAGTACACCTAAAACTTCACAATCTCCTTTGGAAATGACAGTCATCCTCCTGTTATGCACACCTGGACTAGACTCCTAGATTGCTTGAGTTGCCACTGAAGATGATGTGCTTTATCTCTGTGTCACTAGAAGTAGGTTTTACTGCTGGAAAAATGTGTGAGCAAAGTGTTTCCTTGGGAGAGCTGATATAAAAGGAGAAACCTGAACAAGCACATCAGATGTGTGGGGAAAGCTGAGTTATGTGCCAACATACAAGATCAGATACAACACAGAGAATTTTCTAGAGCAAAAGGAAGGCTGAATAGGTACACAGAGCCTGAGCTCTCTGCCAAACCTGGGTTGGCTTTTGTCAGGATGAAAGACCTATGGCACAAGAATAAGTACCTCACCCAAGATGTGAAAACTCCCTTCAAACCACTTCTCACAAGCTGGGCACTCTACACAGTAACAAACTGGCGAGAACAGCTGCCCAAGAACTCTCAGGATGTGAAGCTCCTCTAACTGCTCCCTTCATTCTCAAGCATGTGAGAACAACTCCATGGGGCACCAGAAACTCCCTGATCCAATGCTGCCCACTTGATTTAAATCTAACTGTGAACCCTAAGTTCAGAGGAAGTGACAACTTCAAAAAATCTCCCTTGTTTCCCCTGTGCTTCCTTTTCAAAGACCCAGTCCTGAAGCCCAAGTGGCCTGTGGCGTGGCTAATTATCCTCACATTTCAGAACACAGCTTTCTTTGCTGAGAGCAAATTTTGCTAATTAGGTCGCCTTTAACAGAAAAACAAATTAAGGAACCTAAAGAAGTAAACCTCCAGAGCTGTCCCAGCATTGTGCCCCAGGCTCCCTCCCCTCCCTGCAGTACCTGCTCACATCCCATTGGACCAGCATGCGGAAGGCTGTGGGAGCTGTGCAGAAGGTGGTGATGGGGTATCTTGAGAGAGTCTAGAAAAATAGGAAGTTACTGTGTTGAAAATGAGAGTGTAATGGTGGGTCTGGCCTTGTGAATGTGCAGGTGATTAACACAATTTATGTGCTCAAATGTCTGCAAGACGAGAACCATAAATCTGTACCAGCCCGTCCAACTCCTGTAGAAAATATGGAACTTTCTGTCCAACAAAAGTCACACGTGCAAGTGAAGGACCACTGAGAGTAGTAGTTCCAATTTAGATTTTCTTTGTGCTGTCCAAGGTGTCTGTGTGCCAGGCTCAAGCCTAATTGGTGATAGGGAACCAGGCCAGAGCTTTTCCAGTATTATTCTTGGGAAAGTCAGGGTCTCCACCCCACACAAGCGGCCAGTGTTGAGAATCATCCAGCTGCCTGGTTTTTGAGAAATAGCTGGGAAGAGGAATAGGCATTCTGGAACTTTTGGATTCCTTGGGACATGGGGATTACTCACCTCAGCAATAACTTCTGGTTTAAACTGTGGCATACTGTGTACAAAGACACAGGATCCACAGATCCATGGTGCGAAAACACTGCCCCAAGCTGATTTCGCCCAGCCAGTATCAGATGTGTTCCACATTATATCTGAAGGAGTCAAGTTCAACCAATACCTGATGAAAAAGCAGAGATGAACAAACTTTCAGGGAAAGCAAATCAGTGCCAAGCCACAGCTTTAACCAGAAGTGTAACTTTTAAGATATAATGACATAGCCCAAAGTTTCTTTGGTTCTCAGGGCAGGTTGACTTCCTCTGGTGTGGCTGTAGGGACCCTTTCCTTATTGTTCTTCTGCTTTCAGCCTGTGAGTGACATAACTCTGCACATGATGAGCTCAACTGGGCCTTCAAGAAGCTTTTAATGACAAGAGATTCATCATGATAGGGGAAAGATGAGGAAAGTGCAAATCCTACAGTCATGAATTGCCTACATTTACTGGCGTTTTATGGCCACGTGTTCCATTTAATGATGATTGTGTCGCTTAATGAGGACCCTGGGAGGAACTGCAAGGTGATACCTGCCAGTGGTTGCAAATCCAATCCCGTAGCTGCTGTGGGACTGCACCACCATTTTTGGGAAGCCTGTAGTTCCACTGGTAAAATAGATCAGCATGGTCTCTCGACTCCTCGTCTTGACACATTTATGGTCGGCAGATGCAACCCTTCAGAAGAAATGGTATGTTCTGGTCACTACATGCAGTTTTCCAGCAGGGAATCAGTATTTTTAATGTTTAGGTGTTCAACAGGAAAGTTGCTCCAAATTATATGATCTTACTAAAGAAATAGTTGCATTGTATGTCACAGGGAAGAGCTAGAGAACACATTTTGCCTGTCACAAGTATGCTCTGAATCACAAGTTTGAGGAACAAAAAGAAGCTGAAGGATCTGAACTTAGCTCCCAAAACCTGGGTTGGATGAATCTGTACTTCATGCTGTGTAATCACAATGCAGCAGGTTGACAGAGAAGTGTAACTCCTTTGTATTTTGAAAATTACCCCCACAACTCAGCACTGTCACCTGACTGGTACGGCTCCCTTGGCCTCGCAGGGATGATGGTGGAAGAGCTGGATACTCACGCAAGGAGCTCTTTGAGGTTCAGCCACCCATCCCTGCTCCCTCTGCCTACAAGGAGTTTACTTTTCAGGAACTGGCTGCCGGGCAGGGCAGATTCCAGTGCAGGTGCCAGTGTGTCACTGGTGATGATGCACTTGGCCTTTGCAGCCTGGAGTCGGTATGAGAGGTCTTTGGCTGTTAATTGGGATGTTCCTGGAATAAAGACAATTCCTGGGAAAAAAGCAAGAAGCAATTGAGAAAACTCAGCATTTCCCAAAAATACTTGATTGTGTCCTTCTGTTGATGCTGAATTGACCCATCACGGATGTTTGGCAGTTTAAAAGCAGAGCAAAATAGACATATTGAATTATTAATGACTCTAATCATATAAATGATTCCATTTTACATTCAGCTCCCTTCCAACGTGTGTGGTCAAGCCTGGCCTTAGGCTGCAGCCATTCCACCCTCACTGGCTTCCCCTGAGGTTTAGCTGGACCATGTCTGGCACTGTGGTTCCTGTGTGGGTGCTGCCAATCCTCCTTCTAGGCAAAAGCTGAATTCTCAACAACATACCCCTGCTTGCATTTTCTTCACACTAATCTGACATGTGGCTTGTAGGTTCTGTTTGTTTTGTCTCTGCAGCCCAGAGGTCAGAGAGCCACTCACCTGCTCGCATGCAGGCGACGTTCAGGAGCCACCACTCGGGAACACGAGGCAGAACTGCCATAACTCTGTCTCCTCTCTGCAAACCACAGGCCTCAGAGAGCACATTGGCTGCCTTCCTCGAGAGAGAGCCCAGCTCTTCGAAGCTCCACTTCACCTCCTCTCCCCCATCGCTGACCCACCAAAAAGCTGGATTTGCTGGTTTTCTTCCATCCTGCAACACGTCAGAAGATATTAAAATATGAAGACAAATCTTAAAGGGTTTCACTTCAATACAAAATAACTCCCGACTAAGCAAATCATCCCTGGCAATCATTCTCTTAGAGTGACACCTGTATTTCTGATAAAATGAAATGGTGCTTTCCACTCTGCAGCTAATACTGTCCAGTACCCATGAGGAAAACTGACTTGTATCATCTGAGATTTGTTCCACCGTGTCCTCATTTGGGCTGGGATAGAGTCAATTTTCTTACTAAGTCCTGGTAGAGTGCTTTGGTTTATGGATTTAGGATGAGCGTGATGTTGATGACACACTGATGTTTTAGTTGTTGCTAAGCAGTGCTTACTCTAAGTCAAGGACTTTCCAGTTTCCCACACTCTGCCAACAAAGAGGCGCACGAGAAGCTGGGGAGGTTCCGAGACAGGACAGCTGACCTGAACTGCCCCAAGGGATATTCCAGACCACAGAAGGTCCTGCTCAGTTTATAACCTTGGGGGAAGTGCGCTGGGAGGTGTTTGGGGATGGGCTGGGCGTCGATCA
>WEIT01012890.1:387-48860 GCA_013389985.1 Dryoscopus gambensis | reverse complement strand
TTAGGTGGATGCAGTGGCTGGATGCCAGATGAGGCGACCTGCTGCAGTGATGCTGATGCCAAGTGGATGAAGAAGGAGAGAGGATGAAGAGGGTGGGGTGATGCCCTCTGTCTTCAGCGAAGAGGACCAGGAAGAGGGTGTGGTGTTGCCCTCTGTCTTCGGAGCAGAAGACCAGGAAGAGGGTGTGGTTATGCCCCCTCTCTTCAGAGCAGAAGAAACCCTCGGCCCCAGGGGTTATAAAATGGGGGGGACTCTTTGTCCCAAAAAGGAGCTTCTGGTACTTGGTAAAGCGTCATTGAATCCTGAGGGCAGTCTCAATCCATGGATGGTGGTGAGAGCACCAGACATGGAAGGACACTATGGTTTGCAAGAGAGACTCCTCTCTTCTTAAATGAACTGAGAATTGATTATTTGAGTATTGTTAGCCGATCAGGAAATCCAAGGTTTTGTTTGATTGTGGGAAAGTTGGGAGGAGGAGGAATGTTTCGGAGAGTTTTCATGTTCCCTATGTGTTTCTCTCCTTTAGTATAGATTAATAAAGTTTTTTTCCTTATTTCTATGTCTGAGCCTGCTCTGCTCTGTTCCTGATCACATCTCACAACCATTATTAGTAAAAAATATATTTTCATGGGGCACTGGCTTGTGTCCAGTGTCTAACCATGACAGGAAGGAGGAGCAAGATTTTGAATATTATTTCCTTAATTGCTTTTTTTCCAATCTATTATGAGTTGTTCTTAAAAGGTAGATCACCTGCTCTAATATAATGCAAAAAAAAAATTTTCCCAGCAATTAAATAGATTCCCAAAAAGTCTCCCAAGCTCCTAAACTTTCAGATCTATGGTAAGAAAATAAAAATATGGGAATTTCCCAGTTAAGATGGAGCAGGTCATTAATTCTGGAGATGACTTTAAAGCCTGTGTGCACGACTCATACTAGAAAGTATATTTTAAAGAGCTTTTTTGTCTTGTGCACTCTTCTGCTTTGAGTTTCATCCAGGGGAGGAAGCCTGGTGTAAAGTGGTGTAGCCAAGCTGTGCTGTGTGCTTGGGCGCACCATCTTCTCAGCTGGGAATAACAGATTGACAGAAGTCATGGCTGGGACCAATGAGAAGAAACCATACCTCCTCATATCATATCCCTGCACACATCATTTCCAACACCCATATATTCTTCATAGTAGCCATGAAGCCCCTCTCATGGACTTATTTTGTCTCGCTTTCCTTTTCATTGCCTTAAAAGTCACTGCTTCTTTCCTGCTGATCTCCTTCAGGCCAGTTTCATAACCAGCTGATTGCATGCGCCAAACACTTGACCTGTAGCATATAAGGGATCTGCGTGCAAGTGTATTGGCTCTGGGCCATCATTCTTAACTGTTGATATTTCATTGGAATTGCAAAACTGTTGTGTAGCAACACCATGTTATTGAAAGAGGCATACATGTTTGGTTTGTGTGGTGGGTTGACCCCGGCTGCACACCAGCTGCCCACTAAAGCTGCTCTAGCACTCACCTCCTCCGCTGGTCATGGGAAGGGGTTGAGATGAGGACACAGAAAAATCAGTGTCATAACAAAACAAACTCAACTTGGGGAATAATTAATCTGTTTTATTTCCAATCAAGTCGCAGCGGGATAATGAGAAATAAAACTATGTCTTAAGAACACCTTCTTCCTACCCTTCCCTTCTTCCTGGCCTTAACTTTACTCCTGATTCTCTACCTTCTCGCCCACAGTGGTGCAGGGGGTGGGGAATGGGGGGTTGTGAACAGTTCATCACAAATTTCTGCTGCTCCTTCCTCCTTAGAGTGAGGACTCCTCACACTCTTCCCTGCCCCAGTGTGGGGTTCTTCGCTTGGGATACAGTCCTCTACGAACTTGTCCAACATGAGTCCTTCCCAGAGGCTGTAGTTCTTCATGAACTGCTCCAGGGTGGGCCCCTTCCACGATTTACAGTCCTTCAAACAGTCTGCTACAGTGTGGACGTCTGCCGTGTCACAGGTCCTGCCAGCAAGCCTGCTCCAGCATGGGCTTCTTTCTCCACCAGTCCACAGGTCCCACGGGGAGCCTGCTCCAGTGTGGGTTTCCATAGGAGATAAGAAATCTTGTTCAGTTCTGTTCGCTCTTGCTCAACAGAAAGCACTCTGAGAAAGGTTAGATTAACAGCGAGGTAAAAAACAGCTCATATGACCAGAGATCGGGTTGTATGGCTGGTGTGCGCTCACTTTGTGCATGAGGCAGTGATTGGCTGGGGAGACGTGTGAACACCACATGATCAGAGAGCTGGTTGGGTAAAGGGACGCGTGAACAGGGACACTGCAGTGGCAGGCGGCCAACTCGTGTTTGCTTTGGTAAAGTTTAGAGCCTAAGAAGGCTCGGTTTGTTACAATAAATGATCTGCTTCGGAGCAAGGAGGTCTGTGTGTCTTTGGTCCCCATTGCTACGGGTTTCC
This sequence comes from Dryoscopus gambensis, assembly GCA_013389985.1. Lineage (NCBI taxonomy): Eukaryota > Metazoa > Chordata > Aves > Passeriformes > Malaconotidae > Dryoscopus > Dryoscopus gambensis. The sequence continues at coordinate 46,416 of WEIT01012890.1, read as the reverse complement.
AACAGGGTCACAGTCTCCTTCAGGCATCCACCTGCTCTGGCTTGGGGTCCTCCAGAGGCTGCAGGTTAGTGTCTGCTTTACTGTGGACCCCCATGGGCTGCAGGGGCACAGCTGCCTCACCATGGTCTTCACTATGGGCTGTAGGGGAATCTCTGCTCTGACACCTGGAGCACCTCTTCCCCCTCCTTCTTCAGTGATCTTCGCATCTGCAGAGCTATTTCTCTCACACATTGTCACTTCTATCTTCTGGTCACTGTTCTGCAGGTTTTTTCCCCTTCTTAAATATGTAGCTCCAGAGTTGCTACCATTGCCCCTGATTGGCTTGGCCTTGTTTAGTAGCGAGTCTGTCTTGGAGCCGGCTGGCAATGGCTTCATCAGACATAGGGAATTTTGGCCCCTGTAGCCAAAACCTTGCAATGCAAACCAAATACAGTTTGTTTTCCTGTGATTCCTACATCTGTATAAAATACGCTGTAAGCTAGGGTAGAACTAACTAACAAGGGGTGCTGGGTTTCTTATTGCTCTTTTTTTGCAAAGGTAGATTATACGCTTCAAGCAGAATCTATACACATCCCCATTAGCCCAAATTTTCCCTTTCTTTCTCTTGTCCCACTTGAATAATAACAAATAATCATGACTTTTCTCCTGAGCTTGGCTGTCCCCAGGCCTGATTCCATCTATATAGGTTGAGAGTTAGATTGCTTCAATATGCCTGTGCTGTAGAAAATGTGTTATCCAGTGACTGCTGCACAATGCTGCAGGACTGCTATTTGTCAGGACAAAGCAAAGATTATTACCTTTATCCAACTTTTATATACTATGCTTTGCACATTTAATATTGTTCAAATTCAACTTTTATTTCTGCTACTTGTAGAGTGAAACTGACTTTGCTTCTGCAGCCATTAATCTCAGCAATGCCCAGAGACATGTTCCAAACACTTGTGTGTGTTTCACCTGTTTAGGGTGAATGTTCGAAGGCATCTCATTCTTGAAGGATCCTTCCTCTTGACCTGTTTTAGTGGTTTTATCTCATTTTTCTCTTTTGCTTTAATGTGTTTGGTATGTCTTAAACTAATAGCTCAGGATGATGCTTAGCAGTGCCATAGTAGATAGGCCCCAAAGAAAAAGAATTTATTATGATGAGGCTCAGTTCAAGTACTCAAGATGTCTTGGTACAATTGTAATTGTGGGTAGCAACTGCTAAAAATTTTGATTTATTGTTGCACTATTAACTCTTGTAGGTTACATGGTGTGCACAGCATGTATTTTAGCAATGTGTCAAAATCAAAATGATGATAATAATAAGAAAAGATTAGCCTGGAATTCAAATGCGGTGAAAGAGCTCTTGGTTTTACTGGCAGTGATAATCACAGCAAAAAGAGAAAGACTCCTTTTAATTTAACAGGGCAAAGGTAAATTACAGCTACCACTCATTCTTTCATTGCTTTTTTCAGGTGACAATATGTGCTCCCTTAATTTCATGCCTGAATGGAGTATAGTGTCCTGCTGACAGCCAGGATGCACAGGTGACCACCACCTTACACCCTCTCACCAGTCACCCTGCTTCTACCGCAGCAAAGGCCTGTTTTCATCTGCAAGGCTCCCTATAACTCACCCACATGCAAATGCTTTTGACCTTAATTAAAGCAGTTCACCTCTCTCTGCCTCTAGGGATGGTTTCCTCATAAGGCAGTTGTGTTTAATTAGCATTTGCATAGCATTCTGCTGGTTGCTTTCCTGGAGCGTTGTTCAGTAGGAGCGTGGGATTGCTGAAGCCTGACTGGCAAGCTTTGCACCCTCCTAATTGACACAGAAGCCAAGTAAAAGTTACACAAGGAAAGAACAGAGAGTCGTTAATGATGGATCATTAGCAAGTAGCTCCTTTGAATGAATGTAGATAACTTTATAACTCTATCAAAGTGAAAAGTAGCGTGATGAATTATGCATCAAACAATAAAAGCTCAAGGAAGACACTGGTTTTATAATTGCTGTGCAATTTTCTAGCATGCTCTAGTTTGTAAGATTAATTTTCTTTGGGAAGCATGAAGCATTCTGTCTGTTGCACACAATGTCAGTTTGGGTTTTCTCTCTTTAGAGATTTTATTCTGCGTCTTTCAGTATCACTGCAAAAATTCCCAGGGTTTGAGATCCAAAATTTTTATGCTAGCAAAAATCTGCACAAGCAAATGAAAAGTCTATAGCTACTAAACCAGGTTCTTTGAGGGTTTGCTATTTCTCAGTGGAGAATTCTCAGAGACGCACACCTGAAATAAGATTTCTTTGTATCTTTTTTTTTTTAATAGAAATTGCATAATAGTTTTGTGGCTATGTTGAATTTCTAGACTAATAAATCTCTAAAGGGCATTTTTACTTTGAAATTTTCGTCACAAGCATTTCAGTTGGCACAGAGATCATTCCTGTGGCTTGCACTAGTGCCAGTTCTGCCCTCCTAGGGCTCCTACTTATTCCTAAGAAAAGGAATTAATAAAAATATTGCTTAGTGATGTCACCTTTCCCTTTAAAATGTACTGATCTCTCACTTGAGGTTTACTCTGAAAATTGAATTCAGTGTGTTGGAAGTGAGTAGAATTAGAGGAATAAATTACTGGAAAACTTTGATGTGAGCTGTTTCTTAGCTTTCATATTATAGTAGGTGAAAGGGACATATATTAGTGGGGGAAAGGGTCTGTGAGAGATCTAATCCATCAGCAAGCCCCAGGGATCAGCTGTGGGATCAACTATTCTGGAATAAATCTCCTTCCTAAAGACCGGATTCAAACTCCACAGCCTCCTCCCATGGCTTGTTTCAGCATTTTGCTATCTCTACCATTAAAAAAGTTTATTTTTTATTTCCTACAGTTTCCTTTGTTGCAATTTAAGTCAAGTATTTCTCATCATGGACATGAAAAAGGACTTCTTTCCTCCTTCTGGGAAGTTTGCATGGATTTTGGGGGGTTGGAGTTCATTTTAGTGGTGGTGGTGGTTATTTTTTACATTTTTTGAAAACAGTTTTGAAGTTGTTTTTCTCTAGCCTTTCTCTTTAGGTCCAAGATCCCACTTGGTTCAATCTGTCATGTTTCCTATGAAAATTTCAGTTGCTGTCTTGTGGAAGCTCTCAGGTGTTCCAGATGGCTGTGCAGTGGGGGCCCCACACCAGACACTGCTCCAGCTGTGACTTGCCAGCTCTAACTAGAGCAAAAGGATTATTTCATGTGTCCTGCAGGCATCTCTCTTGTTTGTACATCCCTGTATGATGCTTGCCTTTTTCGCAACAGCATGATGTTGTTGACTCATCTTCACTTCATGATCTAGAATAACCCCTAATTATTCCTACTTTCCTGTTTGTCCCCTGCCCTGTATTTCTGTAATGAAGTGTAGTTCCTTCCCCTTGACAGTATTGAATTTCACCCTCTTTTATCAGACCATTTCTCCAGTGTAGCTGGGTCATTGTAAAATGTGCTTCACAGGAACTTTTAGCTTTTGAAGTCCTCAGAAAGCTGAGCAGGTAAGATCTGAATTCCATCAGCCATCCAGGTAAAAATAAACTGATAAGTGCGTCATGCTGAACAGATTCCTCTGGAGCTCACTTGAAATGTTCTGTTTTAGAAGATCCCAAGAAGCAATTCTCTGAATATGATTTCCCTCTTAGCATTGCATCCGGCTTTGGGTTTATCTAAACCTTGTTTCTTTATTCAGTTTATGGGAAATAGCAGAGAATTTTCTTTTTGATTTGGCATCCTATTGGTTGAAGGATGTGCTGGTCTTGTCTGGGGAAGGGGCAATTTTCTTTACAGTGGCTGGTGTGGGGCTGTGTTTCAGATTTGTGCTGAACACAGGATTGATATTATAGAGATTTGTTTTATTGTTGAGTAGGGCTTTCACAAAGCCTTCCCTGCTTCTCATACTGCCACACTGGTAAGACTGGGGGCAGAAATTGAGAGGAAACTCAACCAGGAGAGGTGACCCCAACTGATCAACGGGACATTCCAGATTGTATGACATCAAGCTCAGTATATAAAGTGGGGTAAAGAAGGAGGAAGGGAGGGAACTTTTGGAATGTTGGCATTTGTGTTCCCAAGTCACTCTTATGTGGCCCTACTCCAGTGGAGGTGGCTGAATACCTGCCTGCCCGTAGGAAGTAGTGAATTCCTGTTCTTTGTGTGCAAGGCTTTTGCTTTCCCTATTAAACTGTCTCTACCTCAACCTGAGAGTTTTCTACCTTTACCTGTTCTAATTGTCCATCTAACCCCACTGGTGGGTGAGTGAGCAAGTGGCTGTGTGGGTCTTGGCTGCTGGCTGTAGTTAGACCATGACAGAGGGTCTTCTCACTTGGTGTCTGGGTGGTAAAGCTCCCCACCTAAGGCACTTGTCTACCCTTTCCTTTATGGAGAAACACAGGTGATCACAATTCGCCTGACTGGGTTTGCTCATTTACCAGGGTCTTAGAAAACACTGTAAATGTATACTTTCATCTTCAAGTGTCTTTCCAAAGACTGTCTAAGGACCTAAACTTCTATATCTAGATTTTTGATATCTAAATTTAGATGGGATGTATCTCACCTCCAGTCCATTTCCTGGTAGAAAGACAAGAGATCACATACACTATTTGTTCTTAAGAGGTACATGTTGGCTGTTACTCATCTCCTGAGTATTTTCATTGTGATTATTTTTTCCAGTATTGGATGGAACTTGAAGTTAAATGATTTGGTCTGCAATTCCCCAATTCTAGCTCCTTTCCTTTTTAAACTTAGAACCCATACATAGAATCCTAGAATTATCTGAGTTGGAAAAGACCTTTAAGATCGTCAAGTCCAAATATTACTTCTTCCAGGAGCATGGTTATCAGAAATGTACCAAATCAGCTTGAAAAAAAATGTTTTTCTAGGCACCTTTTTTCTTATTTTGTCCTTCTTGGAGGTGGATACTTTATGTATTAAACATTTGATTACAGTTCATGAAGACTGGCAAAAAATGAAAAAATGGCATGTTTTGGCAACCTGACTGACCTTTGTCAGCATCTCTCCTAAAATAAGTAGTAGCTTCATGTAGTAAATTTACCAATTTATGCTGTGGTTCACTTCCCTTGCTTCTCAATATTCTATTTCTTCAGAAATAAAGCAAACACTATTCTGGCTATTGAAATGTTCTTTGTACTTCTTTGCATTTCCAAGTAAAGCTGTAGTTTTGTAGACAAAGATATAATGAAATATAATCTTTTCTGTAAATTCTTTTTAATGATGTAATAAAAGCCATTACTGTGAGTAGAGGAATCCTTTTGCCAATTGCATCAAAGGCTTTTTAGTTTCGTATTAAAGAAGAGTTTTCAGTTAACAGTTAAGGAAACTATTGTCCTCTCTTTCTCCATGAACCAGGTAATATTTCTATGCATGTGCTGAGTGCATACCTCACTTCTGATCCCAGGGTAAATTCATGGCTCATTCTCGTTTCTGAGTCTGGTAGTAAGGGTGTAGCTACTTCTCTGGAGGGAACTACACTGAAATCTGTTCATTTTGCTACAGAGCATCACTAAAACATGAGATCTGACTACCTGCAACGGAAGAAGACACAGAAGTCTTCATATCATTGCCAGCTTCCAGATTTTCAGCTTTGAAATTATTCCTGTGAGAGCAAGTAAATAATTGCTGATTTTTATTTATGACTTATGGCTATTGCTACCTGTATTTTTAATGAATAATGTAAACCAAGCTGGGGAATATAATGTCTGTGCATGCTGTCAATTCTATCCAGGATAGTGGAGCACACTGCAGAGGTACTTGAGCTGCTGCCAGCTGGAGATGGTGCTTCCCATTGTCCATGCACTGCTCTGACATCAGTAAAAGTGTGTTAACATGACATTTCATTGTGTCCTTAGGCTTGTGCTGCCTCCCATTGTAGAAATATGGGGATTTCTGCACCACATCTTGGGTGGGCTGGGCATTGCTGTTCAGGTAGCATGGAGTAGCTGTTGCGGCAGTCATTGAGGTCTGTTAGTCTGACCCTGGGATGCCGCAACCTTCCCAGAGAGAGGTCCCACCAGGGGCAGCTTCCTAGGGGTCTCAGGCAGTCCTTTGGCGGCCGGGATACCTCAGCAAGGGGACAGCCTGTGGCTGTAAGCTATCAGCTCTTAGCAGTGATTTCAGCTTAGTGGTTCCAGCTCTGCCTTGTGAGGTAATCCCAGGCTGACTCAGAAACAGAGAGACAGGAGCGTTGTGTGGCGGTTCCACAGAGGTAGCCTTTATTGTCCAGCACTCTGTGAAGGGAGCCAAAAACAGCAGCTCCATCCTGAGCCAGGCAGAAGCCGTAGTTTTATGGGGGAAAGCGGGGGTGGTATCAAAGGGAGAGACCAATGGGTTACAAAGAATTTACCTGTGCACCAAAGCATGTTGGGATCTCACCCTAACCACAGAGAACTGCTCTTTCCAAGTGGTATCCTTCCCAGGGACAGTTGAGGTAAGCTTGTCACAGCCTGCCCAAGGGACATCTTCCCAAGGGAGAGACCTAGCAAGCCCGTCCTCCTCCACAGGATCTCACCCTAACCAAAGAGGACTGCTTCTTCCAAGTGGCATCCCTCCAGGGGACAGCCAAGAGAAGCATGTCACAGCCCATTCAAGGGACATCTCTCCAAGGGAGAAACCTGGCACGCTTATCCTCCTCCACAACTCCCCCTTCTGTATTTAGTAAAAAGGCATCCCCAACAGCTTTTTTAAAGCAACGTAAAAGGCATGAGAACGTAAGTAGTACAATAAGTATCACAACAAAAATCCACAAGATACCCCTAACTAGAGATGAAACCCATCCTGTTAATCCCCATCATCCAAAAACTTCATTGACCCAGTCCGAGTTGTTTTCTATTTTTATGTCCTTTACTTGTTCTTTCAGTTTCTGGATGTTTGCATGGATGGATTTTGAGTGCAGAGAAAGGTTGAAGCAGCACAGCCGCTAAGTCCTGGCAGCCATGTCCGTGGGCAAGCAGTAGGAAACCTATTGCCGCTTGATTTTGTAGGGATGCATGTCTGGTAGACTTCTCATCTCCTAAAAGATCACTCAGGGCAGCAGATGTTGCATTGGCCTGCTTGCTAAGCCAACACCCCACGTGATTTAGCTCACCAAGGGCTTTAGCTGCGGCTACCCAAGGAAGACACAGAGAAACCGCTACTCGCTTTCCTATGTTCCAATTGTAAATTTGGCTGTCGCAATTTTCATCAAATTCAGGATAGGATCTCTTTTGGTGAGTTGACTCGCCTTTTTGTTTCCAATGATGTAATAATGTGATATTTGGAGTGAGGATAGAAAGCTTGCTGAGGCTACAGGGACCCCCCTGGAGACGTGAAGGGATCCCAGCCCATACTCAGTCACCACAGATAAGAAATATTCCCCAGGGCAACACTTTGGGGTGGAGTGAGGGCACAGAGAGTATGCGACTGGTGAAATTACACCAATTTAGATTATTATAGGCTTTTTTAATTGGTAAGATGTCTTTTCTATATGTGTTTTTTGCCTGGTCAATTTCTTGCCAATGTTGACTTGGTCGTTTAAAGTAAAATTTGACACAGTATGTTGCTTTGGAGGACCCCTGCAGGTCCAGTTCTTGGGGTTCCTCGGGAGCATTTGGCAGAATCTTTGTCCACTCGTCCCAAGTGTCTACCGGATTGGGCCTCTTACCTGTGGTGTGGATGAGATCTGAGTTAGTGATGGGCCAGTCATCTGCTACCAAGGGAATCCCTACCAGACACGTGGAGAGTGGGTTGTCTACACTGTCCATGGACAGGTACAGGTTATCTTCTTTTAGTGTCTTTGCTAAGGTCACCCACACATTATGGCTGGGCTGTGGCACAATCCAGCTGAGGGCATGCGGCGGGGTGAGGAGCACCCAGGCAGCAGTGAGGACACCACCAATGTAGATAATTTTCATCTTTGGACTGGGGTGGGGTTTCTGAGAGGGAATATAAGCGAAATTTGTTAGCTCTTATGGTGGGATGGGAGAGTGTATGGTTTAGGGAGGTTCTGGCAAGGGTTGGGGTTGGGGGGCCATTAGGGTTTTTTAGGGTAAGAGGGGTGACAATATGTAAACTAGGGAGCAATTTGTGGCCAGACAGTGTCTGGCCTATGGCTTGACTTATGCCACAGTATCTTGATCAGCTTTTTGTTTTGTCTGCTGTTGGGTGATGGGATGGCCTTTTCTCTGGTCTGTGGTTGTTCAGCGATGCCTCCGTCTCCATGTAGAACTGGTCTGGTTTTGAGGAGGTCCTGTATTTGACTTGGGAGAATTCTTGTTGGTGTTTGTGGGAGCAGTGTTTGCAGGGCCTGTGTATGGTTTTATGTTTTTTCCTGGGTACCATTTTGGGCCACATGGTAGTAGAACACAGGTATAATGCCTCCCCCAGGTAATTAAATGGAAAGGCCCAGAGATCTGATGTGTTTCTGGGTCCTTCACTAGCACTGCCAGTTTCTCAGTGAGCTTAGCTTGGGTCGAATTTGAGAAGTGGCGGAGTATTGGGGAGTCAGGCTCTGATGATGTACAATTTAGGAAGTTAATGATGTAGAGAGCCTTACAGAGTCTTTCAACGGAAGACATGATTTCTGTTTCTCTCTGCTGCTGATTGAGGACACTTGATGGTTTGATGGGTCCTTTCTACAATAGATTGCCCTGTGGGATTAGTGGATATGCCCTTCTTGTGTTTTACCCCGCCGGTCGAAGAAATCTTTCAACCTACAGGAGGCATAGGTGGGCCCATTATCTGTTTTGATCTGTTCAGGGACTCTCAGGGTGGCAAATGCAGGGAGAAAATGTTTGATGGTGTGAGTAGCATTCTCTCCAGCCTAAGATGATGCAAATACTGCCCCAGAAAATGTGTCGACAAACATATGCACAGATTTAGACTTTCCAAAGGGTGGGAAGTGGGTTATGTCAGTCTGCCACAATTGGCAGCTGTTCAGGCCCTGGGGGTTAACCCCAGGACCCATAGATGGTATTTGGTAATTTTGACAGTTCGGTCACGTCGTGACAATAGCTCTCGCTTGATCCTTTGAGAGCTTGAACATTTTGATGAGGGCAGGTACATTTTGATGATAAAATGCGTGTGACAACTTCGCCTGGGTGAAGACGTCAGGGATGTTAGCAGTCTCTGCCGACATGGCCAGTGCGTCCGCCCTCCTGTTCCCTTCCGTGATGGCACCTGGGAGGTCGGTGTGTGATCTCACATGCATAATATGGTAAGGTTGCTTTCTGTGGGAGATTAAACAAATTAATGTAGAAACCAACTGGTGTAAGTTTGGATTGGAGACCTCCTTGAGAAGAGCATGTTCAGCCCTCGTAGCTTATGCCTCGTAGCATAAGCGGAATCTGTTTGTCTTTGAATTTCTTAAAGGCTCTGATGACGGCTGCTAGTTCGGCAATTGGGGGAGATCCTTCCACTGTTTGGACATCAGATGCTCGCTTTTGAGTCTTGGGATCCTTCCAGGTCATTATTGACTTGTGGGATGACCCTGAGCCATCTGTAAGAACAGTTAGAGCTCTGAGAGGTGTTTTAGTTTGGATTATTTTGGGAGTCAGATTAAAGGCCAAATCACAATTAAAACGTCTATGTTTTGGCACGCCAATGGAAATTTGGGCTGGGTAGCTATCTAGGGCGAACTGGAGGCTCTCACTGGTCTGGAGCAAATGCTCCAGATCCCCAGCAGTCAATGGCAGGCATGTGAACTCACACCCTGCAAGAGAGTGGAGGCGAGTTCTGGCCTTTTTTATTAAATGTGCCATTATTTCTGGAGGGGTTGTTATTGTCTTTGTAGGTTGATTGTTTGTAAAGATCCATTCAAGTATCAGTAAAGGGTCTCTGAGTTGAGGATCCTATTGAAAAATCAACCTGTAGAAGCGGAGGGCCTTACCCAGAATGGCAAACTGGAGAGGCAGGCTGGGCTCAATGCGATGGGCTTCGCATGAAGACAGGGCCTCCTGGACCTTGGTGATAGTATCTTGGGCTTCTGGCGTGAGGGCACGTGGAGAGTCTAGGTCCCTGCTGTTGTGGAGAAGATTGAAGAGAGGGGCAACGTCCTCTGTTGTAATCCCTAGCAGGGGACATACCCAATTGATGGATCTGCACAAACTGTCTAAGTCTCTTAGGGTCTTTGGGTCATCTTGGATGGTGAGTTGCTGGGGTACGATGGTCCTCTCACAGATCTGGAGTCCGAGGTAGGTTCATGGGCTGGTGTACTGCACTTTGTCCTCACTAATCTCGAATCCTGCTTTCTCTATAACTTCAATGGTCCTTTTATCAGTCTTGTCCAAGTAAGTTTTTTCTGGCGCACAGATCAGGATGTCATCCGTATATGGATGGATTATGGCATCTGGGAATTGGCTCCGGATGGGGGACAGAATGTGAGTGAAATACCATTGGCATATAGTCGGGCTGTTCTTCATGGCTCAAGGAAGAAAAAGCCAGTGGTATCTTTTGAGTAGGGCCTTTCTGTTAAGGGAGGGGATGGAGAAAGCAAACCTGGGGGCATCTTGGGGGTGGAGTGGGATGCTGAAGAAACAGTCTTTGATATCTATGATGGCAAGCATCCAGTCTCGAGGCACCATCGATGGTGAGGGCAGGCTGGGCTGAAGGAGACCCATGTCCTCAGTGGCCTCATTGATCTTGTGGAGGTCGTGGAGGAGCCTCCACTTGTCTTTCCCAGGCTTTTTCAGCATGAAAACCGGGGAGTTCCAAAGGCAGGTAGTCTTGGTGATGTAGCCATTGGCAAGCCGCTCTTCTACTAGGGTAAGAAGGCTCTTTCTTACTAGTTTGGTAAGAAAGGGGGAATTGTGGTGCTGTACATCCTGTACTTCCCCACTCCTTACTAAATGCCTGCCCTCCTCACGTTGTCCTCCCTCCCCTGCCCCTGTTCCTAGCCACTCCCTCGGGTTCTCCCCATTTGTTCTGTACCCTAATCCCACCCATGTACCACCCCTATTCCCTGAGACCATTAGTCCATGTGCTCTCTCCGCCCCCCTCATCCCCATATAAAACCCAGTTCCTTCCATGTGACCTGCTCTCTGCCTTGCGGAATCAGCGTGTTACCATGTGGTATTCTCTGCCCTTGGGACCATGTGAATAAAATATCCTCTGAGGTTCCCACATGGGGAGTCTTCTCACCTCCTTTATCGCCACCGTGTTGTGGAGCTGACAGCTAACTGGAGCCATGCGAGCAGACAGCCCTGCTGCGCTCTCCGGGAAGGTCTGCGGCTTGCCACACCATCGCAAAGAAACTACAAACCGCAACAAGTAGCAGACCTGTGACATGACTCAAAGCACCCTAATATACATATCACTGGGAAAAACGGGAAGACTTAACATTGGGTGAATAGCCATCAATTCTGCATTTGAGTGAACTATTTAAAACTGGCTTATTGGTAAATTATTGCAAACTGGAATTTTTTTAGTCTGTAATTTCAGAATATAACATTTCTATGATAAGGACTGCGATTAGAACTGGTGTGAAAACGAGGTACTTTCGTTTAAACTAACATAAACACTTCAATATAAATATGGGTAGTAACTCTGGAAAATAATTTCCCTCCTATTTGCTTTTTATTTTTTTTACAGGACCAGGTGTCAGATACAGTGAATTTGCTGTGTCACATCCAAAACCACCTCCACTTGTTGGACAACACACAGTGGAGATACTGAAGAGCATGCTGGGGTATGAGGATGATGCTATAGAAGAACTGCTTCGCTCTGGTGCTGTGGCTCAGCATGAGGTCAGATAAGGAACATTAGCTACATTCCTTCACAGTGAGTTCACATTACTTTGTCCTCTCTTTGCTCCCTTCAGTTTCCCTAATGGGACTCAAAGAGAAGACATAATTTAATTCCAAATTTTCTTCCACGTGTGTTTGTATGATTTTTAACACTGATGTATCAAATAAACAATCTCATGCTGTCTGAGTGAAAGATTTTCTTGGGGGGGTTGGGAATAAATGCAATTATGCAGTCCTATGTGAACACTCATTTTCTGTACTTCACATGGAAAATGGAGTCCTTGTCATAATTACAGTAATTGCCTAAACATTTGTCCCCAGAAAAACATGATGTTAGTGAAAAGAAGTAGAACCTTTAAAATCTGTATACTAGACTCTCCACTCACAGAAAGCTGCTTTGTATTTTAATAGAAAGTAATTTATTTACAAATTGGTGGTTGAGCTGATTGATTTTGAACAGAATTATCCATCCTGAACACTTTGTTCATCTCTGTCTTAGATCAAGAGTAGAGTAACCATTACAAAATTTACTTCTATTCCCTGGTATTCCAAATTACTAATATGTTTTTATATTACATAGTATAGTCATGACAATCCCAACATGTTAGCAAAAAGAAGCTGAAATTGGCACAATTCTTCAGTTATCAAAAAAACCTATTCCAAGATCAGTTGAGAGACCAACTGTCACTGAATAGCTGTCTGTAATTTTATTCAGAAAGGCCAGGGTACTCTTCATTAAACACTGGACTGTGGAAAACCATGTGCTGAATGTCAAATACCAAAACTTGCCAGATGTCTCAGTCTGGTTCTCTGGGTAGGTACTGATCCCTATCTCTGACTCTAGTTGCCATCCAAACGACCTTCATTATGGAGAAAACACAGGCTGAAATCTGTACCAACCTTTTGACTCAGTCCCACCCCTATGATTAAAACATGGTGAGAATTGTCAGATCTTCCTCAAGTTTCATAATGCCATATCATCCAGTAAGGTCACTCTTGAGAGTAAGGCGCTATGTAGTGGAAGAAGGTGGAAGAATTTGATCCATGAGAAATAGTAAGGAAAAGATCAAAGGAGAGCCATTTCTTCTCTACAAACCAGTTTGGCCGTTCTTCACTCACAGAAGGCAGCCCATGCTCCTTTGTAACAGTATACAATTTACAGCTAAAGTAAACTCAGTGTATGAGAAGGGTTTAACTTTTGTTGTGTGCACACTGAGAGTGAGGCAAAGCCTTTCTGTTCCTAGAACAGAATAAAAGTAACTCAAATCGACACTCAACACACAATGCCCATGTTTCTCTCAAAGTATCAGAAACAGGCCTGGCATTATAACTAGTTTGTCACTTTGCTTCCACTCAAAGAAACAAGATCCTCTGTATTACATTTGAACTTCACAACTCTGCATTACCTTCTGGGGGAAGAAAGGAGGTTATTACATAATCAAATTGCAGTGGAACCCCACTGTGGTTGTTCATTTTTGAAGCACAGTGTTTTGGTTCATTTGTTTGCTTGTTTTCTCTGGTTCTTGTGTTCTTCTAATTTTTTTTTCCTGCACTGCATTCCTGGCACCACACACCATACTCTATCCATGTGCTAAAGACATCATGAGATCCTGGAAGAGTGACTTCTAAAATAAATATAGAAATAAGTCTGAACTGAGAATTGGGACACTGTAGGGGAAGAATTGAAACTGGATTTGAAGAGGTTTTGATATAGTCCACCTTCCTTTTAATCTAAGGGGAACATCCCTTTTTTAATGAGAAAAGCAGAAATTTGAATTCCGCTTCATATAAAATGGATAATCTGATATTGAACTAAACTTTGTTTACTAATGAAAAACACTGTCAGATAACATTCAAAAATAAATTTTCTGGGTTTACTTTCTCAAGGGTTCTTTTCTTCACATTTCTAAGAATCACGTATGTAAGGTATAGTAAAATATTGCTCAGTTTCGTTCAAGGATTTCTAAAAAAATCAGTTGTTTTCCTGTGCTTTTCCAAGCAACGGAAATAGCTAATCACCACATCCTTAGCTACAGTAAATTGGCAGAGCTGCTTTGACTTTAACATAGTAATGCTGGTTTAAATAAGCTGAATATTGGGCTTTAAACTCCATAAAGTATTTTGTGCAGAGTTCACACGCAAACAGTGTTTCCATTTCTTTTTCTTTTTTTCATTTGTGTTTTTCCTTTTCAGTTTGCTGTGTTGACAGTCAAATGCCTAAAGGGATAATTGGAGACATTATTTTGTCTCACCTCCAGTAGTTACTGCAACAGGAGAAAGCCAGATACCATTTCTCAGTGTTTAAGTCAAACACTCACACACAGACTTATGCTTACTCTTTAAGTCAGAAATAAATGGAAGCCTTTAAATAGGTGGACATCTGGAAGCTAAAAAGTCCTTTAGCTTCCAACATCTGATCATGAAGTTTTACGCTTTCCTGAGGTTTGGTCTTGGTTTTGGATGATTTGGAGGACATTTAAATAATTACCATGATAATATTTAAGCTGTTATAATACCCTTTCCATTTTGGCATCTGTTCTTGATGCGATGGTCCATGGCTGCTTTGGCTCCACTGTCTGCATTGGGCGATCCCATTGTTCTTGTATTATCTTCACTATTAAGAATGTTTCCCCAGCCCTCATCATATAACTGTCTTCCTTTCTTTTCCGTGCAAGCTAGTAAAGCTCTACACCAAGTATAAATTACCCAGAAAACGGCAAAACCGGTCAGACAGAGTCAGGAGGATTTTGCATAGCTTGAGGATCTCATTGAGGGATATTTTAATGCATGAAAATAAAATTCACATCAAACAACAGTCAAATGAACAGTAATGGATTTTTCTTGCTCCTGCATGGATCTTGTTCCTGGCAACTCTTCCCCAGAATCTTCCCATGCACTTGGGAAGTCCTGGCCCTGGAACTGACATACAAGAGTAAGTATTTTTTGATTAGTGGCCAGGAGGAACAAGTTGCTAACTATCAAAAGCTCACCAGCCTCGGCAGCGATCCAGCTGATGTGAAAAGGCCAGGGAAACTATATTGATGTGAAGAATGGTCTGTTAAAGGGGATGACTTAATTGTGATGAACGAAAATGCTCTTTTTCTTCTCAGGTCTATAAAATCAAAATAAAAATGTTATTTTTTCATTTTTATATCTCTTAATATTAAAAAAACAGAGAAAGGGAAATTATTACTATTCTTGACTTGCATATAAAATATGAAAATCCTCTTTTTTAAGTTCATTGAAATAAATTGATGCCTGATGATATTAATCAGAGTTTTGGTCTTGCTTCTTCAGGGATTAAAGCTTGTCCCAAACATGTCTAGTGACAATACACTGAGGTTAAAATAGCAGTCAGAAATTGTTCTTCCAGGGAGTATGCATGTGTTCTCAAAATCTGGGGAGAGCATTTTCATTAAATTACCATATAGCTCTGCCACTCATAGAGCACTGTAAATCCTCAGCCCTGGTGAACCTGGAGATAAAAGGCAGCTAGACATCTCTGTGATTAAAATGGTCTTGATTTCTTTTACTATCTAGATGACAAGACCCAGTTAATCCTTTGACCTTCCTAACATTACAGCACTGTACTAAAATGTATTTATTTCCCCAAAACATATTAAAATGTATTTAATTTCCAAAAGACAGAGAAATGGTGAAGTACTTTCAGCGTTCAGGAATGCTGGCACAGTTGCTCACATTTCATGTCAGTGACATTAAACAGTACCAGATACAGTACTTTTCCTAACTGCTTGTATATTGAGTTTAATGTGGCCTGATGAAATGCTAAACACTATTAGCTGGTAAAAAACACCCAACCAACCTTAGACCAATTCCTGTAGGATCAAGTAACTTCTGTACACAGAGACCTCTGTGATACTGGCCAATGTGATAAAAATACACTGATAAACAGTGAGACAGTCACCTTTTAAAAGCTGACAACCAATCAATTGAATTACAAAACATTTCTGTTGTGACTGGAATTTGGAATAGACATGAGAAAAATGCCTGGGAACACATATGCCAAGGGCCCATGAAAGTTTTGCAAGAAGATCACTTTTTTTGGCTCAGACTGTGTCAAACAATGAACAGGGACCAGGCAAGGGTTAAGGTGGAGACAAGATGTTGATTTTTGGTTTTTTTTCTATTCCCTAGAGCTACAGATAAAAATGAATTAGTAAGTACCAATTAGTCCTTAGTTAGCAAAAAATTCTTAAAAATCATAGGGTGAAGAGTATACTGAACTGCCTGCCTTAAAAAACCTCACACCACTTATTTACAAGTTGCTCCCTTTAAAGTACAAAAAGAGGTTTGAAGATGTGTAACGTGGTAGAGGAATGCATATGTACCTCCCATCTCTTGGAGATCCATATTAGGAGAAGGTAAAGTTTCACATTAAAAAGTTGTGTAAAAATGCAGAGCAGTGTGTATGTTTCCCACTAGGACTCTCTTCTCCTGGTGGATTGAGCCTTGACTAAAGCAAACGTAAGAAAAGTGACAGTTCTCTGGTAAATTTTTTTTGGTCTTTTCATCAAAACCTTCTCTCTCTCGAAGCCAACAGTAAGGACTTTCGGAAGAAAGATGGAAATACTGATTCAAGAAAGCCACTGCAGAGTTTTCTACAAGTCACGGTTTATGTGTTTCATGCCCCTTTCATCTTCAGGCCAGGTGGCCTTGGGACACCAGTGATACATGACTTGTGTTCATCCTGTGAGTATACTGTGCTGCTAATACAATTTAGTCAGAGAAAAACCAGGGAAACACAGTCAGAGAAAAACTGGATAATGAAGCAGTCACTCTATAAACCTCTACAAGTGTTACTAGGGTACCATTTCTCTGAATTCTTCAGGAACCAACCCCATTGTCCAACTGCCTGTACTCTGAGGCAATTCTGCCCACTCCTTGTATCATGTCCACTCTGCTAAACTCTCCATGCGTATTTGATGGGGAACAGGCTGAGATAGATAAAGAGCCTTAAGAATAACGAGGATCAAAGGGACAAAACACAGCTTGAAACTTAGTTGCATCCATGTTGTGGAGAAAACATGTAGGGCTGATGTAGTAGGGCTGATGCCCTTGAGTGCAGCCCAAGTCTCCCTGTACTTCTGTAGAACAGTTCCGGTTGTGAGAGATCTGACAAAAGTTTACATGACCAAACTGAATGGACACAGATCCTGGTTGCAAAACAATATGAACTACCTGAAGTTCATCTGAAGACCTGGTGAGGCCTGTTACTTTTAGTCAAGGATGTTAAATTGGTAGAAGTATTAATTTGTTAACAAATTTGCAATTTTTATTGCAGAAGAGTCTGTCCCGCTTGCTGACTCATTCTGTGTGGTTTTATGGACTTGCTTTCTTCAAATTGCCTCCTAATGCACTATTTGTCCTCTCTCCTTTGCATTTACAACTGCTTTTGTGAAGTTTTAGAGCACAGATTTCAAAGCATTGTATGTCTGACCATTGAATTCATTCTCTTAAAGCATGAAAACTGTTAGAATACATTACAGATCTATTTTGTGCCATAAATACTGGACATTTAAAAAACCTAACCAACCTACTGTCCTCTAAAAGCAATGAAGGGGCATTCACATTGATTTCAGTAGGATTGGAACCTGAACCTCAGTACCATGAATTTGTGCATTCCAGGTACACAAAGCCTCATTGCTTTAAGTTCCTGTAGGAAAAGCTCTCAGCATTTTCTGTGCTCTTGTCCAGAAGACTTAAATCATTAGGGTTTTTATTCCTTTGTACCAATGGGTCATTTCACTTTAAATTATGATATAAAAATTGAGGTGTTTCTTACCTCAAATGCCACACAAGGCTTTATATGATATTTGTATTTGCGTTAATGAGCATGTTATTAGCAATGTTAGTGACATCAGTAGAAAACTCATTTACTGAACTGTTTGGAGAAGAGAGGAATTCTGACCTTTTTTGTGTAGCTTTTTGTGAGAACTGTTGACTATTACCAACCTTGAATACTCAAAAAACTCCAGAATCAAACCTAAAATAATCAAGAACATCTTAAAAATTCAGGAGAGAATATTATGATAGAACTATGTACATATATGAGATTTGAAAAGAAGCTAGAGCAAGATTTTTGATAAAGAGCTGGCAACATCTCTTGTACATATTTGTCCATGGAACAAAATGCAGGTCATTGCTGGCTTCCTTGCAGGCCTGGAATTTGTCCAGCTTGGTTCTCTTAGCTTTAGGGAGCTGATATTTTTAGAAGTTATTTCTAGGAAACCATTGGAAGTGAATTATAATGATGATTTTGAAATATCTAGTTATTGATATCAGCAGCTGGATGCTGGGATCAAGCTGATGTTATTAGCTAAATTGAAACAGGTTCTCTTTCATGTTATGCAGCATGTATTTGAATAGGTTAGATGTGAACATTTGCAGTGTTACGAAAATAAGCATTGTTTGACTGAAAACAGTTTTAACTGAACTGGCCCAGTGCATTCCCCACCTCTTTCTACAAGAAAAATCAAAGGCAGTTCTTCAAATTCTTCACAGAAAAAGGAGAGAGAAACAAAACTCTTAAGGGAGGATGAAGATTAGAAGTAGCAGATACAGGAGTACCTCTTGAAAGGATGGAACTTATCATAGCTCTTTTGGCTCCTGTAGCTTTTAAGAATTTATTCTCACATGAAGAGGAAAGATCCAGTGGTTTTTGGGCAAACTGAGGGCAATCAGAAAATCTGTATGCCACAGATTTCCCGTTTGATGCTGGGCAAGTCCCATTCCCTTCCTTTAAGTTATCTATATGTAGTTTGGTACTTTCCATTCAGAAGGACAAAGTAAAGATTGCAAGCTGACCTGATAGCAGAGGCCATCTCTGTTTAGACAGATGGAATCCATTGTCTGTCTTGCAGAGCCATTGTGTTGATTTAAAAATGCATGTGTTGCAGCATAGCAGAGAAGTTGAATGCTTTTGCAAAGTGAGGACATTCTATTTTTCCCGTAAAACCAATATGAACAACCGCAGTTTCCCAATCTCCCATTACTGAAACAGAGAGAAGCCTCCCCAAAGGGCTTGTGAAAGGCCTCCACAGATAATTTGGGTGTAAACAGATAGTATCTTTGTACCTAGTGGTTGCTTACGTATAAAAATGAGATCACAAGCTTTTAGACTTTGGCCTTTTTGGCAGCAACTGCAAAAAGTTCAGGAAGTTAATACTATTTTCTGACTGGGATAGTGAATTTAAGGTTAAAGAGATTAGGTGCAATGTATATTCCCAGGAAGAACTACTGACAGCTCTAGTAGAAGCTGAAAAGAAGGTTTTACATCTAAGGCAGAGAAAAAATAGAAGAAAGGCAAGGCAAAAAAAGGAAAGACAAAATAAAGAGAAAAGGGTGTCAGAGACTAAAAATAGTTTATGCCTCAAACATTGATATAAAGTTTTAAAGAAGCTACAGCCACAACAAACCTCTCTGAAGAACTTTGGACTGTAAGTTGAACTGCTGATTAGATAAAGGGAAACCCATTGTTCTGTCACCTCAGGCTGAGGGAAAGGTATGCATCCACAATAGGCCAAAGCCCCCAGCTGCTGTCCCAGCTGAGTTTGGGGTGGGGGGCATAGAGCACAGCTCACAGAAGCCAGGTTTACACAGACTCCCCCCACACTGAGGAGGGAGGAGGAGGTCTCAGGTGCATGGCATAACCTCTGGTAAGAGGCAATAAACACCCATCCTCCAATTACACAAACTGGCCCAGCTGTGGAACACCTCATCCCACAGGGCACATCCACAGGACATTCATATGAGAGGCTTCGCCCTGCAGAACATGCAACAGGCCCAGAGTTTGCTGTAAGAGACTGTCCCCTCCCCCAGGGGGACGTGCCCGGACATGCCTGCCTAGCCTGAGCATATATATCCATCGGTTTCTATACTCTCTGGGGGGATTTTCACCATCAAGAAGCCTAGCTGGAGAGGACCAACGGAACGTTGTTGTGATCCACAGATGGTGATATTTTCCTTATTCTGTCTCTGTCACTCTCTTTCTGTCCCCTCCACCTATTTTCTACATCTTTCTTTCTTTCTTCCTTTCTCTCTCCCTTTCTCTCATATTTACTATACAATAAAACCCAAATTATTGTCACTGGCATGTGGTCTCGTTGGCACCTTAATTTGGGCAGAGGAATTTCCAAAAAATCTTAATAATAATTGGATCAAAACAGAGGGAAAAGAGAAAAGAAAAAAGGAAAGGAAAAGAGAAAAGAAAGGGAAAAGAGATGATAAAATAAAACATATGAGAAATTAGAAGAAAGAAAAGTGGGAAAGGGATAGAATGGGAAGGAAGGGAATGGCCTTGCTATACTGAGGAAAATCTGTCATATCCATGTTGCTGCAGTTGATCCTTGTGGTAGCTCAAATAGTGATACATAGCTTGAAAGGTGTGGTGAATGATGCCAGCCATGAAAAGGCAGAGAGCACTAGCAGTGACCTGACCTAGCCTAGTGGAGAAATTTTGGTAGGGTTGCAGGAAGGCCTTAGGCACTGCATGGTTTGGTCACTGGAGTGCACCGGGTGGTTACCAAGCAGAGGGGTGAAATTACACAAGGAAGGAGAGACACATGGACAGACCACCAAGCATAGCTACCTCTACAACCAGGGCAGGGAGGAACCCAGGAACAACTAACTGTGAATGAAGCTCTTTGAACCTTGGAAAATGTGCTCAAATTACCTAGGCAATTATTCCAGACCAGTTGCCTGACCTGGAGATATGTGCTGACTGCTTTCTTGGTTAGAGAACTTCCTAGAAGGGTGGACAAGAGACTTTGCCTTTTTAAAAAGCAGAAGGTAACACTGTGTTCTTTTCCATATTCCTCACTCTGCAAAATTTTAAAGGAAGGGCCTGATCCCATGCCAAGTGGAGCACATGGAATTACTTCCTTTGCCTTTGATACATTCTGGCTCAGCATTTAATTAATAGTCCTGATTTTATAAAGTTTTTGGTTTTGAACTTTTCACTCCACCTTTCCCAGATAGAAGGATGGGACCCACACTTACCTCATTAATTTCAGATGTTTTGTTTCTGCTTTCAAGGTGTGCGTGTGGAGCCCTCTGAACTGCCTGCACACAAAGGAACATTAAATCTGCCTACACTTAAAAGTAGGTCTCAATAATGCCAAACTTTTTGAAAGTGAGTTTCAGTCTGATTGTATTTGTAATGCTCATATGCATTCCAGGAAATACTGACATATTTGAAGTCCAGAAGAACAGATAGCTATGAAAAGTGGATTGAAATTTTGCACGTTCGAATACAGAAGAAATTTAAAACTGCCGAAAATGTGCTAAGCCTGTCATTTGAGCCTTGCTGATTAGTTACTGAAATCAGCCATCCAGAACAAAACAAAACAAAAGGTCCAATTGATTTCAGCAAATATCCAGTTTTGCAATCTGCACTCAAAGCGAAAAAGGAAGAGAAATTAAATGACCTATACAGTCACGTCAAACCATACAGTTTAAGTGTTCAGCTTCCATGCAAGTCAGGGTGGAAGTGCAACGGCTTCCAAAGGAAAAAAAAAATCAGGAACTCAGGGTGCTGTTCAAATTTAATGTCAGTAACTTATCTTTAAGCCTGCCATGCTCAAACCCTAATTTTTCCCACTTAAAGTCCTAAAGAGACTGAAAGTATGTGAAAATGTATTTGGGCTCAAAAGCTACTTATTTTAGACATCAGCATCTGAAAAACATCCTTGCTTTTACATCTCCAGACTATGCTGCCAATGAAAAGGGGATTTGCTCGGGAAGAGCAGCTGGCTGTGGGCGCATCAGCAATGGACTTGCAGTTTGACTCCTTTGAGAGCAACCGCAAAACAGAGCATTAAGGCAGAGGTGAGGTATCTGTGGTCTCCCTGCTGGTCCTGAAAGGAAGGCGGTGGTGGGCACTGCAGCGGGGAGTGGCACACAGCAGGGTGTTGGGAGCCAGATGGGGTCACAGAGCTTACCCCTGGTGAGAAGGTCTGCAGGGAGGATTCAGTGCAGGCCTGGAGTGGAGGAACAACAGTTTGGGGGACCCAGTGGAGGTAGGCCTTGTAGGGTATTTGGAAATTGAAATTTGGGATTCTCCCTCCCTTGGACAGGAGATGACTCTGATGCAGCTGAGATGCCTCTTAAAGCCAGGCAGGGATGAAGGAAGGCTTCTAGGCTGTGGAGCAGGGTGGATCCTGCTGGCTGTTAGATGTATGATTTGGATCACTCTATCATGCCAAATCTGTGAGTGCCTGCCTATGGGAAAGAAACCCAGCAAAAGTGCCAGAGCATTAACTGCACTGCGGGTCTGTAATTGTAAAAAGACCAGGGTGCAATGACATGTCTCACCTGACACTAATGCTCAGAAATTTATGGCAGGTAATCTGAAGGCATAAAAGGGCATCCCCTGTGCTCTTTCCTGATTGGCTTCACCCAGGATTTCTCTTAATAACACTTCCTCCTCTTGTTCTCTGGATTTTCCAGTTGCTTTGCAATGTCTCTGGGCAAGGACTGCCCTTGAACAGGTGTTCCTGTGTGTTTGATCAGAATAATGAGGTACTGATTTTACTTGGATGTTACAGTTATATGAATAACTAGTCTTTTCTCATAGCTATAAATTCTGAGGAAAGTAGCTGTCTTTCTTGTTGTGCTTTTGGAATTTGTCACCAAGAAAATATCTGATTTCTTCTATCACTATGGGTTTGGGCTGCACTCAAGAGGCCTGGCTTTTCTCTTTTTTTTTTTTTTTGTCTTTTGTTCCTATTTCAGATCATCAGCTCTTAAAACTGCCTTACACTTATCCCTTAGATTTCAGACTTTTCCCCCACCCTATGAATGTTTTCAGTTGTTAAAAGAAAAAAATGTGATAATTTGGAAGGTTCACAGAAAGCATGTTTTGTGATTATTGTTCTTGTGATCCATCCAACGTAAACTGCTTTAGAAAAGCTCTGTTCCAGCCACTCTAATTCACTTTTGCAGAATACTGGATTTGAACTTGGCTAAAGAGAAGGGCTTTTCTTTTAATGGGTACTCAGATAGGAATGCAGCTTAACTGTTTGGTTTCTGTCCTGACTTTTAGCTCTGCCTCGTGGTGCTCAGAGGGAGTCTTATGTGGTTAACTAGAAACTAACCTTCCTTTCACACTTTTTTATTGTTGAAAAGGAGTGTAAATGCTCCTTCCAGTGCTTCGAGTGTTGTGGTAGAGCAGTTTGGGGGTGCCCTATCTAAGTGTAGTTCCTCATCCCTGTGCGGTCTAAAATTGTGACAAAGAACTGTGTGTCCTCCAGCTGCTGCAGTTGGGAAACCACTGCCTGTGCAGGCTTGAGAGGGAGATTCCCACAGGCCCTCTGCACCCAGTTGTGTTGTAAAGCCTCGGAAGCACTGTTGGTACCGGGGAGCACTGTCCCAAGAGGAGAGCTGAACCATTCAGCTCGTCTTTCTGTGAGTGGAACGACACCAGTACACACCAGCTGGGAACACAGGCCGGTTGCATGTTCTGGCTCACTTTGGAGCCCTTACACTCAGGGTTTACAAGGTTGCTGATGCTTGCAAAGGCAAGGCTAGGTTCCCGCAGCTGACTATTTCTCACTGATCCTGGAGAATTGCTGAACAATCTCTGGGGTGTATGCCAACTTGATAGGAAAGAATTGCCCTGACTCTCTCTTTGTTTGCTCTGTTGCTGTGGCCCCCTGGCAGCAAGCATTCCAGGAATTAACTTTTCTAAAATAACAAAACATTTGCTTTCTCTAATCCTCTAATTTCTTTAACTCTTACCAAATCAGAGCAGAGGTGGTGGGGAACTTAACTAAGTCTAGTTCTTCAAACTGATCGCTGCAGTAGCTGGACTTGTGCTTTCCATTTTCTCCCCTTGGAAACTGCAGAGATCATGCTCACTTGGCACTTCCACTGTGTACAATGAACCAGGCCCACAGAGGGCCCATACCTGGTACTGATGAGAGTGTGCCGCAGGGCATTTCTGTGCAGACAAATGATGACTAGAGGGCTACAAGTCGTAGTTTGGTACCTGTCATGGCAGCACTCACCACTAGACAGTAATGTCCTGTCTTTCAATACTGCCTTTTAGGTGTTGAAGGATGTAAGCTTAACCTCTGTGTGAAACACAGCCATAGCCATGTTGTTTAAGACCACATTTAGTCCCAAATGCGGTGGAGCTGTGGAGAGTGGTCTCAACCACCATTCTTTCCACTCTAGTGTCATTGCTAGACAAATATCCATCCACGTCAGTGGGACATGGATGGTGTAACAGTGATGCTAGAGTGAAGTCATGTTATTTCTCTTACTATAGGACATACATTTCTGCTTTGAAAACAGATTCCTGGAAGATATCTAAAGAGAAGCTGCTGTAACCTGTAGTGAACTTAAATCATGACAATTTACTCTTCTGAGTTTGATGTAGGTGGCAGAAGTTTTCCTCAAAAGGAGCACTGGTTTTGTTTGGTTGCATGGCAGCTAACAGTGGTATAACAAAGCAATCAAACCTTGAAAATCTTTCTGATTCAGTTCAGTTTCTTGTTACTCTCTCTGATGCATCTGTTAACCTTCAGAAAGCTACGTGGGTGTTTAGAAGAATAAGGTACTCTACATTAAACACATTCTTTATCTGCCTCAGAAAAAGAATGGATTTTGGCAAGAGTTACAGAGGCAGGAAAAAAAATTGCAGCCTAAAATAGGGGGTTGGTGTTTCCTGACCTTTCTTCATAAAAAGCAGAAGAAAGAGTTGGGGGTTTTGTGTTGGTTTTTTTGCTTTTCTTTTTTGTCGTTGTTGGTTTTTTTTAAAACTACTCAATGCATGTGGTGTAGTTGCCTTTTCAAAAAAAAAAATATTTTTTTGAAGAAAATCAGCTAATGCTTGAAGAAACTGAATTTGTATTTGTGGATTCTGGTGACACAAAAAATTCCTTAAACTTAATTTCTTGTGGAAAAATCAAGAGTTATCTCTGAAATCCATTTCTAAACATGATATTTCTCTTCATTCTCTTGTTTTTATTTAGAAATTGGACATAGATTTGGATTATGTGATTTGACTCATTTTTCTTGTTTTTTTTTTTTTCTTGTCATATACTGTTATTAAAACATTTTTGTGCATGCAATTAATCTAGTTCTTCAAGATGAATAGCAGACTATTGCTGACTTGAAAATTCTGGAGCTCAGGTTGACATTTAAGCTCTCTTCATTGGTTGTATAATAGTATATGAGTAATTAACCCTCAATTTTTACTTACACATGTGGATTCCATATGTCCATTAATTTTAACTTGTTCTTTTTCATGGTGTGTGATACATCAGGTATTCCTTTTATATAGTGTGAGCTTTAGTATTTCCATCAGTAAAAAGCTCTGGTCAAAGTTCTGCTCCTGTTTCGGAGATAACTGGGCCTCACATCTCCGTTTGGGACTCAAATGTATTTTATGCTGATCTGCATTTAACTAACATCTCTTTGGTTCACTGAAGCATTCAGAGTATCAACTCAATTTGTGATGTCTCCTGCCATTAGTGTCCCTGGTGGGATATTGTTGAGACCAAAGGTCACTTCTGTGGAGCAAGTGACCCATGTGCTATGATGCTCTGGGCTACAGAATGTAAGAGGAAGGTATGGGGTGTATCTAGACTGTAGGTACCTGACCTAAAAAGGGTAGCTAAATCAACAGCTTTTTTGTTTGAATGCAGAGATGCAGCATTTTGGCCAATAAAAAGCTATTAGGTAAAAACATGGAGTGCTTTAAGGGTAAGTTATGTTCTTCCTGTGAATATATAAAATCCTTCTGAATGACTGAATTAACATATGAATGCTCTTTCTCTTCTAGTTTAATTAAGTAGCACTGAAACATCATCAGTACTTGACATTTAGGTCCCAGTTTGTAGCAGCATCTGCTGTTAGGTATATTTTTATATATATATATATTCTTAGATATTTGTTTCCATATCTGTAAATATCAGCCTTACTCTAACTGACCATCCAGAATTATCAGTTGCTTTCAGGAAAACATGGATTTGGGTCTTTGGCCCTGTCGCTCCCTGTCCGTGTGCACTGGAGAACCGCCCTGTAAGCTGGCCCCACAGTTGCTTGTTCTGTCTCCATTTATACCAGGTATGTAAGCACAAGCCTCACGTTAAGCATGTTTAAGAGACCTTGTTGATTACAGCTGGAGTGCTCCCACAGCTTATAGCTGTGCAAGTGTTTACATACCTGGCCTGCTCTGGTCCTATATAAAGATCTGTCTCCTTTTCCCTGCTAAGCCTTTTCTGTCTGCTGCTTTGAAATTTCCCATGCTTTGTGCTTTCCCCTAGTTGGAGGGAGGCTGCCCAGATCCTTACTAGGAGAAGTCCTTGTGATGGAGTTTTGAAGGCTGCAGCTCACTGGGAATTTAAAGGCTGGCTGAAAAAAACCCACAGGTCTCAGTAAACAAGCACATGCTGGTAATGAGCTTCATGTCACTGGAGAGGCTTTTGCCAGTGTTAAGTCTGTCAGGGTTCCCTGAACTTCTTTTTTGGGTTTGTCCCTTATTTCCCTGCTGTCCCAGAAAACAGCCTCATGTATGGATCTGTTCCAGCTCCTGAATATTCTGTGAATATTTAATCGTAGTAACTACATACTTAAAAAAGAAGACATAGACTTTGTGTGCATCACTGTGGTTCACAGAGAAGGTTGAATGTTGGGGCCATATTGTATAAACACCTCTACTTGCAATGGACATTCATATATGTGGATATGAATATGTATGCATAGTGTATATATATAAAATGAATGTACACATACAAAGATATCATCCTTTCAAACAGGTTTTCTTTCCAGAAGCTATAGTAACAGGAAGACCATGGAAAGGAATAACTTGCTGTTTTTTCCAGGGTGTGAATGCTTTTCCATTGGTGAAAAACAAGCCTGGCCTTCAGTCAGCCATTCCTTCACTTGTTCTTTTTGCTTGATGATTACATTGTTGCTCCATAGAAGCAAAAATAACCTCTGAAAAGAGTTTTTTCTGGGCTCGAAAAGGTTTATGCTCTGCTTTGTTGATGTTTTGCACTAGCACTTATGTCAGTCCTGCTCTTAAACTGAGTGTGGAAGTGATCCTTTGATACATCTTAAAGTGGCTTTTGCTAGCTCAAAAAAAGGAAGTACATATGTAATAGCTGTACAGGCTTAAAAAAAGTACCTTGCTGTTTATGTGCTGTAACAGAATATGCAGCCAATGTTAACTTTCTATCAAGCAAATTTGGTGTGAAATAGACTTTCATGAACTCAGGCCTCATTTTAATGCCTGTGATACTGCCCCGTGTCTATGATGAAGACCCTGATTCTGCTAACCAGCTAGGCAGGTGGTCACTTTGGCTCTTTAGTGCTTGTCAGAGCACCGAAATGCCAAGGGCTTGCATTCAGTCGTTTTATGTCCCAGAATTAATGGCATGTGGAAGTGGTAGGCATATCCTTATTTCCAGAGTTTCCCTTGAAATACAGTGTTGGGACTATATCTACTCTGGTAATATCAGTGATAGTGGGTACAAGCAGTGGTGTGATGGAAAGAAGATCCTGAGGAAGGTGCCAGGTGAGACCACACATCCACAATGGATACTCAGGCCTTCCAGAGTGCCATGATTACTGTTAAAGATGTTTAGAGCTTTACCTTGTGCTTAATTAATGTTCATGTGGTATTTGTTGTATTCTCCAAATCCCCAGTGCACTACTGAGAATGGTGGATTCAGTAGCATGGGGTTTTCTTAAAGGATTTGTACCACTGCAGCTATGTCAGCTGCTCTGGTGGATAGTTTCCCCTTCTACTGTACACAGTAACTAGTCTGTGCTGGGAATTGAACTGTGTCTCCATTTATTTGTAAAATTACACTGGGTTCATGGTTAAAGGAATATCCATAGGCATTCATTTAGAGCAATTCTTATGCTTGCAATGGAAGACTGGCGACCTGGGTTTTGTGGTGGGAGACTGCTGTGGAGGAGCTGTCTTTTGAAGTGTTACAAATGCTTCCAGCATACGAGTACGACTCAGCTTCTCTGGGACCTAGTGCTTTGGAATAAGCCTGTGGCTGCATGTGGATAGGGCTAACAGACAAACGCAAGTGAATATTACATGAACATGTAGTGACAGCTTCATTCTCTTTCAAGCGATGACACCAATCCTGTTGGTAGACAGCTACAGCAGCATCTGACAGGTCAGAGCTAAAAAAAAAATAAATATGCTGCAGCTGTACCACAGGTATCCTATATGACCTTGAGCAAGCTTAAGTCACTCCCTGATTTGGGTCTGTATTACTAGAAGCAAAAAAAATATCTCCTGTATCTCCTGTGTTTATATGGTAAGTGATTCGGGATGGAACGCTCTCACTATACCACTCTGCAGCACATAACACAGGGGAGTTTTAAGCAACTAATGTAAATAATAGAAGTTCTTCTTCCAGCTCAAGGGATAACAAAACCTTTAGAAATCTAGCTTGTTTAAACGAAGATAAACAGATTTGATTTGGTATGATAACTGTTGGTGTGGCAACTATCTGTCACTACTGCTGCAAAGCAGAGTCTTTCATCTGTGTGGAAAAACATGAAAATAAAGGGTTATGAAGAATATTATTCAAGCCTTAGACTGCTTTTTTGGTATATGTCTTTTAAACCAGCAGCCATACCCACTGACATGCTATTCAACCTTTTTGCCCCTTTCAAGACAAAGAACACTAGGAAATTGAGCCCACTTACAGTAAACTGGACATCCCAAGAATTCCTGGTGCCTCCCTTCCCTTCCTGATTGTGGCTTGTTCTGTTGAGAAAAGGAACACCAATATTGTTTTATGAACTGTTATCAGACAAGTAAAGAAACCCCAAACTTACTTAAAAGGCATGGTCAATTTTTACTGAGCCTGTATTTGTCATCTGAGCACATTTAGGTTCTTTATCGTAATGACTTTTAAAACAAAATACATCCTCATAACAAAACACAACTTAGAAGCTTTCAATACAAAAACTGATTATGGTAGAATGGTTTGGGTTGGAAGGGCCCTTTAAAGGTCATCTAGTCCAACCCTCTCACAATGAGCAGAGACATGCTTAACTTGATGAGGTTGCTCTGTCCAACCTGACCTTTGGTGTTTCCAGGGATGGGGTATCTACCATCTCTCTGGGCAACCTGTCCCAGTCTTTCACCATCCTCATTATAAAAAATTTCTCCAGTATATCTAGTCTGAATCTACCATAGTTTAGTCTAAAACAATTGTCCCTTATCCCTCTAAAATGGTTGTCCCTTGTCCCTTTGAAACATGCCCTAATAAAAGGTCAGTCCCTTTCTTTCTTAAAAGCCTTTAAGTCTTGAAAGGCTGCAATAAAGTCTCCCTGGGGCCTTCTCTGCTCCGGGCGGAACAACAACAACTCTCTCAGTCTTTCCTTGCAGGAGAGATGCTCCAGCCCTCTGATCATCTTTACTGGGAAGGGGTGAATGAGGTCCACTGTCTTTCCTGTACTGACGACCTCAGAGCTGGATGTAGCACTCCAGATGGGATCTCATCAGAGCAGAGTAGAATAGCAGAATACCTCCCTCACTCTGCTGGCCAAAATTATTTTCATGTAACCCAGGACATGGCTGGATT
Source organism: Dryoscopus gambensis (assembly GCA_013389985.1). Lineage (NCBI taxonomy): Eukaryota > Metazoa > Chordata > Aves > Passeriformes > Malaconotidae > Dryoscopus > Dryoscopus gambensis. The sequence continues at coordinate 17,091 of WEIT01012890.1, read as the reverse complement.
TCTGGGCTGCTATCCCACACTGCCCGGTCATGTACAGGTTTTCTTCCCCCCGCAAGTCCTCAAGTCCTTCTCCTCAGAACTGCCGTCAATCTCTTTATCCCCCAGCCTACCATGATGCTGGGGATTGCCCTGACTGAGGTTCTGGACCCTGCACTGGACCTTGTTGAGCACTGAGGTTCACGTGATCCCACTTCTTGAGCTTGTCCAGGGTGCCATAAGTGGCATCCTGTCCCATAGCCATGTCAACTGCACCATTCAGCATGGTGTCATAATTTCAAAGGAGAAGTTTTACTCAATAATTGGCCATAATTTAGAGTTATGACAATAGCACAATTACTCAGTCCATCAACTCAGGTTTAAACCACCACATAACCATAATACAAAATACCTAATACCTAGGACCTAGATTCAGATTCTGCTCTTCTCAGTGGAGATGCCAGTAAGCTGAAAGATAGATGATGCAGTTGAAAGCATTTCTAACCCTCTAGGACGTTCGGCTCTTTTAAGTGCTGCTTAACCAACTATAACCTTGGTGCTGCAAAAACTCCACACTTCATGGCAGTGATCTGTGCTGTAACTGTCATTTTTGAGTTGCAATTGTGCTTTGGTAGAGGAAGAAGAATTTGGGAAAGCTGTTTGGTGAGTCACAATAATATAGAGTGGAACAACTCCCAGACATCAGATTAGCTCAGAATCTGAACCTTTTTTAGCAAGCACATTGAAATACTTCAGTAGCATTTTTATCTCTTAATAAAAATTTTCTAATTTTGGTATGTTAATGGCTGAATATCAGTAGTAACTGCTTAGAGTGATTTAGAATCAGGACTTTCTGGCTTTTTGGTGGTTTTTGTTGTTGTTGTTTGGTATGGGGTTTTTAAATTATTTTATTTGTTTGTTTTTCAGGGGAGGATGGTGTCCCCCCAAGATGAGAGAGGAAAGTTGAAGGACATCATAAATCTCACACAGGCCTTTTACTTTTACTATCTAATCCAGTAAGGGTAAAGCATATATTCTCAGACACTTGACAATAAAAGATCATAAAATCTTTTATTTTATTGACTCTAAGGAGATGAAAAACCTATTTTTCCCAGATGGAAATTTACACTTGGAGTCATGATGGTAGACATGCTGCAGGTTTTTGGGGTTTCTTTCATAAGGTTTTTTTTTCAGGAATAAAGACTGTGCAAGAGATTCCCAGACTTTATTTATGTGTTTAAGAAGGATGAATAAAAAAGGATGAATGAAAAAAAAGATACCAATGTGTAAATTTTGAATTCTTGCATTTCATTACTTTAATCTTTTGTCAGGATTTTGTGGAAATTTCTCGTGTTGGAATGTTGAGTTTCTGAATTTTTATGAATATTTTCTCAGAGGTTCTTTACAAGTTAACTGAGCATCCAGATTTGAAAGTGTCTTTGAAATTTCCATTCCTTTGGCATTTCTGGAGTGTTTCATCTTTCAGTGTAGATGACTGCCAAGTATTTATGCTGTGTTAGAGAGTATCTTCAAAGAAATATCAGCTGCTGCTGGGACAATATAAAGTGAAATTCACATGATTCAACTAACATTTCCCCAAATTTACTGAAACCAATTAAACAGGCAAGCAAACAAACAAAAACTCTAACCCTGAAACGACACTCATACAAACCCTCCAAACAGCTACAGGGCATTTTAAATAAAAAGGAGAATCTCTGATTTTGATGTGCTGACTGTTTCCAGGAGAAGTTCTTATAGTGAAGATCATCGTTGGTTCAAGATTATGAGTTCTGATTTCATCCAAATCTTGGACGTTAACCATCTTATTTTACTGAAAGGTAAGAGTGGAAACCCACCACATTTTTATTTTATTTAGTAACAGAATAAATACTCTCAGAACTAGTGAGGAGGTTGAGTTATTTGACCTGAAAGGACCCAAACGGGAGTTCTTAAATAAAGGTATCCTTTTCTATCACTACAAATTATTGGTCATTAAATTTAATTGTAAGGTTTCTATTCACTACATTTAAAAAATACATGTAGATGAACATTTGTATATAATCACTAAAAGCATATCAAACAGTAATATTTTAGTGTATAAATACATATTGTATTTATAAGGTGAGGAAGCTGGTTGCTACCCTCAGCATCCAACCTGTGTGTAACAGTTCTGCATGCTGTGTTGTTATGAGAGCTACCAGATTAATCTTTTCATTAATAATTTGTTGTTGCTGTTCTGTTGCTCACTGCTCTCTTAGGTGCTGTGTTCATGTGTATTTGTAGGATATTGAGCCACCTTCTAGAGCTGCGGAAGTGCAAAGTTCCTGATAAGCTGCACTTACCATCCTACTTGAATGGATGGGTGAATCTAGGATCTGAACTTCAAGATGAACTATATCTGACATATATTGTCAGTGATTTGGTGATGCAGCAGCAAATTCTGTATTTCTTGTGTGATGGTTTCAAGTGTACTTTTCTTTTAAGAATAAAAAAAAAGAAAGTTAAATATTTGCGCTACCTAGTGACATGTGGGTAAAATATTAAAGGAATGTTGTAATTGAAAGTTAGATTTACACTTCAAAGAAGTCCAAGCAGGTGAATGTAACAACAAGACAACCAAGGCCCAAATGATGTTTGTAGTTCTACCTTAACCTGATATATTAATTTTTGTGCCATTATAATGGCTATAAATATCTTTTCTGCAGGCCACTGACAGTTCTTCTGGTATTGCAAATTTGTCAATGTGAGCAAGTGAGTGGGAATCTATGGGTTTGGGTTATTAAAATGTGCGAATGCTTTCTAAATCTTAAGGACAAAGAGGTGTGTTACACTTTGAGGAAGTGACCTGCATAGTGAGTGAGTGAGGATGGTGGCATGCTTGTACAGGAAATTCTGTGGGAAGGACAAGGAAGGATTTTTAACTTGTAGACCCAATCTAGCTCCAGCTGGTAGTACAGTATCCCTTTTTTAGGGTAATGTGAGGATTGCACCCTTCATGAAAGGGAAAGGAAGGTGCTTCAGTACTTCTATAGCTCTTTCTCCTAAATCTGTGCCTAGCAAAAAGCAAGGATAATGATAGATGGGCATGTGCATCTATGAAAAACTCAGAGCACAAATGTGGCAGAAGCCACAGCTGCTTCTTGGGGCAGGTGTCAAGGCAATATATGTGAGTTGAAATAGAGAGAAGAAAAAATTGACCACAGGTAGTTAGATCACATCAAGTAATGCTGATAACTTTTAACTTACAGTGCCTTAGTACTGCTTGTTGTTGTGTTATCTCATCTACTCTTAGCTGTTTAATTCATCTGTTCTCTTACCACTGTAGGCTAATGTCATCTTGTTGCCTATTGCATCCCCTGGTGAGCTCCTTAAGAAGCATCCTTGGTTGGCACCACAGGAAAAACAACAGTAAGAAGAAACATCTTGAGGATTCTATTAATACATTTGTATTCTTAAAACATGTTCTGTAAAGGTTAATGGCTGAGGATTCTTGAGGAAATACTAATTCAGGCTAAATGCTCATCAGAGCTGTAGTATGTGGGCAGCTACACTTTGTAACCAAGAGATTACCTTTGGGCACTGGCTTCAGGACTACTTCTGGCGAGGCGAAAGATAAAATTAAGGGCAAGACAAAATGCTTCAGGGCCTTGGGGAGCAGTGGGGTGCAGAGAGGAGAGAGGGGTGCACCCATCAATAACACTCAGGTTTATCCTGCTGCCATAGCACTGCCATGTATGTGCACGTTACCTGCTCCTCCACTCCTACTGCATGGCTGTCACAGCTGGTGAGAGCAACACAAGCAGCACGCTGCCTACTGCTCTGGGATTTCTGTTCCGTTTGACTGATTTTTATTTTGGCACAGAGTGATTGAGAGTGGAAGAGAATGGCTGTAGCTCAGCTGTGATTTGAAGGGAAGCATGCTGGAAGGCTGGGCAGCACTAGTGCAGCCTTGGAAATGTTGGTGTGACAGCAAAACATTCACCAGCCTCCAGCACTTCAGTTGTGATCTGCCATGCAGGGGCAGCAGTGGTAGGAGGAGACAGTGGGCTGAACAATTCCTGTCAGAGTCTGTGGATGTGGATGGATACATCAAGACTAGTATCTGGAGGCAACTTCGTATTTCTCTGGTTTCAAAATACTAGCAGAGCCCTGGACAGAGAGGCTCTTCCAGTTAGGGCTAGGGGAGGCTGAGGGAGGAGAAAAGATCAACCTTGGTGGAGCATCTCACTTTCTTGTCTCTTAATGGTCAGCATTCACCTTGGAAAAGAGATGTTGCACATATGCCAGTGAAAATTCCCTCTTCAACCTATTAGGAAATTGGAGTTCTGAGGATTGGAAAGACCCCCTTAACTTAATGCTTACCTAACTGTGCTACTACTGTGTGTGGTTGAGTTTTGGGCTAAAACTTCATGGTTAACTCTGTCCATCCTGTTCTAATTAGTGACATGATGATGTGACAGAAGTGAAACTGCAGAGAAGTCAAATATATCAGGCAAGGCACTGGTACCATTGTACAGCACACTGGAAAGAATGTTTGGAATATTGCATACTTACTTTAAAATAACTGTGTTAAAGTTGAAATAAAACTAGAACCTATGGAAAGTCTAGTGTGGATATTAAAAGATTGAAAAGCCTATCTTATGGGAAGGAACTAGAAGAGATTGGCTTGTTTAGTTTAGCAAAATAGAGTTGAGAGACTATTTGACAGGACTCTATAAATACATCCAGGGCTAAATGCCAGAGAGGGGGAAAAGCTATTTAAACCCAAGAGCAATATTTGCATAAGAACAAGTGGGCATAAACTTGGCCTTGAGTAGGATTAAAATGGAAATCAGATGATTTCTACCTCTCAGTATAGTGAGGTCATAAAACTGCCTCCCAATAGGAGCGACAAGGGCACACAGTACTTTTTGTGGACAAAGAGAGGAACTATGTTCTACAGTGCCCACAGTGACTCAAACTTCATGGCTACACAGTTTCATTCTGGTCCTGTGTTCCTAAGCACTTGCACTGAAACAGCGGTGACAGGCACGTTCTGCCAGGTGGTCATCCCCTGACATGAGAAGAACCTTCTCCTGCTGAAAATGAAGCACTGGTGATAAATTATAGCTATATTAATAGTGTCTTTTTTAATAGTCTGAGAAAGTTTCCTGCACCTTTTGCACCTGTGCTTGTAACTCTGTTGATGCCAAAATGCCTACTTATATCTTAGGAACTTCCATATTGATAAGATTCCTCCTGTAAGGAGGGGATGCAGCATTAGGCTTTTAATTGTGTAACCCCAAGAAGGAAAATTATCTTCTCTGACTGAAAATGGCAGAAGTATCTCAAAAGTAACATTACAGAGAAGAAGTGGGGGTTTTTATAACTAAAATGACTTTTTAATTGTTGCTAAAAAATCATATAACCTTTAAAGCTGATGGTCACAATTAAACATTTCTTTCTATGCTGCAGTTAGACTAACACTATAGTACACACTTAACAGATAAAGAATCCAGAGCACAGAGGATTTTGGGATTTGGAGGTTGGCATGATGATGTCAAGATGCCAGGCTTTTGGTTTTCAATTGCCTCTTGCAATTCTGCCTCTTGCACCATTCATCCTCTTGAATGACAGCACCCATTAAACTTAACCGTGTTTCTGTTTTTACCCACTATTTTCTGTCACTAATTTCATTTGGAATCTTTGGCTTTTGAGCTGAAATTTTCCAGGCTTGTTCCTTTATTTGTTAGTGATATTTTAGGCACTTCTCTCTTTCCTAAAACTCAAAAAGTAAATGCCTACACACTTAGTGGTGGACCTTTCTATTGCAGAAAGAGCTGAGGAGAAAAAGCTGAAGCAGGCACACAAATAGCCTCCTGGGAAGCAGATTGACACATAGTACTTTAGTAGCTTTGATTTGAGTCAGATGTAACTTGCTGAAATTTGTTCTCTGTGCACAAAGGTACTTTCTGTACTGGGAGTTAATCTGGCAAAATGCATAGCTAAAGACAATCTTAAAAAGGATTGCAGTGGTACTCAGTCAGCGGTGTGTCAATTACAGTAATTTTCCCTGGGTTTTGACTTGCACATCATATATTCCTTCAGTGTAGGATAGGGAATGTATCTTGTCTTCACATTGTCCCTGGTGTGCTACTGTGTTGTGCCATCCATGGACCTCAGTCAGGAAAAGGTACAACATTTCTGCTGGAGAACATTGCCCTGACAGAGTAAAAAAAAAAACATTTCTGGTACTGATCTTCATCATTAACCTTGCTTTTCATGCAATTCCCCCACAGCATGGTGTTAAGAAAAAGGGAAGCTGGAGCCAAATACTGTGCTCTTGAATGCTCCTTAGGAGTCTGTGATGAAGGCTTTTCTATGTATATAAGGTTTTCCCAAAAACTAGCTTGGGAAGGTTTTAAGACTTCACATATTGGGCTGAATGCCAGTAGGGTTTTAATTAAAGAAATAGAATTGAGTAAGCCTCTTTCAACATGTTTTACATAAAAAGTGTTACTTGGGAAATGCAGAATTCCTTCAACATTTTTGAAAAATATTTTCTGATGCTTTGTTTAAAACAAGACTGTTAAAAAAAGAAACAACCAACAAAACTCTGACAGACACATCTTAAATAACCAAAATAGTTTAAAAAGAAAAATAAATCTAAGTAAAATGGAATTACATTTGGGAGGAGAAGTATCAAACTAGTTGGAGAGCTGGTTTCAATTTTTTTTTTTAGTTAAGAAAGTCTGTTATTTGTCCAGCACTACTGCTTGATGATTCAGCTTCGATCATTCAGAGTAATCCATTTTCCTTCTTAGGACTTTAAATGATGTAAAATTGCATATATCCACACATTTACATTGCAGCTGTCACTGTGCTTTCTTGTCAGCATCACATTGTCATTTAGCATATTTGGAGGAGGAAAGGGAGTTTGTTTGTTTATGATTTCAGCAGAAAAGTATTTTGGCTTATGCATTCTTTCTTTCCAGGAAAGAAAAAAAGCCACAGAACCTTTAAATTCTTTCTGATGCTTAAAGGATCAAAAAGCTGCATCTTGGAGGAGTACAAACATACCTAATTACCGTTTTCCATAGGGCCTACATCTGATTCACAGCACCTAAATTCTTACAGTAATCCAACTTCCAAGTGGTTTTTTTCCTATATAAGAACAGAAAATGAAATGAGATAAATTGCAGATTAGCAGATGGCAAATACTTAGCAGCCTATGTGAAATAATTTTTTGGTATTAGTCCAGTTCCAGGCGGATGGATGTCCTCATCCCCAAACCTGCCATAACAAATTGCTAAGAAAGCTGAATACTGACTCATTTACCACCTACTTTGGAGAGTTGTTCCCAAAGTCAGAGATAAGATAAATTTTGGAGGGGTAGTCTGGGGATGTCCACAAACATCTTCGTTACCCATGTTTTCACATTCTGCAAATAAACAGAAGCCTGCAGTCTCTATAGCTGTCAGTGTAGCACCCCTCACATGCCTTAAAATTCATCTTAAATAAAAATAAAAAAGCTACTATGTAGGCACAACAAAATTTACTATAAACGGGTCTTAAGTACATAATTACATGATAGACCCAAATGGCTCCAAAAGAGTTGCTCCAGGCTATTGTGTAAGCAATACTCCTTTGAGAAATATATAAATACATGTAATTCAGTATATAATACACATGTTAAAAAACGACCTAATTACGTATTTTCCCAGGAGAATGAAAAGGCTCCAAAAGAGCTACTCCAGCCTCTCCAGTACACAATGTGTGTTTTATAACCTTTCATGAATCTCTTCCATTCTTTTTCCGTTAGGAGGGGGAAAAAACAGTAAGGAAATTAAATACAAAACACCTACTGTACATTTAATTTAGAGGACAAAATGCAATGTTAAAATAACATTAAGGGTGTGACGCAAACCAAGGAAAGCCAGGAAATTGAGTGTAAAGGCTGTTACTCCATCCTTAACTCACGTCACTTATATAATGTTTCAGGCCACTGTTCTGTAATGGCAGATTTTAAATTTCATCACTTAGACCAAGGTTGTGGCCTATCTACACTTAGAGGTAATTAGGTAGTTTATACTGCTGGAATACCTGCCTACTCCTAATGTATTTATTTATGTGCAAGTATGCACACATACGTTTTTAGGACCTTTTTTTTTTAAACCATCTTCTTTCTTTCCTCGTGCTGAAATTGTTGTAGCACTTTCATTTGCCTGAGAATATGTTAATGTGTACCAATGTGATGGAGGGAAAGAAAGAAAGGAGTTTTGCCTTTGACTGGTGGTATTGAGATCTGTGGTGACTCTGGAGACCTGTGCTGAAGTCTCAATACAGCTTTGGAGGAAATCCTGCTGCCCAGATTTACAAGCCCTCTTTACTGGCTGGCAGTTTTCTTAGTGCAGAGGAGTGGATGTCTTGGAGAGAGAGACCACATCTCAAGTGCAATGCTGGGATCCCTATGGGGGTGGTGAGAGCCTGCTGTGCAGGCTCTGAGCTGCATGCTGGCTCTGCAAAGAGGCAGCCTGGAGAGGGTAGTGATGGTCTGATGTGTTCATAGCAACCTGGGTTACTAAGTAGATTATTATAAACACTGTTTTCCTCTAGAGCAAAAGTATAATTTGTTCCCTTTCTTTTGCACCATTCCTGGAAAACAAACAAAATAGTACATACACATTTTATCGTTAGAGGGACATGCTACATGTAAGTGTATTTCATAGTATTGTATATTAATTTCACCACAGAACCCAATAGAATATGCTGCCATTTGCTTCATCTGTTCTGGATTTGTGAATGCTGTTTGTAAAAACCATACTGTGGGATATCTGTGTTTATCCCATGTGCTGGCCCAGGCAGAACAACAGGATTACAGAAGACAGATCCGTTTTCCATTCTTATTAAATCAATCAGAAGCGCTTTTTTTGTTTGTTGTGGTTTTTGTTGTTGTTGTTGTTTGGTTGGTTTTGGTTTTGGTTTTTTGGTTTTGTTTTTTAAAATTTTTGATTTTTTTTTATTTTATTAAATAGATATGTTCTCTTCATGGGAGTGAATCCAAGGACTTTCCAAACAACCTTTATTTATTTATTTATTTATTTATTTATTTATTTATTTATTTATTTATTTTTCCAGACAAAAAGCAAGATGGTATTCTCCTGCTATAGATGTGGGGATTTCACCTGGGTTGGAGGAGACCCAGTGAGTATGTTTGATTAGCAAAGCAGCAGAATTCCAATAGGACTAAGACAGAGAGTCTTGCCTGAGTATAGAGAGGTGTCAAGACTAACTGCTTGGTGTATGAAGTCTGAGAAAAAGTCTGTCAGTGTGTCTGTGGCCTGAAGGAGGCAAACAAGGCTTCGGCCAGGTCCCTGATGTCCTCATGAAGGGCTCTTTGGGGAGTCTGTAAAGTTAGTGTCTGATCAAAACCAGGAAGATTTCTGCTTAATCCAAAGCTGACATTTTTCCATGTATTCTTGCTGATTCAGCAAATCAGTACAGTTTCTTGAAAACCTGTTTTACCAAATGCTCCCAATTAGCTCTTAACTTTCCTCAGATTTTTGACAAGTGTCATACATAAAAAGTAGTTACTGAAAACTTGATCTTCCAGGTTCATGGGAATTTTTTAGGAGAAACTTTGAAAAGTTTCTTAGGTATGTTTTGTTCTATCAGATCTGACAGTAGGACTGCCTTTGTGTTCATGAATCCTGTTCCTTTGGATGGCAAGAAAAGGTGATTTTTTAAAAAAGGGAATTTTAGCCTTCAAGGGTCTCAAAATTGGATGGGCTCAGAGGAACCTGCTGTATTATGTAAAACAGAAAGTGAGATAAAAGAACATAAAAATGCACCAAAAGAGTGTAGTCTTTACACTAGTGTGGCAATCTGCATCTGAAACTGAATTTAACAGTATTTTCCAGCTGAGTGATGCAGTTGGTCATTAGGAGCCTTTAGACTTGGAAGTGCTTCTTATATATCAACAGACCCAGAGAATTAACTAGTTGGTATTTGCTTAATAGCTGTACAGATGACAGAGGGAAATGACAGATAATGTCTCTTTCCTCCACTTTCCCTGATGGATATCCAGTGTTTGCACACTCAGTGTTTTTGTTTGGTTTGGCAGCAGGCTTTTGTGTTAGAGAAGCACTGGCTTGCTGTTAGCACTGGGACTGCTGGTCTTGTTTGCAGGCACCTGAAAATATTTGCATCCCAAGCAGGAACCTGGAGCACAGTGATGGGGTCTGCTTAATGCAGCGTAGAACACCAGCAGCCTGTGACAGCAGGGAACTTGCATGCTGGAGTGCAAGAGAGAGAGAGAAGGAAAGAGCACTGTGGGAAAATGTAGTAACCTAGCACAAGCAGCAGGTAAGTTGGCATTGGGCACCTGGGTGAATTACTGAGTGCTGGCCACCCTGCAGTATCCCCCTGCCTATGGTCTCCTACCCTGAAATCCCCTTAAATGTTAGGTACCAAGCAGCCCTTCCAGCTGCCTCTCCTCTTCTGCTCCTAATGGCAGGGTGAGAGCATCCAGCATCCAACTGGCCTTTCCAGTTCAGGTCTTGCTCTGAGTGTGAGGTTTCCTGGTTTGGCACTGAAATGGAGCTGGCCTCAGCATCTAAGTACACATACTTTTAAATCTGGATCTAAGCACTGGAATAGTGTGGATCCTTATTCCTATCCTTATTCATATTTCACTTGCACCAGCAAGGGAATGATAAAGTCAATAACCACCTATAGCACACACAGTGGATGATTTTTTAGCTCTGGGCTTTGCCTGGGTCTAATTTTAATAACAAATGTATGTGCAAGTGAAAACTAGACACTATGCTGCCATCAGGCAATTTATAATTAGAGAGGCAGATAATAATAGGACTAGAGTGGTTTTAAACTAAGAGATGAGAGATTTAGATTAGATTTTAGGAAGAAATACTTTTCTCAGAGGGTGGGAAGGCACTGGAACAGAGAGCCTAGAGAAGCTGTGGATGCCCCATCCCTGGAAATGTTCAAGGCCAGGCTGAATGGAGCACAGAGCAACCTGATCCAGTGGGAAGTGTCCCTGCCATGGCAAGGCATGTTGGAACTAGATGATCTTAGAGGTCACGTCCAACCCAAACCATTCTATGATTCTATGATTTTATGATAATTACTGAATTTTACCTTCATTTCCATAACAACATCTTAGAATGTAGCAAACAAGATTATGAACTGGATTCTGGTTCCAGTTCTGCTTACAGAACCCCAAGATATCTCCATTCATTTGTGCCAGCCTCATTCAGTTGATAGAGTGGCTAACTGAAGCTTTCATCTGGCTTTCCTGACTTCTCTTAAGAGGCAATAAGGGGAAAAGACCATGGTAAGGAAAAAACAATTGGAATTCTGACCCAAAATTCTAACTAAATGAATAGAAAATTAGTTGTTTAAGAAGATGAGATAGCCACAGGTTGCTGTTAAGTGAGTTAGAGTCTAAATTTATAGCACACTGGTTAATCCTTGATAATCATTTGTGTGCCTACTGTTTTAGAGCAGAAAATTTAAAGTATATTCCTGTTCAGTAAAAAGTGCAGACAGCCTTACAGGGCTCTATAGGAAAGATGAATTTAATAAATGAATATGCAGAAATAGTGTCTACTTTGCCCTATTTGAACTTATTCTGCCTTTTAGGGTTAGACCAGAAATCTCTGGCCCCACGATTCGTAAGAGAGACCACAGTACTGTATATGCAATCAGGAATGTGTGTGTTGAATACCAGAGTGCTCTTTGTTGCACTCACAATAAAGCTTCACTTCAAAAGATCATGTTCTACTTGTAGGGCTGGTAAGCAAATCTGGTGGGACTGTCTCTTGAAGTAAATGCTTGAATTTCATTGAACTTGAGGAGATGAAGAAGGTTCAGTTGACAGGGCACTGGCCTTGGACAGGGGTGACAGAGGTTCAAGTTTCCAGATAACCACCTGAGCAGTGGTCCTTGCATCGCTCCAACTACCTCACTCTGAAGTAGGGTTAAAAGCATGGAAAATTAACACATCTGAGGTGTTAGGCCTGTGAGAGGAGACACATGAGTACTGCAGATAAGCTGGAGTGCTATGGGCTGAAAAATGCACGTGAATATGTCCTTGGAGACAGGATCAGACCTGAGCAAAGAGAACAAGACCAAGAGCATGCAGAAGAGAAGTGTCTCCCAGTGCAGCGCTTGGAGTCATGACACAACTGGCAGGCACACTGCCAGTGCGTGCAGTTGTCATCATGCTAGGGAAGTAAATAAGATGGCTTGCTCCAAATCTTGTTACAGACTGGTAGCTTCTACTGCCCCTCTTATCAAATGACTTGCTTTCTTTGAGAGAAAAACCTCATTCATCCCCATGTGACTTGAGTCACTTAGGGAGAACAACATGGAAAGTCACTTCTGCCAATTCACAGTCATGGCTGCAAAATTGTTACCAAGAGTTATTTGGGACCACCAGGTTTCTTTGATGTCTTTGTGGGTTACAGGCGCGAGGGAATATGTTCATTTTCTAAAAATAGGGTGCTGTCTGCATTTTTAGGTTTTCATTTTATTTTGCTTTTTGCCCTCAAACTGTTTTCACAGTTCTTTAGCATCCTACTTCTTGGCCCATTTTCACATCACTGTTTAGTTAACAGGGCTAGGAGCTAGAGAATTCACTATACAAACTCATCCATTTTAAAGATGCTGGCAAGTAGCTCTAAAAGGTCAGGATACTTAGATTTTTCCTGTCTGATAGCTGTCTAGCTGGGTGGAGCCACCTCTAAAACACTAACTGTGTCCTGTGCAAACATTTCTTTTTTGAAAGCCCCTCCAAATGTCCTCTTCCCAATTTTATCTTTTTTCCTGGATTATCACCACTCTCTAACTTTGGCTCCAGGAGCTAGAGATTAAAAAAAAAGAGAAGGGTTGCATCCACCTAATAGTTTGTCCTATTCCTTCTCATCTGCTATGCCTGGGTCCCTGAAAAGGACTCATCTCTAGGCTCTCCTGGTGTGACCCAGCCACATCTTCGCTTGGAATAGCGTAGCATGTTACACTGGTGTAGTGGAGTTCTCTCCAGCACAGCAGAATTCATGCAAGTCCTTGAATTCAACTGGTTTTAGCCTTGCTGAATAAAGTTTGCTTTGTAAAGTGAGACCGCTAATCCTTGCTATGATAAGAGGAATTTTGGAACCACCCTACCCTGCACATACTCCTGAGTGAACGTGATATTGTATACAAGATCATACCAAAACTCAGAAGTACACCATGAATGTTTACTGTGACTTAATTGCCCATTAATTCTAGTTATGTGATGACTATTTTTTCATCCCTTTAAAAACACTCTTCCTCCTGACTGCATTCCAAGGTAGGTGTGAGATAACTGACTATACTACCATTTAATTTATAACTTTGTCAGTCATTCAGTGAGTCACAACTTTATTATTGCAGGAATGCAACCCACAAACAGATTTTCCCCTCTGTCCCCCATCCCCCAGTTCAGTTTGTTTGGTCCCAAAGAAAGCCCTGGTGCCACATTGCCCAACAGACAATTACAGACCATGTTTCCACCCAGCACTTCTGTTGCTGCACTCTCTGCCTGATGGATTTTTCGTTTGGGGTTCCCCCTCCTCTCCGGCCCCCCACCTCTTGCTTCATCTTCCATTCCCCTCTTGGTGTTCAAGAGCTTCTCTGAGTATTTCTTTGTATTCTGGTGCTTGCAGCCTGAGCACGCAGAGGCACCTTGGAGTTAAGTGTTTCAAACCTACCTTGATCTGTGTTTTTGCTTTCAACCACTGTTTATGCAGTAGTCAAAAGGGACAAATGGTGTGAGCACAATCAGCAAGAGCACACTGGAAATTGCTACATCCTCCTCTCTTCTTCCAGTCAAAAACAACAGTATTTGTAACCAGAGAAAGCCTTATGCAACACAGAAGCATCTCAAGTATGGTAAATGATTTCCAATTGTTCCATGTGTCTAAGTAATTCCTGGTCTCCCTCTTCTGATATATTTGGTAATTTTTATTAAAACAGTCACTTATGCCTATTCTATTAGTGTCTGGATGTATTGTGTGGACAGTGTCTAGCACACTGCAGACACTTTCTCTATCCTGAAAACTTTGCAGCCTCTTTCAGTATTTAAAAATAAGAACACATGATGAAATTAGGGATGGGATATATGAAAAGTCCCAAAGAGGAAATAAATGTATTTGTTCTATATGTTTCCAATCAGCAAAATTGGGTGGGTTGCTACACTGCAACAGGTTTCTGATATTCAGAGTCTCCTGACTAGCGACAATCTTTCAAAAGAAAGCTCCTCTTCTATTTGGAGCTTTGCTGAGAAAGTGCAAATCATGCCATTGGAATGACTTTTTCCAAGAAGTTGGATGAACCTTCCAGTCTGTCTGGAAGACCTCCAAGCAACTCTGGATGGACAGTCCACTTTGCAGGCTAAGATCAGGAGCTAGGTTTTACAAGAATTGACAGGTAATTTTGAAGTCCTTATTTAGATCCTGAATCAGAGGCACTTGGATTTTGAGCGAAACATATTATTTAAGCATGTATTTTGGGATAAGCCTTCTCACCTCCCTGTTAAGAATTTAAAAAACCCAACCAAACAAGAAGCAACTACTCCTTCTATTAATTTCTAAAATCTTAGACTTGAATGCTCCCATTCTTAATGAGATTAGATGTATATTAAAGCAGTGTTCATCTCTTTATTTTTCATCATGTCCCCTGAATTTGCCCTTTCCCCTCCTCACTTTTGTCTAGAAAAGAATTCTAGAAAAACTAGTAAGGATGGGCTTTTAAAATTTCCAACATAAGATAGTTTCTTGGAGATTTGTTTATTTACTCATTCAGGTGACTGGATTACTAGGGCTTCTCCTGCTAAAACCTGGATTGGTTTTCAATAAAACCTCATGCTTTACACCACAGATGTGATGGCAGTATCACTGGGATATGTGCTAAGATCTGTATTTTACTGCTTGTGATTAACCCCGTTGTTCCATGTGCAGTGTAGTCAAGTCATCAATTTGCTGTCATAAACATGTCTGTCAAAGCCTGGACTTCGCACATATTACTTAGGATATAGGAAGGAAAATGGTCATGGAAAGGCAGGAATAAAAGCATGGACACCAAAGTATCTGGAGTTGGCACATGAAATCGAGGGAACAAAGACTAGGATGTGGGACCTAGGGTTATATTAGAAGCATAAGACAACTTTCAGCCTATACTTACAAGGAGAACAAAATACATTACATACAAATGTATAAAAGAAAGCTGTCTGACTGTTGAGAAGTCTCATTTTGCAAACCACTGACTGTCATTCAAGAAAGAGCTGCTTATGACCTTATTCTGTCAAAAAATTCTTGAAGCAAAAGTTTGCATGGGAGAGTCTGTAGAGCAGAGGAAGGAATATCTTCAGGACCAGGATTATGCTTTATGGCCAAAAGAGGTGACAGTGGTGGACTTATCAGGCTCCCCCTTTGATAAGATACTGAAAAGTCAGATAATTCTCTGCAGTAATATCAGCACGAAGAGTAAAAAAACATCACTAAGCCTGCAGATCCTGAAATGAGAAAATGCCAAAAGAAACAGATTTTATTTCCTCAGCTGTTATCATGAGATCACAATCCTGTTGAGCAGTAAAGCAATGCTGTTTTCTAAAATGAGCCACAAATTAAGTGATCAGAGACACAATTTTTTTCTGTTTTTTTTATTTTCCTAATTTTTTTAAAGTGACTAGTGACTCTTGGTGTCAAATCCCCGTTTCGGAGTTTCTAGTGAGATGCACATCCACTGGGTCTTATTTTTTTCAGAATGTGTTGAACACTTCCATTCCTTCCTCTAAAGCCATGCTTTGGGTTGGGTAAAAGCATCAGAAGTTCTATAGGGATTTCTTCTGGAGCTAATATACAAACAGCAGTCTGAGGGCTCCAGCTCTTAAAAGGATAGAGAACCTTAAATGGATGGGCTGGGATAACTGGGATGGAAAGAGAGACATCTGTTGAGTTGTTGAAAAGACATATGCTCCCAGCACTTCCTTTGTCATGCATTTTGGAAATCTTTTCTCCTGAATTTATTGCTAATATTTAATTTAAAACCAAATTTGGATTGTTGACAAAATTATAACTTGTAAATGGACACTTCTCCCCTCCTCCTTTCCAGTCTTGTCTGGGAAGTGGTTGCTCCCCCATTTCCTCCTTCTGCTGGTCCCAGCCCATGTACCCTGGTTGTGCTGGAGAAAGGGGGACCTCATCCTGGCTTTGGCCTTGTGTGAGAGGACAAGGCTGGCAGAAGAGTGGGAAGGGGTGATTTGCAAGTTGGTAACATCTTGCTCCTCCTGTTCTCCTTCAGGACTGTAATCACATTTATATCGGCTGGAAAACGTGACTTTATTTGTATGTGTGTGTTTGTGTATGAACACTTAATGACATTTCAAGGCATCCGACAAAAGCTTAATTCCTTGGATTGGTTTCGTCATATAATAAAATGATTTGACATAAGTATAATTGAAAGCAGATGTGGAAATATGGACTTTTAGCAGTCATTCTGCCCCCTCTCCCTGCCTTTTTTGTCTTAACTCTCTGTTCATGCCAGAAATATTTTCATTTTCGTTTCCTACTTCCTATCTGCAGAACAAAGCCTGGGGAGGAGTTCTGAGGCAAAGAACCAAAGGGGATTCATTTTGCATTTTAACATCTCCCTGTTAAAATTTCCACCTTTTCTGAGTTCATTTTCCATTAAGAAGGAAAGTTCCTCTCC
>WEIT01012889.1:0-28071 GCA_013389985.1 Dryoscopus gambensis | reverse complement strand
TTTCTGGTTTTTTTAATCTAAGTTGCACAAAGTAGGGAGTACATGGTAACCCACAAAAGGCTGGCTCCCTGATCATCAAAAATTTACACTATTTATACATTTTAACAAAAAAAGGCATCAACCTTCATTGGTTACAGAGTACATAATGAGTCAGTAGTGATGATCTCCCACACCAATTACTTTTCCATCAGGTACTGCTCTGAAGTTCTGCTGACTTCATTCCTGGTGGCTATTGTCCAAACAGCCCATTCATCTTGGGATTGCCTTCCCTTTTCATTAAAAGATTAGCCATGCATAAAACATTCACAATGCAATTGCTTAATCATAACTGTCCAGCTACTGCTACTGATTAACAACTAAAAAAAATTGAAAAGTTTGATTCAAATCTTGAGAGCTCAATTCAAATTTTGAGTGGCTCAATATAAGTGTGATGGGTAAAAGCCATGATACTACTCGCAAATTACTGTGCTTCCTAAAGCTAAAACTCAGTCAGAATCTGGCAATGGTTTGTAAGTCTTGAGCTAATGAGTAGATATCATAAAAGAAGTAGCCAAACTTAGACATGGAACAAATAGTAATTTTGTAGAAATTTTTGTAGAATCTGACCCATAACCTGCTAAACACCAACACAGTCCCTTACAATTAGTATTGAATTTGTCATCCAGTACAATAGAAAGAAAGATTCTGTGTAGCATTTAAGTGTGTATTTAACATTAAATTTTCCCTTGATTACGGATTGACTTAAATAAATGTTTAGTGTTTTCTTGCATGGTTTCCCTAGGCCTACAAACCAAACTGTACAGGATATTTTAGGAAATCCAGTATCTTAGAATGCCTTAAAATATTGCATAACCCTTTCCTGTACCTTTGCATAAGAATATCCTTTGAATAGGGCTCTTGATGTAAATCAGTGTCTCTTTTACTAAGGCACAAATATTTAATTCATATTTACATGAAAAATGGAGTGAAGGGCTGACATGTTAGAGAGAATTATCATAGCTGTTTGAGTATGTGCCATCAGTAAGAAAACCTTGAAAAAAAAGCATGTATTATATGCCTGATTATATTATGGCTGATAAGCTTTTATATTTTTTTTCAACCTTATGACAAAGTGACTACATTATTTTTTACCTAAGGTACACACTTCTTCCATGCTCAGTGAAAGCTTATTATAAATATACAGTGAATACCTATACAACCCCTTCTACTATAAAATACAAAATGCTTGTAAAACTTCTATTTTGCTGTATTTTAACAATATAAATTAGATACAACAAATAAAACTAATATCTCTAAATATCACCTAATGAATTATTTATTTCCTCATTTTTTTTGTAAATTTCTCAAACCTTTTCAATGTACGACCAGAGAATTTGTGACTGTTCTTTCCAATTTCTTTTTTAAAGCACACACAGGTGCCTGCTGAATCCACCAGAAGAACTTCTGAGCTCTTTGCTCCAGCCTATTTCAGTGGTCAACCTGATTGCCAAGGCTAAGCAAGATACTTGCTGCCATGCATTTTGTACCCCATAAACCTCTTCAAATCACAGAAGAACTAATCAGTGAAAACCTTCTAGAGGCTTTATGGGTTTCACTCTTTAAAAATTTAAATTTTTACCCACTTTCCTTATTTAAGAAATTTTGAGGGAGGGAGGTAGGGAATCAAACTGCATTTTGAAAGTTGTTTGCATCATAATAACAGTTTCTCAACAGTAATCTCATATTCTCTCATTGCTTTCTAATTACTACTTAGCAAGCAGATTAAGTTCCATTGTGTTTCAAAGTAGCTTTAACTTGCTGTACTGCTTATCAGTATAACCAGCTGTTCAGTGGTAGATTCGGTGATGACGGCATTTTTAATTGCTTTTTCGTTTGGCTAAGTAAGTTCAGATGGTCACTAATTAGTTCTGTCATGCTGAGGTAGTTTTGTTATGAACAATGCAATCAGTGTTTCATTGAAAAGACAATTTTCCTGAGATCAACACTGCTTAATTATCCCTAGGAATCTGTCCTCAGTTTCTTTTTTTGTTATCACTGTCATGAGTAAGGTGATATGAATTAAACTGAACTGCCACTTAAAAGAAAGCTTCTACTAGTGCACATAATGATTTCTTATTTTCTTCTGCTCAAAAGCAGTCAGCTGAAACAGTCATAAAGACTTATTCTTTATTAAGGTCTATGCCTTGCTTTAGGGTACCCCAAGTTATTTCAAAATTATAAGGCACTGAAGCAGTTTATGATATTCACGCTTGTGCCTGTGTATCTCTTACATAAAGCATCATGAGATGACTGGCTTTTTCTTAAGTATTTTCATCTTATTCCATGTAAGAAAATAGTCTTCCTGAAATACCAGAAGAAATTAGTAATGGGTCTTTTATTCAAGATTAATAAAACGAAATAAAAAATCAACAAATGCTATTGAAAAATCATGAGTATTAGTTATTTTTTCAATGTTTACTTTTATTGAAAATCAAGTGCTGATCTTTTTTTAAATTATGTAGTAGGGAGTCTGTATATTATAGTACAAAAAACTCAGTTGGAGACTAAAGGATCAGTGGAACTCCTAACAGATGTTTTACTTGCAAATTTTTAAATACCTGCCTTTTTTTTCTATTCTTTATTAGAGATCCTCTTTGACAGATCTTTCATAATTCTTGTTGGTTATGAAAGCAAATGCACACTGATTTAATCGTTACTTAAGATTTACTTGCAATGTATCATTTCTGCAGCCAAGATATCTAAAACATTTTGGTAAACTTCTCTGAAACACAAGAAAGTATCTAAAATTGACTGTATAAAGCTCAGCATTTGTGTAGTACGAATTTTTTCATTTATTCTTTACCAGTTTGTGTAACTTTAACATGGAACAGTGTCTCTTGACATTCTCACAAAGATTTATCTGTTTCAGTTGTATGTTTATAAATATGTGGAAATGCTCTGTGGTATTTTGGTAAGACAATTTACGTGCTTGGGTTAACGACTGTTTCTGTTGATTGTGGGATCAAACCGCTAGAGGATTACTGATGAAAGATGTAAAAAAAAATGAGCTAAAAATTAAATCTTGCAGGAAGATAGGGTGTAAGGAAGGCTGGGAAAATCATACTATCATGATCTGCCTGGGGAATATTCAGCTGCATTTAGTCATTTTGGGTTCAATATGCCATGGAAACTCCATAACAGCAATTTCCATCTGAAGAGTCAGATGTGAAGGTAGGACAGAAAACACGGTAATGATTATGCAGCACTGAGGAGTGACTACACCAGTGGCACACAAAAATGAGTTTATATCCACTCATGGAGAAGAAAACAGAAAAATCCACTTCTACAGGTAGTGACTCCATCTGGTCCAAAACATTATTCTAATATTAGTCACTGAATCAGAATTTCTTGCTTTTCATCAACTCCTATTTATAGCCCAAGAATACTGAAATCCAATTTATTAAGTATATAATACACTATTGCTTGTGAAAGCAATCAAAAAAACCTCTTAACATTTGTTCCATATAAATATTTGATTACTCAACATTTGTCTGATTGTACAATAATTGTTCCCTGTAGAAAAAACATGATGGCAGTATAAATCAGGAGTACCAATAACAAACATAGCAGGAATAGAAACATATTAAAGGCACCTGAACACAGCTCTTATCAAAATATTCTTTATATATTACATATATATAATATATATTTACATATATGAAAAGAAATGGAGAAAGTGAGTTTCACATAAGTAATTTATAAATTCAGATCATGAAACAACCAAACTTTAAGTCACACAACTACTTCAGAATTACTAAGCATTTACTTTGACTTAGAAGAATGCTAAAACTTGGAACACTGTAGGGGTGTCTCAGCCTATTCTTAGGCTGCACCCCTGCATTGCCAGCCAAAGCCTGGCCAGACAGTGGGTGAATTTCCCCGCCTCAGCTGCATTGGTTCTGTGTTACAACTCCACCTCCCAAACCCCCTCATTGGATTGTATCCCAGTTGTGTCCTCCCCTCTCCCTGTCCATCATTGGTTCCCCTTATGTTACCACCCCCCTTGAAAAACGGGCTGCCCGCCCATCTGAGCCCAGTCTAGTTCCTGATTCCTTCGGATAAACAGCTTCTTGAACTGAGTCCTTTCCGCCTCCTTTGTTCTTGGGACGCTTTCTGCCTTGAAATCAGGCTACCTGGGGCGAGCCACACCGAAGAGGGAAAAGGCGCATCTTCCCACCCGGCTCTGAGATTCTCCCTTGCGTTTCCTCTGCTGCCTGCTGAACGGCGAGGACGCTTGGGAGACGTAGCTGCGCTGCCTCTGCATTGTGAGCCCGACCAGGGAAAACCCAGGAAAGCGAACAGAACACACCTTTGAGTTAGTACTCAAAGAGTAAGACTGCTTTTTCTTTGTGAAGATATATGCTGTAAAATACAGAATAATCCTATTTTTCTAAATACGGTTAAATTTTCAGTCTACGTTAACTGTAATCAGTATGCAGCTTCTCTGTGGTCCTGAATTTGCTACAGGATGAGTGAAATGTGGTTTTTCTAAAATAATAAACCACAGGATCATAGTATTTTAAGGGGTTGGAATGGACCTTAAAGATCATCTAGTTCCAATGCCCCCTGCCATAGGCAGGGATATCAACCACTAGACCAGGTTGCTCAAGGCATTATGCAACCTTGCCTTGAATGCTGCCAGGGTTGGGGTGTCCACAGCCTCCCCGGGCAATTCATTCCAGTGTCTAACCACCCACATAGTAAAGCATTGCTTCCAGATACCTAACTTAAATTTCCCATCTTTCAATTTGCACCCATTATTCCTTGTCCTATCACTATAGTTCCTGACAAAGAGTGCCTCTCCAGTTTCCCTGTAGGCCCCTTCAGATACTGGGAGGCTGCTATTGAGATCTCCATGCAACCTGCTGTTTCACAGGCTGAAGAGCCCCAACTTTCTCAGCCTGCCTTCCTAGGGGAGGTGCTCCAGTCCCCTTATCAACTCATGGCCCTTCTCTGAACTTGCTTCAACAGTTCCATGTGGTGACATGGAACCAGACCTTATTTTTTCTTTAGAAAAAGGAAATGGATATATAAACTGTTATAAATGCGTATTGTATTGTTGGCTTTTCGCAGGTATAATGAATATTATATAGTGTTATAATGAATATTATATAGTGTTATGATAAACACTATATAGTGTTAAGATGAATATTATATAGTGTTAGAAATGCTTTTGCTGTAGCAAAGGGTTCAGCAAGTATGTTTCAACTACCTGAACAAGTAAGATAACCTCCAAGAGGACAGACCAAGAGGACAGAGGATGGGGCCCACAAAACTCTTATCAACACCCTGTGTGAAGAACAAGAGAGGCCCAGAGCTATTATCCTTTCTCTTCGTAAAAGACAAAGAGGCCAAGACTACTATCGGTTCTCTTCATAAAGGACAAAGAGGCCCGAACCCTGTTATCAACACTATGCGTGAAGTATGAAGAAACTCGAAGCTGTTATCAACCCTAACTGTCTGGAGAATTAAGGGACCCAAGCCCAAAAATCAAAAGAAATAAAACCGCACGGCCAGGAAATGCGCGTGCTCTAAAAAGGAGGACCCAAGGCGTGTCCATGCAAAACTGTTCCTGGAAAAGTTTGAATATGCATAAAGAATAGACAGTAAGAACTGTATAAAAAGAGACTACCCCAGGTCTCAGGTGTGCTCTTGGCTGGGAGCCAAGAGTACCCAGCGCTGTAACTTTTGCTTTATTGTTCATGTCTCTTATTGTCTTTTTATTAAAACTTTTAAATTCTCATAGGGAAGTGAACCTCGTTTTTCACATAAACTAACAATAAAAATCTTATATTCCTAAAACCAGTTTAAGATAACGTTGTAAGATTGGTTTTTTAAGGGAATTTTCTCCCATCTGAAGGGAAGATGCTGTGAGGGGAGGGGGTTGTCTGGGAGATTGATAGGGGCAATTAAAAGAAAAAAAAAATATATGGCCAAGCACTCTCACATACCACGGTAATGGCTTGGCCAGGGGAAACTAGAGTTATGCCTGGGGGATGGAGGAGCAGTTCGGGAGTTTTGGCATAAATAAACCCGAGAGGTATTTGGGAGCGGACTCCAGGACTCTTGCGTGGTGGGTGGGGGGCTGGTTGCCGGTCCCTTTTTCAGCTCGTCCCTTTTTCTCGTCGAGGAAAATGGTCATTTGGCTCCTCCGGGGATAGTGCTACAGTTTAGTTTGCCACCCAGAGTGTTAGCGAGACCCGCTGCTGCCTCTTCTGCCTGTGAGTTTTGCAAACAGGAGCCACCTCCCATCCTCCCGCTCGCCCGAGCTCCCAACAGCACCTCAGGAGGTTTTCCGCGCCCACGTCGGAGTGGGCCCCAGGCCGCGGGGAACCATCGCAGCCCCTCTGCCTCGCCCGGAGTCGCTGCGGCGTCTGTGCCCCCACACGAGCCAACAGCGTCCCCTGCAGGTTGTGACCGTAACTACACCAAGGGGGAAACGGCTTAACGGGCGAGAAAAGGCTCTTACTGGGTTTTCTGGTATTCATGTTTTGTTGTTGTTGTTTTCCTGTCGTGAGATTTATATAGATATATATTCTAGTAAAGAACTGTTATTTCTTTTCCTATATCTTTGCCTGAAAGCCCTGTAATTTCAAAGTTACAATAATTTAGAGAGAGGGAGTCGTCTTTTCCATTCCAGGAAGGTTCTCACCTTCCTTAGCAGACACGTGTCTTTCAAACCAGGACATATAGCAATACCAGCCTTTTATCCAAAACCAGTGACATAGGAAGGTTTTTTAGAGAGTTGGTTGTCTCAGAATGCAATCTCAATCTCTTTACTCCTACGTCATGCAACTACTTAGAGCTGGGCAAGAATAAATATTGAGAGAGATGCTATTTTTACAGTATAAATTAAGCAGGGTTAAAATATGAGCTCAAGTATTGTTCTGCAAGTATCTATACCTTGTAATGAATTTGACACTTCCTTTTAATGTGTTCCCTTTTACCCAGCTGGCATTTTCACAGAAAATCCTAGGCACACTTCAGGGCTCGTACATCACATGTACCATTCCCAGTGGGTACTTTGAATGTGGCAGTCTGTCTTAGAGTAAAACAAAGTTTAGTTATTTTACTATGAACCAGGTAGTTCTGCTTGGACTCAAAATCAATGAACATTTCCAGTCAGTAACACAGGCCTTGAAGATTCCCACCTAGGCCTGAATTCTATACTAGAGTGTAGAGAAGCACAACAATCACTTACTGTTCAAAGCATGAAAGCATTCATTTGCACTTTTAGAACACAGTAGTTTTTTTAAAAAAAGATAGATATACTATCTTAATGAGAAAAAGAATTGGGAAATCTGCTAAGAATCATAGCGCCAAGGATTTAGTTTTCTTCTTTGCCTAAGGACACCAAAGGGATGGCAGCATGAGTCCTTAGTATCCAAATATCTCAGCAAAAGGGGTATGATATTAATAGATTATTCTTCCTCACACTGGGACCTGTTTGGAGGGGGTTTTATGCTTGCTGGTATGCTTTCTACCCTTTTTCTATCCATTATCTGCAACTCCATATTAATTTTGATCTTATCATGTACAGCTTGGTTTACATATTACTTTACTTTCAGTGTAAACAAACAACTTTTTTTTTCTAGCTCTGTATCTCCAGTTCTTCAGCTGCACACTGGAGAGTTTTTTAGCAGTGGAGTCTCTGGTGTATGCTTGGGCCTCATCTCTTACTGTCTCATCCCTGTAGTCTAACACACTGTATTCTCTATCATCACTTCTTAACATCTCTGCTGTCATACCAGGGGTGATCATTGTACTTGCTTGAATAACGTCATGTACTCTGTCATTACTCTGTAGTCAAAATAATCTTATTCTACACCTAACAACTACTTGTTGCTATTAATTATGTATTAAAAAAAGATAGTTTTACCATACTAAAGTAAGTAAAAGGAATTAGCCATAACCCCCTGGTCATTAGGGAAATTGTCATTACAGATAAACCAAGTGAAAACATACCTCCACAAAAAAAAAACAGGTCACAACAACTTCAAACTGAGCAAATCTGTCTCCATTCTAAGACTTTCCAAAATCAGCACAAAGCCTAGGGCTTCGTACTATCTGTAGCAGAACTGTATTACTGGGCTACAGGGCTATATTTATGGGATGTAAAAGGCACAGGGTCAGTGACAGTCCTCTATAATCACATGAATTTGTATCATTGTAGAGAAAGTAATCCAAGATGCACTATGACAGTAGGAATAGAACTCTTAGCTGCTGATAGCAAGAAAAATATCTGCAGGGTGATTAAATCTTATATCCTGTCCCAGAATTATTTCTGCAGGATGAATCATTATACCATCTTCTCAAGGGGTAGGAGATGTGGGATTGAAATCTTTGCCTCTGTTGAGAAGTACCTTGATGTCTCTAGGACTTCTGATGATAATACCTTCATGCCTCTGGAATTTGCATTTAGTCAGGTGGGAATCTTCAGTATCACAACTTTAAAAGCTGCATCTGTCCTACTTTGAGGAAAAAAACCAATTAATATGAGACACCATTTTCTATACATTTCACAACAGTAATCCAACACACCAGACTACTTCTAGATGCCAGGAAGCACATCTGTCAGAGCACAAAGGCAATAATTTACATCTTTTAGAACATAATAGTTTTAGGAAAGACTGGACTGTTTTGTTTTTAGAGAATAAACAGTGTCTACATATCTGTAATTAACTTCCAGTGGTTATGTGGTCATATGACAGAAGTGAAAGAGGTGGTCAAATTATCATTATGTATACCCTGGTATGACCCAGATTGCTGGCTATTTATGCAATGTTTCATCAGTTAGAAACCTGTGTTCATTATGTCTGGATATCAATATTTAAGTGATTTCTAAAATGTATCAAATGTTAAAATTTTATTTTCAGAATGTATTAAACAAAAACATAAAACAGTTTAAAATTGTTAAGGTTTTTTTTTTTTACATCAGTCTTGGTAATGCTTTGGTATACAACTTTTTTTGAGCTGTAACAATGTATAGTACAGTACAGGAGCTCAAAAGTGACACCATCCAGTGGGAAAAGATGCACAGACTACTACAAGTAAGTTAGAGATGGAAATCAAAATGGCTACCCAATACCTTCCAAATATATTTAACCTGTTTATATCACCTTCCCTAGCAAAAAGACTTGACATTTCAATAAGTGTTGTGACAGAGTAAGAGAATGGTTTTAATGTATGTCATTGATGAAATATCTTTTGAACTGTGTAAGAAAATATGCTACAATGATGAACTCCCAAGCCGTATATGGAAAGACAATTCAATCATTCTCTGCACTACCCACTGCAAGGTTAACAGTACTACTTTTTAATGCATATTATTTTCTGGGTACTTCAAAGCAAAAGCACATGACAAATCATGATAAATGAATATCTTTTAAAGTCCTTTCTTGAACCCCAAGAACTGATTGTTGCTATAACTGAAATTGGATTATTGCTGTTGTAGGAATTGAATGGTAACAGTCACCCCAGAGGCTTGTTCCGTGTTTACCTCTGTGAAAGCAAATCAGCAAATTTTGACACCTTAAACACATGCTCATTTGTTACACTTTCATTTTCTATAATTATTAATTTCTGAACTTGGATCAAGGTGCTGTGGACAGAATCTGTGTTGTTTTCACATCTTGGTATTTATTTCAAGCACACTATGGGGCAGCCGGAGACTGTCCCAAGATCAGGAGTGGTGAGGGGAACCAGGGCCATGGGGCTGGATGGGGACTGGTCCAAGGCCAGCCCGCAGATGAGGCCTGGCTTGGCAGTGCCCATGGCCAGTCTGGGCAGGGCTATGGGGAGCTGGAGAACAGCTGGAGTAGGGACTGATGGCTATGGGCGTGAGGGAGCACTGAACTGGGGTCCTGGGCCACGGACAGGGTGGGGAAGGCCATAGGGTCATGGTCAGGGACAGTTAGGCTTGGTGGTGCCCTCAGGGCCCTGTCAACTATATTACCTCACCTGCCTCACCTGTTTTGGCCAGAACTGTATGAATCCCTCCAGTAAGAAAGTTATTGTGCAACAGCCATCCTTTCTGTCAGCTGAAACTGGGGGAGGATCATGAGTTATTTCTGAACCTCAGCTGTGAAACAGTGAGATGAAAGCATTTTGTACATAAGAAAAAATACTTTAAAAACCCCAAGCAAACATCAAGACTCAGGAGAAAGACATAAGGCATGTTGGTGACTTCTTGGAAAGCCCTTTCTCCTTCCTTCCATGAAGACTGCAGGACCCAGAGGGTCTTTGGAAGGAAGAGCAAAATGCTAGAAGGAAAATGCAAATGCTATACCAAAAAGGTTGGTATACTAGTTTTAACCGTATTATAAAAGGTGTTTTCTTTCTTAACTGGGTAGCTTGAGCAATAGTGTTAGTACTGTAACTTGGTTAATTAATGGTGGGGTTTTGTCTATTTTAATTTGACTGCAAAAATATTAGCTAAGCTAAGAATAAATTCTTGGCTTAAGAAAAATTCAAAAGAAAATCCAGGAAAAAACCTAACTTTTTAATTTCAGATGTTATAGTTCCCAGAATCTGTTGCAAAAAATCTTTCAATGACATAAACAGCAATAAATGCTGCAATACACATAGAGAAAGAAAAAATAGCTTTGTTAAATTGAACTTCCATGAAGACAAGAATTATATAGTGCACCTATAAAGAGAAACAGGGAAGGAAGAAGCCTTTCTCTTCAGGATGTGCATCATCAGTCTCAGCTAAAACAAAGAAGATCCTAGATCTTCAGGGTTGCACTGCAGATAATTCAGTGCTTTAAAAATTACGAACAGGCTTCAAATTATATTTTTGGATAAGCGTGCACTACTAGTAGTGGTATTGCCTAGAAATTACTTGAATCTGAACAACTGAACATGTTTTTCAAATTACTCAGAATCAATTTATATCAGTAGCAATAATATCCAAAGATTACAAAAAGTTTTGGGAGATGATTGAGAAAACAAGATACAGATGCAAATTTATCTGGTTGTTGATACACTTGTGCATGTTAATAATATACCTTGCAATAAGAGTAAAATCAGGACTTGGACACATAAACACATTATTGTCAGGTGGCCTGTGGCAGTTTGTATGTACACTTTTCCTGTGTGGTAACTTCTGTGTAAGTAAAAAGTAGTTTGAAATATTCTTCTGTCTTTGGAATTAAGCTAGTTTGCATTTATAAATAAGGATCAATACAGGTCCATGGAAAGTTATCACTCAGTAGATGAACTCATGGTGACTTCTAATATATGACAAATTGCTATTTTACATTGTTTAGATACTAGTAAGTAAGAATACAAGCCATACTTGGAAGATAATTTTGTATTTTGACAAAGCAGGACATTTTCTTATATGCAGTGAAGTTAATGAGTTAATGAACAGAAAACTGAAGGTGTTTTACTACAAGCTAGGGGAAACCCATACAAAAAAATTGCAGTAGACAAATGGCAGTATTTAAACTGGCCAGTTAGGTTCTGTGACACTTTCTACTGTTTTTCAATCAACAGTCAAAGAGCAGAGTTTTGAGAATGATAATATACTGCAGGAAGGTCTTTCACTGAGAGCCACAATGAACATATTTTTTAACTTACAAAATTTTTGCCCAGAACTTAGATATCCACCTACACATTGATGTGGACAAACAGGAATTCTACACAAAAGAGAGCACCTGGCAGGCAAAAGTATGACTTGGTAGTGCGTAATGTCGAAGAAATTCTGACTGCACAAGGTATTTGTCCTGTGAGGAGCAGGCCTATGCACTTGATGATCCTTATATGGGTCCCTTTCAACTTGAGACATTCTGTGATACTATGACATATTACTGGGATTATTTTCCCTAAAAAATCTCCATGATATAATGGAAATTAAGAATTTTAAATTACTTAACTTCTAAGTAACTTGTGATTTTTGCAGGAGGTCAAAGTAGATCATCACAGTGATGCTTCCTGGACCTATAATTTACAAATATATAAGGAATAAATATTAATATGTGTAATATTAAAATCGTGCCTCAAGAGTTTTAGTGCTCTTACAAATCATAAAACATTCATAAGTCTAGTTATGAAAATAGCTGTTAGTTTTGGAAAATAGCCATTAGTTTCTGAGGCATGAGGAAACCCCAGATTGGTGCTTCTTAAAGCACATAAATTCTTGGTATTAGATTTGTGTTCCCTGTCCCAGACAAACGAGGAACAGAATTGTTTAAATGTCTGTCTTTCACACTTTCCAATATTTAGCTGCTTTAACATTGCATTAGAATGACAGAAAAAGAGCCACAGTACGTAACACAGACTTTGTAAGTCAAACTTACCATAGAGAGCTCTGCAGACAAATGCACTGGGCAGAGAGGTAATTTACTTGTCCTAACCTCTAAATTTCATATTCTGTGTTTGAAAGTCTTGTTCAGGTTAGTGAACAGTGGTGATGTGCTATTATGTCCTACATTTGATCTTGGTATGACATCAAGTATCAATGATGATATGTCTAAATATTTTTTGCAGTATACCACAATACCTACATAAAAAATTCCAGACCCCTTGTAGATTTTCTGACATTCATCTTGACACTATTCTGCTAATTGGGCTTCAGTGGCATTTTAACACAATCACTTCAAACCAAATTAAGTTATGGATGAGTGTTTGATTATTTTCCAAGGAAAGTGAATTCAAGAGAGCATGGGAAGTACACTTATTTATTATGCATGCTCTACTTCTCAAAGGCATGCACATTCAACAATTTGGAACTTACAAATTACAGACTGTAAATATGCTATGAACTGTTATTGTATATACTAGCAACAGAAATGGACCTTTAAGGTCCAGAAAATATACAGTTGTATTTATTGCACCAGTGGTCAGCAATAATTACTGCGCAAGGAAATGTGAAATACTTTGAGAAATGGCTGAAATGTAGGACCTTAACTTTGTGGTGTAAAACTTTTTACAGCATAGTGATAAACTTAAAAGTAAGTAGTAAAGTTAGTTAGTAGTAGTATAGGAAACATGTTTTATAACTGTATGTTCATTCTTACCTTGACACAGCACCTGATGCCACTGATGGAGTCTGCCCATACTTGCTGTCTAGACTCTAATGTAAATTTTATCTTATGTATAAAATAGACACATAACTAATAGGACTGTGGTGGGTCAACCTTGTCTGGCCTTCAGGTGTCAAGTAGGATGTCCTCCCACTCACCTCATCAGCAGGACAGGGGGAGAAAATAGGATTAAAAACTTGTGGGTCGAGATAAAGGCATTTTAATAAAGAAAAACAAAGGCTGCACATGGAAGCAAATGATTACAAATATATTTATTCTCTACTTCTTAGCAGGTAATGCCCAGCCACTTCCTGGGGAGTAGGACCTCAATATGCATAGCACTTACTGGAGAGACAATCTTCATGCTGTGCAAACACTGCTAAACCATAGTCAAGACATTGGTGTGTACAATCTGAGCTACATAGCACGTCTCTATAAGGACTGTTTATAAATATAAATATGGGACATCCTTTACAAAATAAAATTAAGTATGTTCCTAAATTATCAAACATTTTAATCAATTCCATACTATAATCACTGGGTATCTAGTATTAACAATCTAATATTAACTATTGTAGAAGATTATCTTACTTTGGGGAAGGAACCATTAAATATTTTTCATTTTCATTACTATTTGTAAATTCAAAGATTGCTTTTTGCATAGATTCTAAGTCACAACTACATGAAAACAGATATTTTATCATTTTCAGTCATGCCATTCCACTGATTGACTATAGTCCTCCTCCAACATTCTTGTAATTATCTATCTGCATCATCATTTATTTTGAGTAGTTCTCTTGGCAGGTAAACTCTGTCTGAAAATCACTGCTTGTGGAAATAAATCAGCAATGACGGCAAGATATAGACCCCCTCATTACCATGATATTGATTTCAAATGAACATTTGTCTTGTTAGTGTTCTTTTAATTGGAATTAGCATCATTACAATCCTGATCAATTACTGTATTGTAATTTCAAATTCAGTTTTTTCCATCTGCCCAATTAATGTGAAAGTGTGTTTTGTTTTGTTTTTCTAATCTTAGAAGCTAAGTTGAAACAGATGCTTAATTTCTAGAAATTAATCCATCAGACACAAACATTTTCAATATGTGTTATTTCAAATATTAAAATCAGTTGTATTGTACTGCAATCACATTTTGTCATGGTTTGGTATTTAGTAGGAAGAATTGGAGTAATTTTTAAACATGTGCAATGCTAAGATTTCTCTAGTATACAATTTATTATTTTTATTTAGTTGTGTGTTCTGGATAGTCACTCCAAGCACTANTTTGCCATTTGAGGAATCATGCATTCAATAGATCCTCAGGAAACAGCTGATTCTTTAGAGCTCTGAATCACACTGCATGCAGTTTCAAGTTCAAGGATGTTTTCCATACAATGAGAAATATCTTTTGTTAAACACTACACATTTCAAATTATAGGGCTACAGTAGCTTCGTGACATCCTGACACAATTTCAAGATTGATTTTTCCGCTTTTCTTCATTTTCTTTTCACTTGTTTCATCAGTACGTATTGAGTGTTGATTCAAATATTTGATGCATTCATTCAGATGAATATAACTTTCAGATGGAAGTTACATTCCTAAAATGATTTTTTTTCTTCTGAGGATCTGAAAAACATATTTTCCTTTTTTTAATCTCAAAGTGCACCTGTTGCAAAAAGGGCAGAGTACAAGGAAGTCTTAATGCCTTCCAAGGAAGGCTCCAAATAATTATGGTGAGACTTTATAACAACAGAAACAGAGTGACACTGGCTTTCAGGTCAAGAAGAAAAAACAGCATCCAGTTGAGGAAACAGAGTTGACATCTCTGTTGGGATTCCTGAATAATTCACTGTGATTTTAGTCAAGCAAAATCTCTTTGCAGAGTTTTTGGCCATCTTGTGGCATCAATTTTCCTTTTTAAAGCCAATATTCTATTTAGTAGACAGAACAAGTGTTACTTTTTGTACTTTCATAACTGTTCATTATTGTTATGATCTGACCCTGAAGGCTGGGGTAACTCAGGTTCTTGCTAATAGATCCCTTGGGGTGGATTAGAGTGAAATAGCACTGAATGATTTGAGTTTATAAAAACATACACAGATATATCCATCTATCTAGCTATGCAGGGTTTCTTTTAGAACTATTTGATTACAATGGAAAGGAGGTACTTGTTATTATTAATAGTCCTATAGCAATATAAGAGCACAAAAATGACACATAAGAAAATGTATAAGGAAAAGAAAGAGAAAGAAAGGATAAGATTAGAAAGGTATCACTACCTGTGGATCCCGTGATGAGACTTGATTGTTGCAATTTAGATGTCCATTAGTCAAAATGATGGTCACGGTCTTGATGCATTGGAGGTGGGGGAAGCCCAAGGAACACAAAGTTCAATGGGTTGATATATGCTTATGTTCACATGGGAACGCCCAGGCACCTCCCCTGGAGGGGAGTTTTTCACTGTCTCTTGCAACACTGTGGATTACGCTGGTGGAAGGCCCCAGAAATAAGTTTTGGGGACACTTCAGGGGTCTTTGGTGTTTTATGACACCTTCTAAGACATGACAGCTGCGTCTCATGTGAGCATAATTGAGCCAATTATGCCCCATCAGAAGGGATGAATAATGTGAATGTCCCAATATCTTGCCCTCAGGGGGTAGTTTTACAATTGAGCCAATTGTGTAAGGGACGACATTGGCGTGATAAGAACTATCCCACTTCACAGCATCTGCTTCTTGTCGACCTCTTTCCTTATCTGGCTCAAACCCCAGCTTGTTGCCAAATAAGCGTTGATTTGTTGTGGTCATCCTCTGGTGCCCATGCCCTCTGCACCTGAGCTGTTACTTTGCTCATCTTGGCAAAGCTCATGGCCCACTGTTTGAGTCAGTAACCATTAATTTTACAGTCTCTAAGTTATTCCAGTCAGAATGTTATTTTCCCATTCAGTACATATCAAGACAAGGAGTTTTAGTCCTATGGACCTACAGTGGAAACTCCATCTATCCTAGCCAAGTTCAGTGTCATAATTAAAAAAACTAGAGACATGGCTTCTGGGCTTACTTCTAAGGGAAGTGGGAGGAAAGTTTTGTATGTTCACCTTGAGAATCTCTTTCCTTTAAAGTACTGGCTTAGTTTTATGTGTTGCAGATCCACAAAATATTCTAAGACACTGATTGAACAGCCTGTTATTTGGCTAAATAAGTTGAAAATGTTTAAATAAACTAAATATGTATCTAAAAATACATAGAACACAGACTATATCTTAAAATATCTCTATCAAGGAGCAAAACATAAAATAATATTGTGAATAATATTGATCTTAAATACTCTCAAAATACCTGCATCTCCTGTCCTCCACCAAGTCTATCCTAATTCCATTGTGTACACTGTTTGGTTTTAGTTACTAATACTGGATGAGAAACTTGACCAAACATTTTTACAAATATGCTATCTTTGCATGTTGCTATATATTCTTCTTATATTATTTTTTATTTTGCTTTATCTTTTGCTACAGTAATCTCTTAAAATCATGAACTATGCTTCATTTAAACTTTTGAAAATTCTAACCCTAATCAGGCATTAATGGCATTTACATAATTTTAAATAATAGTTTGGTGGGTTTTTTAAAAATTTAAGTAAAGTTTTCTAAAAATAAGAAAAAAATATATCTGGAAAAAATATTGTTTTACATATCAAGTAAATCACTTCCCCTCAAGTGCACAAGAAGATGCATTACAAAATAAATATATACACATCATAATATATATACCAGAAACACTGCTGGTTTTCATCTTGTAGAATTATATTTAATATTATCCAATTGAAAATGTCAATCAAACAGCATTTTAGCAAATGCAAAAATATAGTAATTTTCTTTTATGTTTGAGAAGCTAGAG
Organism: Dryoscopus gambensis; assembly: GCA_013389985.1. Taxonomy (NCBI): domain Eukaryota; kingdom Metazoa; phylum Chordata; class Aves; order Passeriformes; family Malaconotidae; genus Dryoscopus; species Dryoscopus gambensis. The sequence continues at coordinate 11,104 of WEIT01012889.1, read as the reverse complement.
ATTATTTTAAGACTGTTTCAATTGTTTTGAAGCATTGTTTCAAAATATTTTAATTTCATTAGTCATAAAAATGTTGTGTTCAAGAATCAGCAGTGAGGATCATTTGCAAAAATAGCACATAAGTTTCAAACATTAAATTCAGTAATTGTTTAATTCCTTTTTAAAAAATCCCTTTCCTCAGCAGCTATTTTAAATCAAATTTTAGCATATTTAAAATATGCTGTTCCTTCTGTGGTTTAAAAACTAATATATATGTAAGCATGTACATAGATGTATATAGTACATAATCAAATAGATTTATTTTAATTCACTTTAATAAATATATATGTATTTAGATCAAAATCTAAAAACACAATGAAAACTTAGATGTGTATGAATATAGTCTGAATTTTATGAATTTAAGGAGTTAAAGTTTTATACAAATGATTAACTTGTTACTAAGGAGACAATTCTGCACACCAGTGTTTGTTTTGAAAGTTACAGTTTTCAATTAGCAATTTTTTTCTTACCTTTATCTTAGTGCATCACAACTCCATGACTTCTTATACAGGATTTTCCAGAGTGCAACAAAAGTAATTAGATGGTTTTGGTTTTTTATATAGCACACGCTTTGACTGGCAGTTCATAGAAGAGACACACAAGGACCCATGGGAGCTGCTTAACCTAAAATGCCTTTTCTTTATTTTCTGAGATATTTCTCCACTTTTTAAGTTTATAAGTTGAAGCACAGTCATTAAATAATAAAATATTTTAGAATTCACAGAACCACATGTGAAGCTGTACTTTCAAATTTGCACTTTTGGAAGAGATTTTGTAACCTGTTTTCATTCCACGAACTTTTTTCTCTATCAGCTAGACATCAAAGCATTTGAACTGATGCTACAAAACAGGTTTTTTCTTCCCTCTTCATTTCTCTTCTCAATCTGTCATTTGCATTTTGAGTCTACTTCAGATATCCTAGTTTTGGCAAATATACCCTCAGAACTAATGAAACTGACAAAAGTAGTGTACATAATGTGAAATTTCGTGCCGCCTTGAATTCTTTTTTGTGAAAGTTAAGGCATTTTTCAAATATGGACCTTGAAGTGAAAACTGGTTATTTCAGGCAAATTTCTTAACACAACAAAAATAACACATCTGAACCACATTCGAGTTCAAGAAGGAAATCTTTATTAATACTGTCTTAGAACTTCCCATGACACAATTAAAGTTCTAGAATGTTGAAGGCTAAATAAGTCTCACTGGTACTTGGGGGTGTGCATATTTTTATTTCTTTTTTTTTACTAATGATTCTATTAAAGAAGAGTATAAAAGAAAAAAATAGCTCTAACTATCTTAAGTTGTGCTGAAAAGCACAGATTAATCAATATGGAAACATATGGGGAGCTTTTGTAAATTGATTAAGTTGTATGTTGCAAAGATGAACAGAAAGTATATATTCATCATTATGAAACAAATTCAAACAATATATTTTCTCTTGGCAATTATGCCAGATCTCTGAAAGCAGATAAATATATATTTAATGGGGCATGTTTGTCTCTCCTTTTTTTTTTTCTTTTTTTGTCTGTGTGTGCAGGTATCAAAAATGACTGGCACTATTTGTCCTGGTGAAGCTGGTATTTATGTTTGCAACTGATTTACATGGAAATGTGGATGGTCTCTGAATGTGTCTTAGCATTATTTGCATAATAATTCTAAGAGGTTCTAGAATAAGAGCTCTAACAGGCTCAAGTTTGCAGCCTTAAGGTATCCTACATTTGGCATTGCACAGATCTTGAAATATTTTTAACCCTTAACTGAAGTCTGGTTCAATTTTTTTTTGGGCACACCCCTACAGCCAAGGAATGGCCACCGAGGTTTTAAAGAATTGTTTTGGGAATACTAAAGTATTAACTGTACCAAATAAGCCATAGAGTATTTTCAAAAGAAAATAAATCACCCAATATGAGGAAAATGGGAAAAAAGTAATATATTTGTTTCTCCATTTGTTTCATTCTATCACTTTAAAAACCCCAGAACTTTAAGAAACAACCAAAGGCATTCCCAATTGAAAGACACTTAATCAAATACTCAGATTTTGTAATAAGAAGTGAAGTGCTTTTCTGAATAGAAGTATTAAGAAGGTCTACTCCTAGTGCAGAGAAGCAGCACTCACAATTTAATCAGTTTCCACTGAGAAGCAAAAATATTCTATGGTTTGAATCTGTGCTTTTGTTATTGTTTGCACACAAAGCCAGCAGAGTAATTTGTAGTTCATATCTTGTTGTTCTTAAGATCTCCTTACTCCTTTCCTTATCTCCCTAGTATACACAGGAAAATGTCATCACACTTTTCTTTATCATCCCTTGGTTATTGCCAGAACAAAGTTAATATCCTAGGGGGAAACCACTTCACAACATTCATATTTACTTGGTCAATACATACAATTATTTTGGTTGTGTCTAAAGGGAAGGAGATACTTGCATACTTGTAAACTCAATGACAGAATAACAACCTGAATTAGTATTGGTGAAATTTTTTAATTGACTTGTGAATGCTTTTTGCCAGTGTCCTGTATTGAATATTGAACATATACTATTCAAGTTGGTTTAGGCTGAACTGGTGAGGTGTTGTGGTTTGTTGTTTCTTGAGATGGTGTGGCAAGCTGCAGCCTTCCCGGAGAGCGCAGCGGGGCTCCCCGCCCCGCATGGTGCTCTGGCTAGCTCTCAGCTTCCACAACACAGTGGTGGTAAAGGAGGCAAGAAGGCTCCCCGCATGGGGCCTCAGAGGATGTTTATTCACATGGTGACCCCAAGGTAGAGAGGACCAGCACACGCTGATTCTCCAAGGCAGAGAGGAAGCCACATGGCATGGGGCCTCAGAGGATGTTTATTCACATGGTGACCCCAAGGTAGAGAGGACCAGCACACGCTGATTCTCCAAGGCAGAGAGGAAGCCACATGGCATGGGGCTGGGTTTTATGTGGGGATGAGAGGGGCAGAGAGAGCATATGGACTAATGGTCTCAGGGCACAGGGGCCGTACATGGGCGGGATTAGGGTACAGACATGGGTGGGATTGGGGTACAGAACAAATGGGGAGAACCCAGGGGAGTGGCTAGGAATAGCGATGGGGGAGGGAGGACAACATGGGGAGGGCAGGCAATTTAGCAAGTAAAGGAGTGGAAAAAGACAACACCTCAGTGAGGGAAAAGACAGTCCAGTCTAGGAACTATTTTCAGTAGTGTGTGGGCAAGGTCAAGCCATTTTCGTGTTTTATTTCTGTCATGGTCTGCTACTGCTGTCTTTGAATACATATGATCTAGCCTGGTAGTGCCTTATGCTATAAAAGTTCTGTTCTAGAGGTGTGTGGGGAATGATTACTTAGAGGGAATCATCTTGTTACTACCCCAGAGCCAAAATCCGAAGGGCTGGGTTGACAAAGAGGAGTTAACTGAGCCACCTAGGAAGTTATATCACTCATTAAAGGCTGCAATAAGCTTTAGAAGCAGATTATCTTCAGTCAGATCTCCATTGCTACCATGGCTTACTCCACTCCCAGAACTTGTACTTTATTTCTAATTGAGAAGCAATTAAAAAGATAGATAGGGAGATATAATAAGATAAAATAAAAAAGATAAAATAAAACAAGATAAAATCTTATTGCTTGCATTCAGCAGGAAAAAATAGTATTAATTATGCATTACTGTTATGGATGAAGGACACAGAAAAATGTAATGTAAAAGGAAAATGACTAATAATATTAAAAAAACCCTCATTAATTAGATTTCATATGTTTGCATGAAAAAATGACAAGATGGTAACTCAGTCTCCTCATATTATTTTTTGCACACAAGATAGACAAATTTAGGCAGATATTTGTGTTAAAAATACAAATTGGGCAACAAGACTTCCTTCAAACAGAGCTAAAGGATAAGATTACTGAAGAGAGTGACGTGCTCTCTCAACAGTACATTTTTATTTAGTAGAAACAAAAATAGCACATTATTTTTACAACTGTAACATTTTTAACCTAATACTAATGAACTGGTTTTTGCAACAAAGATTTGCCCCAAAAAATGAGGTGGTGTAAGTATAGAACGTGTTTATTATTTCCACATGACAGGTATGCTCATTTGTCTTATTCAAACTCAAATCCAATACTCTATATACTGTTTAAAATACATCATTTTTAAAAAAATTGTTTGACATTAGTATTTACTCAAAGTCAATTTAGGAAGAAGCATAGTTTGTGACTGGAAATACTTGAACTGCTGAAAGTGTGTAGAGATTTTTTTCTTTTCTATTATAGTGAATTTAAAAGTGCTAGACTGTTTAAAAAGTGTCCATGTCAATAAATGCTTAGCATCCCTACTAGTGCAGAAACCTACCTATAAAAGGCTTTTCATCCACTTTTGTTATGTTCAAATATTTATTTTCTTTCTAAGGAGATAGCTATAACCACAAAAAACAGGGTTTAAAAAACATCTGTTGAATCCTCTTATCAGGCAAACATCAGGCTTAAGGATATATTTAGCAATGTAAATTTGTTTATTTAGTTAGTTTAAGAGAAGAGAATTTTAGAATTGATCATGGTTACATATTACTTTAGTTCTGTAGCACTTTAAAAATAAATTTTATGAGACTAAGATATCAGAAATGGAAAATGATCCATTAAGACATTTCCTTATTGTGAGAAGCCAATTCAGCCATTTTAGTTTGCCTCAACTCTGGTTATCAGAAGTATGTGGAGGAAGGGTGCACACGTGTCACTTGCAGGAAGCAGCCAGGAGTGGGGGAAGCCTCCTCTCTGGGGGGACTTCTCCCAGCAGCCTATCAGGGCAGAGAAAACTTCAATGATTGGACTGCGAGCAGCCTCCACCCCTACCCCCCCCCAACACGTGCGCTTGCTGTTGGGGGTGGGGCAAGTGCCCAGATGCCTGCGAAGGATGCCCGCCAAAAATGCCTGCCAAAAATGGACCCGTGAAGCCGAGCTGGGGGAGGAGTTTGGGAGCACGTAAAGGCAGCTAGTGGCAGNAAGCCTCCTCTCTGGGGGGACTTCTCCCAGCAGCCTATCAGGGCAGAGAAAACTTCAATGATTGGACTGCGAGCAGCCTCCACCCCTACCCCCCCCCAACACGTGCGCTTGCTGTTGGGGGTGGGGCAAGTGCCCAGATGCCTGCGAAGGATGCCCGCCAAAAATGCCTGCCAAAAATGGACCCGTGAAGCCGAGCTGGGGGAGGAGTTTGGGAGCACGTAAAGGCAGCTAGTGGCAGCACCATGAGGTCTTTTTGCTTTGGGTCGCTGCGGGGGCCAGCTTGGCCCTTTCTGCTCCCGCCTTCGCGCCCTCTTCCCTGTGGTCGTGTTTCTCTGCCAGTGCCTGCTTCGCCCTGCTGTGCCAATTCCGGGAAATAACTTGTCACCGTGAGGATCTCGTGGCCACCATCCACAGCCGCTGCCCACACCCAGCTTCCAGCCATCATCCGTGACCGCCATCCGCAGCTTGTGGGCTTCGTGGTCCCCAGCCGCCATCGGCAGCTCGGGGGCTTCGCCATCCCTTGCCGCCGCCGCCGCCGCTCGCAGATTGCGCCCAGCTCGCCGCGGCGGCTACGCAAGCGCACCGCGGTTCTCAACACTCATGCTCCATCTGCAAAATCAATGCCGATAGGTAGCCAGGGTTCCGTGGTAATGTTGTCCCCTGTCTTCTATTCCTTCCCCCCCCTCCTTCTCTTTTCTCTCTCTCTCTGCTCCTTTTTCCTGTTTCCTCCCCGCTTTTAATAAGAACACTTAGGGGGTTTTTATGTTCTGTTTGTTTGTCATTGAGTTTTTTGGCCTTTTTTCAATAAACAGTTTTCAGATATAATATTGCTGTGTTTGTGCTTGATTTTTCATCAGAAAAATCTATCAAAAGAATCCTTCCCGGCTCCCCCTTTTTATAGTGGAATGAGACACTTATCTTCTGTAAGATTTAAATTATATGCAGTAATGGTCCTAATCTGTATATGTTCTTATATTATTTATTAACTGAGAGACTATTTTGTTAGGAAAATATCACAAAACATTAAATGGATTTGAAAGTGTTTCGATGTTTTTTAGATTTTGAAAAAATTGCATTTTATTATATTCTTAATTTATTGAAATTATGCATTACATTTGAGAGAGGACAAAAAATCTGAGAATTTTATCCCTATTCATGGAATAGCAGGGTTGGTTTTGCTGGAACTTCCAATAAGTCATGACCTATTTTATTCTGGAAAATATTTCAAATCATAGAATCAGTACAGTTGGAAGAGACCTCCAAGATCATCAAACTGAACCGCTAATGTAGCACCATCACATCCACCACTAAATCACGTCTCAACACTTCCAGAGCTGGTGATTCCACTGTTTCCCTAGGCAGCTTGTTCCAAATAATATGCCAAAAAATGTTTCCCCTTCGTTTCATAGCATAACACTAACTTAAATATCCCAAATTAGTAAACGTCTTTAGTAGCAAACAAGATATTTAAATAGTTTCAAATCCACATTAGTTCTTAACAGTGCCTTGGTTCATTATTTTACTTCAAATTTACAATAAAATGTTTTGTAAAATTACTAAAAGTCTAGTTACCAATGATTTCAAAATTATACCTACCCTGAAGATTTAACTGAGTGGAGTACTTTGGGTGAACAGATTAACAGTGTTCTGGTATGTGGTACCTTACTCAATCAAGCCAGAGGGATCTAAATTTAGTTAGAAATTACTAAACTTACTTTAGTCAATGAAGACTTATATGTCAATACCAATGACTATTGAATAACCCCTATTGAGTCATGAAGGTGATTTTTTTGTCATTGATGGTCTGCTAAAATAATTGCAAGTGTTTAAATTTAGCTATCTTCATAGGGTTTTGAGTCAATATATAATTTTCAAGAGTAATAAGATTTGGGTGTCTGCTGTTTTAAGCAAAACCAAAGCTACAAATATTTTCTGTATCCACAATTTCTAGTTAATAATTTAGGTTATTTATATAATGATTTGCTCTAAATTAGTATTTCTAACAGGGTTCTTTTAATATTTAAATTATGCTAAGTTACAAATATCTAACTATATATGCTTGATTTCTCATTTTGTTTTTTCAGATCACATAAATTTAGAAATAACTAATACATGAGGCAAAACTAGAGCACAATTAATCTTCACTTGTACGTTGTTGGGGGTTTTTGCCACAAACTAAATTTTAAAAAAAACTTGATGGCAAAAGATAGAGAAGAGGAAAAAATTTAAAACTCTTGATTTTTCAGTATTTCTTCAGAAAAATGAATTTGTCTAATTTTGGTTGTCTAGTTTGTGGTCTACTCATATTAAGTTTTATAACTTTTTTTTCTTTTTCATAATTTGTCATGTTTCTGTCATTTTAGGGATGGTTATGTTGGTGAAGGTTAAGAAACTGGCATCCTATTTTCTCTTTAACATTTTTTCCCTGACATAACGAACATCTTTTCTCCACTTCTGCTGTAGTCAGCACTGACCGGGATCTAATAAAGCAAAGTCTTTAACAGCTCAAAATTGTCCCTGACATCGTCTTGTCAGTTGTTATTAGACCTTGAATGGTACAAACTGTGAAAATCTTTCAAAGACATTTTGACAGAGTGGCAGAACGTTTATAAAACTAGCAAAATATTATATCACTTCAAGATACATAAAAACTTGAAAGTAGCACGAAAACTACTTGCCAGACTATTGGATCATATGTTCTACAATATTTATTTCCAAGGTTAATGCTCGTTGACTTTGCAGTATAATGTGCATTGACAGTGTAGGTTCATTGCCATACAAAAGCTTAAAGACTATCTGAAGCAGTTTTAGATCAGCAGCTTTTTGTATGCTTTTTTCTATGCTTTCTGAGTAATAAAGTGTATTCTTATATTCATGAGCACAGTATTTTTCAGCTAAGTTCTGTAAAACCTAAGGATGTGTATAAATTTAAAAGCACTGACATGAGAAGAAGTTTTTATGTGCCACAGCAAAAGTAAATAAAAAATATTTTTAGACTCTGTGTGTGCATTGTTTGTGCAAGAACACAATTAAAATTAAACATTTACCAAATTTTCAACAGAAAATATTATGTTGAGAATCATGGGAGAAAAGGCAGATTTTCCAAACGTATTGCTAAAATTTCAAATATTAGTTTCAAATAACAATGAATAAGTTACTTATGTTCTAAAAACATTATATCAGTTTCCGTAAATTAAACACTGAATTCAATAACATCATGCCAATTTGCATCAGTGGATATTCATGATTTTAGTTTTTTTTTACTTTATGTAAATATTGATTTGGACATTTGTCAGAGAGAGAAATCCACTCAGATTTTACTCTGTAGTAGTAATTTCTTTTGCTATTGAAAACAGGCTATCATACAGAACAAAAGAAAAGCAGTTTCTAACTTTATTTTCGTTTCTTATAAAAAGGAAAGATGAAAAATATGTATCTCAGCTTGCTTTACATTTTTGCAGGAATATTATATGAAGAAGGGAAGAGATGCAGTTATCAATAACAAAACTGAAATAATTTGTTTGAAGGAAATGGAAAATGACAGTGTCCAATAAAAACAAACATAGCAATCATCTCCATCATCATCATCATCATCATAATCACAACAAAAGTTGGGAAAGAAAATATTTCTGATCCTTCATTCCAGAAGGCTGCATAAAATTTTATGCAGGTAAATTATGCCTTAAGTTAGTTAACATCATACTTTCAAAGGAACATATTTTCTTAGAAGTCTAAACAAAGCTATAAAATATTTAGCGTGTGTCCAGCCTATTAAGGTATGGGTCCAACGAAAGTATTGATACAGAAAACATTATGTCATTTTGTGTCCAGTAATATGATAGTTTTTCATTACTTGTAACTAACTATACTTGAAAATATAATGAAACCCAGCATCACCACCAGACTCCCATAGAAAGACATACTGGGAAATTTACTGGGAAATTTACAATTTTTTGCAAGATCTACATGTAACTGGAATCTAAAAGAGCAGAATTTCTTATGCATTTATTAAAGACCACCATCACTCCCATCATTTCCATTTAACATGGGAGTTTGCCTCATAGGAGTAACAAAATTTTTGGTAAATTTTATTGAGTATCCCTTAAGTTTCCTTTCTGTTGCCTACAAATTAATTTTTCACTTATATACAAGAGGACATACTTAAAAATATATCAAAATATATATAAAAAATAAGTTGAATAATATATTTTTCTTCATCAGTCATGAAGTAATTTTGTTAATTTTAGGGATTTTATCTAGTTAAAAGGGGGATTAAGAATGGTATATTCCAATAGCTGCATTTCTATAACCTCAGGACAGACAACCATCTGGTACTTCCTGGCTAAACTTGTGCCCTTCACAAACACAGTTTGTGATTATAGATGGTCTCTTAGATATTTGTACTCATGTCCATCTGTTCATATGGCATTATGCCTACATGCAAGTCAGTCTTTTCACTAATTCACTGGTGCCGGACATAGGCGAGTTTAGATTGGCCATCTGGATAAAATTGCAGTTGCCATATTTTTTAACTGCACATACAATTCTGCCTCAGTGACATAAGTTTCATGATGGACTGACATACTGGTGGACATATAATTACAGACTCATGAAATTACACCTTCAAATCAGTCTATTAATACTCACTAAATTCTTAAAAGGAGTAATAAATCTCTCTAAATCAGAGTAATCTGGTGATCAAAAAAAATTCACTTCCTCCTATAATCCACTCTACACCGTCACAAGCTATTATTAGCTGGAATCAAGTCTCTATCTTGATTCATCAGTGTTTTCACCTTCCTTCTATCTTTTCTTTTCATCTGCTGGGAGAGGGGAGTGAGTGAAAATCAGGGTGTTTTTTTGGCTGCTGGCTGGGGTCAACCTACCACAATTCTGAAATAGCATTTATAAGCAGAAATTTTCTTTGGAAAACATGAACTTGAAGATTATTAAAATCCACACATGTCAGGAGACCATGTCAGATTCAGGAAAGTTCCCATGTCCAATGAAACCTTGTATTTGTTCAGAAAACAATTGATTTTTGACTTGCAAGGACTCTTCTTAAGATGTGGACCTTTGGTTTTCAGCAACAGAGCAGAAATAATTAATACAAAGTAAGAAAACTGCTAATGCGGAATTTTAGTATTTTTTTAACTACTTGAGTGAAGAATAAATAGATTTATGCCTTAAAGCACAAGTGACTGACATTTTATATTCTTGGAGTTGTGATTGAATACATATACATATAAATCTACTGTTTCTCCTACTATTCAGTGCATTTTTTTCCTATTATTTTGTGATAAGTTGAGAGATGAGGTATATGCATTATCCAAAAGAGACTTTTTGAATGAGATAAGTTAATAATTATCAATAATGAAACAAGAAAATATTAAAAAATAAAACTTAGGAGTGAGCTGGATAAGTCAATGTGTCCTGGAATTGAAAAGAAAAACAAAAAAGGAAAAAGCGAAAGCACTCAAACAAATGGTCACTGTGATTGCAATGAAATCTCTGTGTTCTGAATTTTAATTTAATAAATTTACACTTCAGATCTACATAGCAAGACCGTTTTCTTCATGGATTTATCTTTTAATTGGAATAATTAAATTTATCTTATGTTTCTTAAGTTTTTTGTATAAATTCTGAAAAGTAAAGAAAAATGGATCAATCTTTTTTTCACTGTATATGATCATGCTAACCAAACCAGCTTATTTTTTTCCTCAGTGCAGATACACCCCCTCTCCCCACCACAGGTGGCCAGTGCAGATAGGAGAGATGACTCAGGCAGGGAAGGCCCAGTGGGTATCATCTCCTGGTACCAAAAGGTCTGCCAGCCTAACCACAAAGCTACACCTTGGTATGGAAAGCAGATGGGGGAAGAGATAAAAGAAAAAACATAGGTGACCAAAAAGCCTGCTTTACACTATAAAAGTTCTACAGAGTATCACAGAGGCAGAAGTCTCCTACACACACCCTGAGAACAGTGAGATTTCTCCCCAGAGCCTGGGTGCAGATTCTGTGGTTACTTTCCTGGGAACTGAGGGAAAGGATTTCGATCTGTGCTGTATCAGGAATTGGATGGTAAGAAA
>WEIT01012888.1:0-40237 GCA_013389985.1 Dryoscopus gambensis | reverse complement strand
ATTTTTACTGAAATTTTCTTTGGTCAAGTTGTTGCCTGTTGGAACCTTTGCAGTATGCAAACTGCAGTGCTTTTAGGGAAACAGACATGCTGCTGTCACAGAAAGGGAGAAAAAGTTGACCATCAGATTCTATCCTCCCCTTGCATCCTTCCCATCCCACTCTAACAGACCTTTAGAGCTTTTTCTCAGTGACAGGACCTTATGACCCAACAGACAACCTATAGTTTGCTGGGTGTCCCCAGTGGTGATGTTCTGTGTGCTTGGCAAAAATGGAAGGCACAGATCATGGAACATGTGAGCGTTGCCAGGAATGTGCAGCCAGGAGAGTTTCTTCCAGCTAAAACACAGTAAAACTTAGCATAAAACAAACTGGATACATTCATCTTCAAATACTGTTTACCACAGCCTAAAATGTCCTGGACTTAATCCATTGCATGCCCTCCAATGAACCATAGGTTAAGTCTACTAATCCCTTCAATTACGTATTTGCATATTGAAGGATCCAATCAGTCTTGCCTCTGGTTTTTAAAATAATAATGTGCTGGCTGCCTAACAAACTGTTTGACATAAGTAGCATTTTTCCTTCTGTAATCCATTGAGTTCAGTGTAAAACCTAATTGCAGATCTTACATTGTTCATGCTCAGAATTTTCAAGCTTGCAACCTAAACGCAGGTTCTTTAAATACAGTTTTAAGACAACTAAACATACTGCCTGCTTTTAGAACCACGAAGTTATTCAATCCTAGTCATTTAGCAATTTACAGGTGATTGGTATCTTTACTTATATTTCTGTTTAAAAACTGAACATCTAAGCATCTTGCTTAATACATCCATTACATGTGACCAGAGACTGAAGTTTTGAAAGACTCCATTTTAATGATAGAGCATCTCCATCCTCCAGCAACTTTGTATTCTGTATGTATTTAACAATTAGTAATCAGAGTTTATTGGTATCTGTAAAGAAGATAATGGAATACCAGTTTTTAGCAGCTGTAAATGGTGGGCCTGCTTTCAGATACTTGCCTGACGATGTAAAAAACAGAGACATGCCAATTAGAATTTTTCTACCTGACAAATTTCAATCCTCTCTTTTGATTCTCTTATTTTCTTGTGAAACCTCTTGTAGGAAATGCTTGCTATGAGATTATCAAAAGGGTCTTTCTTTGTGTGCTGGAGTTTTCAGAGTAATAATAAAAGCCTACATGCACACACACAAAATAATTGAAGGGAAAAATGAAAAAAGTGCTATAGAACACTCATTGAAGCTTCATGATCAACAATGTATTTTTTTTGTTTTACTCTTATTCAATTTCTGATATTGTATTCCCTGTAAAGTGTTCAATTATTAGCATGGAAGAAAACAGGAGAATGGCATGTGTTTTACAGGTCTTTTATCTGAATTAAGTTCATATGTCTCTGTAAATGCAGAGGTAGCAATAGCTTCAATTGGAACTTGGCATCTCATCCATCTTTTCCCCCCTCTGTTTTGGGAAATTGACCTTATTAAGATGACATTTCCATGCAACATTATATAACACAACATGCAAAATCACTAGGAAAACTGAAAGGGAGAGAGACTAGAAGGAACTGCTGGTGTAAAACAGCTTTTAAAGTGAATGTGCAAACTCAGACATTGGTAGGTTTTGGAATGGATACCCTTATAGTTCAAAGGGGCTTAGTGTCCTTTGCCCAACCAACAGCTAGTGCCACCTGCTAGAGCAAGGGAAAGGAAATGCTAACCTGCATCAGAAAAGAGAAAAATACAGGTTTAAGAAAGCAAGAGAGAAAGGGAAAGGAAGAAGAAAACCACATAATTTCTTTATTTTACTCAGGAAAAAAAAAGACCTAGTCCACCAAACTTTGTGCAAAAAGAAATACACTGATGGTTTTTCTCTCATACTTTTTATCAGGAGAGATAAAAAAGCAAGATAGCTAAATCCAAAAAATCAAGATAGGTAAAATACCACTCTAAACCCAAGGTAAGGACTTCCAAAGAATGCCTCAGACAGAATGGGTCGTTATATCAGCTGTAATCCACAAATGTCTGGCAGTTTGCTTTAGCTGATATTTGGTGATCAACAGTGGTAATAATAAACTAAGCAATCATAACCAAAAGCAAGGCAACTTCCACATAACTAATAAACATTTTACCAAGCTCAAGAGGAAATCTAAAAGGAAAAGAACTACTTATGTCATGAATTGCTAGAAATTTTACCTCGTTTACCCTGTGAGTTTTTCCAGGCACTATGTGTCTTCTATGTTGTCTCTTGCATAATGTCAAGAAAACTGTTGGCAGTTTTACAAATAGAGATAATATTAAGCTGAACTAAAGATTTTCATAGATAAGGTGCTTTGATAACAGCAATGGTCTCTCCAAAGACAAAGGACATGCTGGTAATCAAAAGAACAGAGGATTTAATCCTCATGCACCTATTTAGTATTGATTATGAACAGCAAAGTTTTTTAAAGGCCTGCTTTTAAAATAATATTCTGTTCAGCAACAGGAATTTCACGTGGCACAGAACCCTGATGGTACAAAGGGGAATAGATACATGCATTTTCCCTAGCAAGCTGTATTCCGGCTGTGGATTAGTTGCCTGTGTACATTCATGGAGAGGAAGGGGAAAAGGGCCATGAGATGAGTTCAGATCCTATGGATCTGACAGTTGGCCACAATCCTAATTTTGATTTGTTGTAAATGATATTTGGGCAAGTTTCTTTTGTTTCTTTGGGTTCTATTATAATGTTTGACAACTGCTCTCAATTATATGGCCTGTGAAGCTTTCAGAAATAGAGAGCGGCTAAATTTAAATCTAACAAATTTAAGTTTCGTTTTAACACTAATCTTCTGCTTCAGCGGGCATTTAGGTTGAAATGAGAAGCATGATATATGTGCTAAAGTTTAGATGATTAACATGGTTTTCAATACTGATATTAGTGGAGGGTTTCAAGAAGGAGAGGACAGAAATATCGGAAAGAGTATATTCATGTAATTACACCTGAGAGACCAGAGTACAATCTTCAGATTATTTTATTGCTACTATATTTGCTGGATACAACTTGGATGCCTGCCTTTTCTCTCTTCCTCCTCCTTCATGTCTCCTGCTCAGTATGTTAGTCTCTGTTAAACATACTTTTAGGCTCCTTGATGTTCCTTTCATATTGTGTAGTCATGGTATCTCATAACTGTCATGTCCAATATAGGAGAAATTATTCCCTTGGGCTTCACTGTGCCTGAATCACCATTTAAGATTTTGCCTTACATTAACAGAACTATTCAGAAACTGAATGTCAATGGAAACTCTTCAATTGTTAAAGAGGAAAGCCACAGTCATACTGAATTTGAATGAATTTTGGTTTCAATTTGAACTGCAGGCCTGATCTCTTACCAGTGATGGAGTACACAAAAAGTCTGTGTAAAAAATTCTCTGTCTCTGAGAATAAATTTAACCTAACTTTATTAACCCTAGTCTACATCTGTCTCCATAAAAAATACTATATTCTTTGATTTACTCAGCTGTATATTAAAACAGTACATTTGGAGCTATTACAATGTCACAGACACAGTTAATGAAGAATCAGGTTGTCAAGCATAAATGTGTGATTCAGGAGACATTAAATGTATCCATGAGTCAAGTAGTAACTTACACTCTAGACCTGGTCAATTCACTTGTTCTGTTTTCTTTTTGAACACCAAAGAAAATCTTTGAATATCTCATTCACCTTGCTTGTGTGGAGAGAAACCCTGAACACAAATAGGATATTATTTGTAAATGCCAACTATTTTGCTCTAGAAAGTTCCTCTTCACTTCATGGGTAATTTCAGACAACTGAAAGCACTGAATTAAAGTCACTTTAAAGCTATTGTGCATGTCATGTCATGTTAGAAAGTAAACTTACCAATTACAATGTTTTCCAAATAGTTTCAACAAACAGCATTGCACAGGAACACAAATATCCAAGGTTTCTGTGTTCCATTTTCCAAACAAAATTGCAGATACCTAATTTTTTTAATGGTCAAAAAGGCTCAGCCAAAGTCAGCTGAAATATATATATAATATAAATTTTTTGCCCCTCTTTCATGGCATAAAATTATCATTTGTAAATGTAAAGGGGATTCCTTTACATTGAGCAACGTCAGGAGCTGAATACCACTAAATAATAGGGTCCTTGGCGGTGGGCACAAGACTGCTTTTAGGTCCGCAGCCATAATCCTGACACAAGGCACCATTTGATGGTGGCCAAAAGACAGAAGCAGAAAGTGGTAGCAGGCATCAGCAGGCATTGACAGGCATCAACTCTTTATTATCCCACAGTACAACCTTTTATACCTTTCTCCTACATCATTCATGTGCTTCTTGTTGCAGAAATCAACACACACCTGCATTCCAAGTTGTTTTTCTTTCTTCAGAGGGATACAGCTGTAACTTTTCAAAGTTAAGGCTGCCTACAGCCCATTCTTGTATCTCACACTGTTGTGGTTTGTAGTTTCTTTGCAATGGTGTGGCAAGCCGCAGACCTTCCCAGAGAGCGCCGTGGAGCTGCCTGCCCTGCATGGTGCTCTGGCTAGCTCTCAGCTTCCGGAACACGGTGGCGATAAAGGAGGCGAGAAGGCTCCCCATATGGGGACCTCAGAGGATGTTTATTCACCTCTCTACCCAAGGTGGAGAGGACCAGCACAGGATGATACTCCAAGGCAGAGAGGCCGGATGGCGTGCAGTCTGTAGTTTTATATGGGTATGAGGTGGGTGGAGAGAGCACATGGACTATTGGTTTCAGGGCACGGGGGCAGTACATGGGTGGAGTCGGGATATTGGGACCAACAGGGAGAAACTGAGGGAGTGGTCCGGACTAGGGGTGGGGGATGGAGGACAACGTGGGGAGGGCAGGCAATTTAGCAAGTAAAGGAGTGGGAAAATACACCACCACACCCCACAATTCCCCCCCCCCTTTTTTTTTTGTTTTTAGCTACGAATGCCGGGTTTACCATCATCTGCAGGGTCCTTTCCAGACAAGACAGTAAACACAAGCACAAGCATCTCCTGTGTAGCCTCCACTAACTCCCAAATGCAACTGTGAATTGATTTCGATTCATCCTCTCAATCCATACAGCACATACCATCAAAATAAAAATGCTAAATCTATACAATACATAGTTTAAATCTATACTGTTAAATTTATACAGCACACACCATCAGAATCTTAAATCTATACAGTATATACTCCATTTGAGTCCAAAAGACCTGGGGGATACCTGTAGATCTAAACTCTCTAATCCCTTTCTCAACAGGTTTTACACTAGGTACTTGCACCACAAAAGGTATCAAAATCTGCCCAAGGTAATCCACATCAATAACTCCAGATAGCACAAGTAGCCCTTGCAAGGTAACACTTGAATGTCCCACCAGCAATACACTTAACCCATATCCCAAAGGTCCAAAAGCATCTAATGGTATTTTATGCACTTTGGTGTCACTTGTGGTGACTGAAGCAGCTGTGGTGACATCCACTCTGGCGCTCCCTTTGGTTCTGACACTGAGTTTGCCACATAGGCCTGCAAGGGGTTAGTTGGACATGTTGTATCTGGGTGTGTGCCTTCATCGCAATCTTCTACCCATTTCCAGGCAGCCCTCTGGGTGGCAGCACTTGCCTCTAGTTATTAAACTTATAACGGCATTGTTTAGCATAATGCCTTGGCTTGCCACAGTGTGCACACAGTGTGACAGATATTTGCACAACTGCGGCAACCAGTTTTGTAAGCTCCTCCATTTGATATTATGTCAGGAGAGGGTAACTTTTAGGCGATACTAGCAGAATAGGATCTTGCACAGAAGCAGTTGTGAGAGGAGGAGGAGCCAAACAGGAAGCGGCTGCAGCAGGAGCATCAGCTGCTAGGGCAGTGGCTGCAGCAGCAGCAGGCGCCGCTTCTCCATCAGCTTTTAACTGCAGCAACAAATCCCGAACTGAGTGCCAAGTCATTAGCGATTTTATGGCTATTTCATCTCCTTTTGTAACTGCCTCCCATAACGCTTGCCCTGCTTCCTCCCACATTTCAACAAAAAAAGCAGTCTGTACATCCATTCTCACCCCATTTCTTTTGCACCAAATGAGCAAGGTACACAGTGCCTGCTCCTCACACATGATGCCTCTCCTCTGCAACACTCGCAGCAGAATGTTCAAAAGGTATTTTTCTTCCACTGATATTTAAGTCCCCATATTCATGTTCCCAGCCGCTCACCTTGGGTCAGGTGTTTAAATCATCTGGACTTCTAGACTCCTAGGTCCGCCTATCTAGCTTGACTGGGCCCCACTACCAGCTGCTCTTAGGCCTGCAGTCACAGCCCCATCACATCGGGGTTACCATTTGATGGTGGGCACAAGACTGCTTTTAGGTCCACATTCATAATCCTCAGATAGGGCACCATTTGATGGTGGCAGACATCAACTCTTTATTATCCCACAGTACAACCTTTTGCACCTTTCTCCTATATCACTCACATGCTTCCTGTTGCAGAAATCAACACACACCTGCATTCCAAGTTGTTTTTCTTTCTTCCCAGGGATACAGCTATAACTTTTCAAAGTTCAGACTGCCTACAGCCCATTCTTGTATCCCCACAGGTCCCGTTCCAAACAACAGAATAAAGGTTTTCAGAAACACATCCTTTAAATCTGTACTACACCTTACTTGACTTGCACAGCATATAGATTCATTGATTTTGAAAATCAGCAGGTTTACTGGTGTAGCAACATATACAGAGCCCAACAGCACTGATACACAATATTACCAAATGCATGGACAAACCTGTACCTCAGGAACTTAGGACTGTTTCACTACCCATAAGTACTGCAGTACAGAAGAACTGCATGGTCTTACTGTCATGGTTGACGCTGGTTTAAATGCTAAACACCCAAATCCAATTATGTGTATAAGGGGAATATGGATTTAGGAAGAAAAATGCAAAGAAATTTTGGGGCAAAACAAGGTCTACACTTAAATAGTTACAATATAAAAGAAAGTTTATTATTAACAGAATGGAAAAAAAAAAAGAACTGGTAAGAAATTAAAGCAAACTTTTAAACACTTTTTCTTTCCCAATGCCTTCTCCTTTACCATAAACCTTTCACAAGTCAAAACAAAACAAGAACATGGCATTTTGGTCAGAGTTACATCTTTTTTAAGAGTCTATTTATGCTTTAGGAAAAGAGGTTCTCCTATTGTGCCATAGAGTTTTCACAAACCAACGGTCCCGCCCGGAGAAATCCGTGGAAGTGAAAAAGGAATTTTTCTCATCAATCTTTCGCAGTTTTCCCATACTGCCAAATCACAGGCCATAGGAGAAAATGGGTTTTTATTTTTTTAAAGATGAGTTATCTCAGTTTGAAAAAGCAAAAATTCTCTGTTTCAAGTCTCCAAAAACTTCTCACAACTTCTATTTGGCCTGGCGTGGGTCTTTCTTTAAAGTCACTGGTTGCACAAGACTTTCTCATCCCCCCAAGTTTTTTCCAAATGGATTAAAGCCCATTCTATGGCTTTGCAAGAAGCATTTTTAAGCTTCGCGCTAAAAAGCACAGCAGCCCTCTTTTTCCGTTGCTATAGCTGCCTTCCCACATGGTCTCATCCCTTTCCCTCTGTTTCTGACCTTGGAGCCACCATGTTCAGCTTTGTCTCATGTGACTTCACTTTTCTTTCCTTGCTGACTTGAAAGAAAATGTGTCTTTATCGGTTGCGGTGTGGTGTTTCCTCAATTTTGATGAAAACTGTGCTGTATGCAAAGGTGCCTCGCCAGTCCCTGCCGCTCTGTGCGGGGTATTGGTGGCCTCAGATCATCCTGGCTGCATGGCCTTGGTTACAGGTCACCTGCGGAGCAGGGACAGCTTTCTCCCAGGAGAGGAGGGCCAGCCCTGTGCCGCCGCCATGCCAAAGGACTGAGGAGGGGCCCGACCCAACCCGGACCTGGACCCGGGGCCCTCTCAAGGAGTCGAGGGGAGGGCCTGGCGCAGACCATCTGGCCACCCCTTGCCCCAGGAGGCAGGAAACAAAGAGGAATCTCATGAGCTTGCCTGAGCTTTTATATGCAAAATTGCAAAAGTGATTGGCCCAAAAACCTGTCAATCAACTCAGGTTCAACCCCCTTACACTTACACAAAGTTTTTTAAAAGAAGCCTATAATAATGCCTGAGGATTTTATATTTCATTTGCTTGAATACTAGAGATTTGAAGAAAGATGAGGTAATGATACCCTTGAGATTACAGAAGGGGTTTTTTCCCCTATGAAAAATTCAAAACTGCGTGGAAGTGGAATGACAGGGTGTTAAAATTGGAAAAGCTATGAAAGAGTCTTGATTTTTAGAAGCATGATTATCTGCACTGATGGATCCAGAGCATTGTTTTCCAGCAAGTGGCAGAAGCAGCCAGCATGAAGTACGCATCTGAACAAAATCAGTCAGTCATAATTTAGAATTCAGTTAATATGCTGAGCTAAAATAAAGTAATTTTTAAAAAGCTTTGAGTAAAATTATGCAAGAATCAGATCCTCAGCTGCTGTAAATGAGACTCCACCTGGAGCAATGTGTTCAATTCTGAGACCTTCAAAATAAGAAGAATGTGGACCTCCTGGAGCGAGTTCAGAGGAGGCCAAAAGATAATCAGAGCTGGAACAGCTCTGAAGACAGGCTGAGACAGCTGGGGTTGTTCAGCCTGGAGAGGAGAAGGCACTGGGGAGACCTCACAGGATTTTCCAGTGCCTAAAGGTACCCTGCAAGAAAGCTGGAAAGGGTATTTTTACAAGGGTATATGGTGATAAGACATGAGGTAATGGCTTTAAACTGAAACAGGGTAGGTTTATATGAGATATTAGAAGAAATTCTTTACTGTGAGTGTGGTAAGGCACTGAAACTAGTTGTCCAGAGAATTTATGGATGTTCCATCCTGTCAGAGACTGAAAATAGTTTATGCCATTGTTATGCCATAATACTTTAAAACATTGATATAAAGTTTTAAAGAAGCTACAGCCACAGAAACCTCCTTGAAGAACTTTGGAGTGTAAGTCAAACTGCTGATTACATTAAAGGAAACCCATTGTTCAGTCACCTCAGGCTAAGGGAAAGGTATGCATCCACAAAAGGCTAAAGCATCCAGCTGCCATCCCAGCTGAGTTTGGGGAGGTGGGGGAGGGAGAACACAGCTCACAGAAGCCAGGTTTACACAGGCTCCCCCCAGCCAAGGGGGAAGAAGGAGGTCTTGGATGCATGGCGTAACCTCTGGTGAGAGGCAATAAACACCCATCCTCCGATTACACAAACTGGCCCAGCTGTGGAACCCCCAACCCCACAGGGCACATCCACGGGACATTCACGTGAGAGGCTTTGCCCCACAGGACTGCATGTGATACAACAGATGCAGAGTCTGCTGTAAGAGACCGCCCTCCCCCCTCCAGGGGCACATGCCCGGACATTCCTACCTAGCCTGAGCATATATACCCGTGGGATCCCATGTTTTCAGTGGACCTATACCACCAGGAAGACCTGCTGAAGAGGATTGCCGAGGCGCCAGTGGGACCCATGGAGTGGAGATATTATTTTTATTCTGTCTCTGTCACTCCTCGTTCCCCCGCCTATTTTATATTTCTTTCTTTCTCCTTTTCTTTTCTCTTTCTCTCACATTTACTATACAATAAAACCCATATTATTGTCACTGGCATAGGGTCTCGTTTGCACCTTAATTGGGACAGGAATTTCTAAAGAACCTTAATAATAATAATAATAATAGGATCATAACACATCCCTATCAGTGTTCAAGGCCAGGCTGGATGGCGTTTTGAGCAACCAGGTCTGGTGGAATGTGTGCCTGCCCATGGCAGGGGGTTTGGAACTAGATGATCTCTTAGGTCCCTTCCAAGTCATACTATCCTATGATTACATGAATTCTAGGCAGATCTTGGGATTATGTGAAGATCTCCCAGCTGAAGATGAGATGCAAACTAGAATCAACTGGCCATATGCTCCTTTGATTGAATTTTCAGATGGTGGAATGGCAAGAGTGTGTAACCAAGTAATAAACTAACTGTTTTTATCCTGTTCTGACTATCATATGATTTGAAGCATTATTGAAGATATCTAATGATCTTGCATTTTT
Source organism: Dryoscopus gambensis (assembly GCA_013389985.1). NCBI lineage: Eukaryota > Metazoa > Chordata > Aves > Passeriformes > Malaconotidae > Dryoscopus > Dryoscopus gambensis. The sequence goes on along the minus strand of WEIT01012888.1, from coordinate 30,099 downwards.
CTGAAACAGAGCTGGAAATAGACTTGTAATATAAACCCAAGTTCTGTGACATCATGTGTGTGTTTTTAGTAAATAGACACATGGCTTAGGGTTAGGGTTAGGGTTAGGGTTAGGGTTAGGGTTAGGGTTAGGGTTACGGTTAGGATTAGGGTTAGGGATAGGGATAGGGATTGGGTTAGGGTTAGGATTATAAAGAGAACTGAAGTGAGAAGCCTAGGAAACTTCCCTCATCATATGAATCCAGTTACCAGCAAGCCCCTTTAATGAAAAGTACAACCAGAATATGGCATTTCTATCTTAAAAATGATCTTGTTGTAGTTCCTGATTATCAATCAATGGCATGGATTGATACATAAAATTTTCTAAAGATCAAGATAATATATGACTTCTAATTTGACTTTCTAAGTGAACTGCCTGAAGGACAGAATCCTGCAGTGCATTTGAAAAAATAAGCAAACAAAAACACAACAGAAAGTCTTTATCTAGCATTGATTTTTACAAATCTAATTTGTAAAAATTTTTGGTGGTTTAATTGAATCTCTGCCTATTTGCAGAATAACATGAGTTATCCTGTGACTCATCTGACTTCATTTAATGCTGTTATATTCCATATATCAATGAGACTGTGACCGCAGTTGTTATGACCTCAGAGACCATCAGTCAGGCAGCCAGAAGACCTACATATTTGTACACGATCTTTTACAACATATATTTTTGCTGGATATTAATAATTTTCAAGCAAAGAAAAATATCCTAGCATTTCACTATTATCTTTCTTTAAATATTAGAAAGAATTAAGTAGAACACATTTTCTTTTAGTTCAGATTTATTCTATTTGACTTTTTATATTGTCCGTCAGTGCAATATAGGTATAAAAAGCATCAGAAAGGCATATTTGGGCAGGACATATATTTCATTTCATTCATGAAAGAAAAAAAAAAGGTTTTAAACTTGAAGAGCAAAGATGTCTCAGACATTAGGAAGTTCTAGAAATAAGGTTAGGTTTAGAGTTAGGGTTAGGGTCTGTCAGGAGAGATGTAAGATGTAAGACTAAGATGTCTCTTAGTTTGAGACAATTTAAAGGAGAACACTCTGGAATGAGTTGTCTACTCTAAGGGTTCCAACAATCCCTTTCCACCAATAAGAAATGAATACTAATAGGTAAAAGTCAAAAAAACAACAGTTTAGTAACAAAAAGAATGCTAACAGGCAGGAGGGGGAAAAAAAGCAAATAACTGCTAGATATCAAATTGTTAGACCTCACCACTCCACTGGAACAGAAAGACTTGATCTATTATGTCTGCATACTACCTTTCTCAAACACATCTACATGCCATTTCAAAAGTGAGTATTAGAAATTAAAGGACATCAGAATTGGGTGACTAAAAATATTTATTCAATTACAACACGTTTTGGCACTCTTCTTGCTCCAGATGTCTGTTTTAAGTTAAATATTGGGCATCTTCCAATACAAATTTTAGCAGTTTCTTTGGTGGAAAATTGAATGATGCAAGTGTTCTGATTATTTCCAGATGTTTTATTGATAGCTAGGTAGGTAGGCACTGTGGGCAAATAGCAGAAACCACGAAAAGAAATTTAACAGAAAAAGGCCATACAAGCAGATATATTCTAGAAATTCTTTGTTTGTAGCACATTATCTGTAATGAACTAAATACAAGTATCTGGAAGAACAGTAGACATATGCCTGAAATGACAAAACCTGTTGTAAATTCATATACAGAGAGCCACTAATAAAGCATTTTTTTCTATTATGAAAATACCTAAAATATGTCTGCTAACTATTTAGAGGTAGCTGTTAGAAACATCTTTCCCCCTCCATACTACCTTGCTCTGTAGGTGTGTGTGGAAACCATCAGCTTAAGCCTCCTCTCCAGAATGTATCCAAAGTTTGAAGGCTGTATATCCACATGGATTATTTTCACGGTCCGGAAAGGATTAGAAGATGAGGAGAAGCTCTTTTGCAGTTTCCTTCTCTTACACGTATATGCTGGCAATCTCAGTTTAACTGTTCATGTGGCAGATTTTCAGGTCTTCATGCTTTCATATAATTTTTGAAGTCTTTGAAAAGACTTAGAGTCTTGATTCAGCTAAATTCTGAAAAACCTCACATCCATGACTGTAATTTGTCCACATTTTCATATGCCTTTTTGCACAGATTCAAGTTATGAACCTCTTTCTTCTTCCATTTTTAAAATTTTCCCAGAGTCTCCAGAATCCTCCCCTTTGTTCTTTCACCAAGGCTACGCCTTTATCTCAGATGCAGTAAACAAAAATACTGATTAGGACAAAAGCCTATTTATGGCATATAAACATAGAATTTTCAGTTGTCCTATTCAAGTCATCCTTTATTGCATGTTTTTTATTACTTTCTATCCCTTCAGCATGTTGAAGTATCTAAAGGCAATAATAAAGTCTCATCTTGCATTAGCAAAGTTTAGATCTTTTATCAATGCTCGAGGTAACAAAGCATATGGGAATACCACTTTTGTGATACAGTAGAGTTCAGTTACAAATTCTGGCTTTCTTTTGCCTAGACATGGGCATCTATATAGCTGTTAACTCTTAATTTCCCCATTCATCATCAGATACTGGCATGTTTTCTTGTGTTGCAAAGAGTGCACACAGCTATCTCTCATTTTTAAAAGCAATTATTTCAATAAAAGAAGGACTCTTGAATCCTAATGATAGGGCTATAACAAGCAATTTTTAAAAAGATAAAGCATTGCTTCTTAACTAATTTTTAACTACTGAATGTTTGGCCTCAAGTTTTTCACAACTCACAGCACCACAACATATATATTGTACAATTCCTTATGGCATATCCTCTGTTATAGAACTGCCATATATGTGGATGTATGGGTTTTTCATGGCCTGGTTTTTGGTAGCAGAGGGGGGCTACCAGGGTGGCTTCTGTGAGAAGTGGCTAGAAGCTTCCTCCATGTCCAGGAGAGCCAATCCCTGGAGGCTCCAAAGACAGATGTGCTGCTGGCCAGGACTGGGCCAATTAGAAATGGTGTCAATGCCTCTTCGATAACAGATTTAAGAAGAAAGAAAAAAAAGTTATTTTCACACTTGTAACTGTGACCAGAGTAGAGCAGAGTGAGAACACGTAAGAGGAACAACTTTGCAGACACCAAGGTCAGTGAAGAAGGAGGCGGAGGAGCTGCTCCAGGCACAGGAGCCGAGGTTCCTCTGCAGCCCGTGGTGAAGACCATGGAGAAGCAGCTGTGCCCCTGCAGCCCATGGAGGTCCACAGGGATGCAGAGATCCACCTGAAGCTCATGGAGGAGCCCACACCAGAGCAGGTGGATGCCGTGAGGAGGCCCCATGCATCCTGTGGAGAGAGGAGTTCCCACTGGACCAGCTTTGAAGGACTGCACCCTGTGGAAGAGTGACCCACGCTGCAGCAGTTCTGTGAGAACTGCTGCCTGTGGGATGGACTCATAATGTAGCAGTTCACAGAGGGCTGTTGCTTGCGAGATGCAGCCACATCAGAGAAGTTCATGGAGAAGTCCTCCTGTGGGAGGGACCCCACAGTGCAACAGGGGAAGGACTCCTATTCCCTGAGCAGCAGGAAAAATCATGAGTGATGAATTGCCATAACCCCCATTCCCTATCTCCTCCTACTCCTGGGGTAGGAGATAGAGCTGGGAAGTAAGGGGGATGGTTTTTTTAAGGGCTTATTTTACTTCTCATTATCCTGCTCTGATTTTGTTAGTAATAAATTCACTTCATATCTCTAATTAGAGTCTGTTTTGCTCATGATAGTATTTGATGAGTGATCTCTCAAGGCCCTTATCTCAACCCATGGATCCTTCATTATATTTTCTCTCTCCTGTCTGGCTGTGAAGGGGAGCAATAGAGCAGCTTTGGTGAGTGCATGGCATCCAGCCAGAATCAACCTATGACACTGGATCACACAGAAATAGGAAAGTTTCAACTCTAAAGCAAAATCAGAGCTTATGCTACCTTCTGCAATAGTCTCTTGTGGCTTATCAGAATGAATGGAAAAATAATTCTTTCTCCAAAATTAGGATACTTCTGGCTACTCCTCATTTACAGAAACCCAAATACAACAGGGAAGATGATGTGGCATGGTATTTAAGTAAAAAAAAATTATGGTATTTCAATTAAAAAATCACCAAAGGCTGCTTTATTGTGGGATTTTAGTTGTAGACAACAGCGGTTTCTGTGGTAGACTTGCACAGTTGAACTCAGTTATCCTTTTAAGAAGAAATGCAAGATTAGCCATAAGTGTGTCAGTTACAATTAACAATGACAAATAAGTCACTTTTTCAGGAAGGACCTATATTTTCTATCTCCACCAACCCCTTTTTTTTAAATACTTTTTGATTTTAGGCTGGAAAACTCTATGAGGTGGACACTGTGTTTAGTCACGTTGCCTGGGAGAAGTGTTCTTTGAAAAGTTAATCCTTGAAAAAGGTTTGCTTTTCTTACTGTTAGGCATACTCATCATTTTATGGTCTTTTAAATATCTTTTTCTTTCTAGGATTCCACCAATTTTCATGATATTTCGCTATGAAAATTTCCCATAATTTTCAGTAAGAGCTGAATAAATTAAATTTTATTGTCATATGTGCTCACACTTATTGTTACTACAGATGGATAACTACTCAGAAGCCTAGAGATGCTTCCTTCTAACATGCCAAATGCTGTGTCTGTTGCTTAATATATAAATTCAAACTCATACTAAACTGTAGATATTACATGAAGGTTCACATTGAGTTTTATTCCACCCCTCATCCATAACATGTTTTAAATTTTATCTGTGGAACTGTTAATTTTGCTTCTGAAATCTCCCTATGGTTTGTTGCCAAGCCCTTATACAATATGAATGGGAGCTTTAGTTACCTAAATGTCAAAATGGTTATTTAGAGTGAAACATGTTGATCATCTCGAGTGCCATCATGCAGCATGTACAGGACAACCAGGGGATCAGGACCAGCCACCATTAGTATATGAGAGGCAGGTCCATCCTGAGTAACCTAATCTCCTTCTTATGACAGCATGACTCAGTAAATGAGGGAAAGGCTGTTTATGTTAATATTAACAATAACTACTACGACTTTTGTAAAGCTTTTAACACTCTTTCCCACAACATTCTCCTGAAGAAACTGGCTACTCATTGCTTGGATGTGTGAACTGTTTTCTGGATAAAAACTTGCTAAATGGCCAAGCCCAGAGAATGGCGGTGAATGGAGTTAAACAGAGATGGTGGTTGGAACACCACAAGTGGAGCTTCCCAGGGCTCAGTATTGGACCTTTCCTGTTTAATACCTTTATCAATGATCTGGATGACGGGGTCACTGACTGCACCCTCAGTAAGTTTGCAGATGACACCGTGTTAGGTGGGAGTGTTGATAGGCTCTACAGAGGGATATGGACAGGCTGGATCGGTTGTCCACTTTTATGAGGGTCAACAAGGCCAAGTGCCAGGTCCTGCACTTGGGTCACATCAGACCCATGTAATGCTACAGGCTTGGTATAGAGTGGCTGGAAAGTTGATTGTTGGAAAAAGACCTGGGGGTGCTGGTCAACAGCAGCTGAACATGAGCCAGCATGTGCTCAGGGGACCAAGAAGGCCAGTGGTCAGTGTGGCCAGCAGGACCAGGACAGTGATTACGCCCATGAATTAAGCACTGGTGAGGTCACACCTTGAGTACTGTGCTCAGTTTTGGGCTCCTCGGTAAAGGAAAGACATTGAGTTGCTGAAGTGTGTCCAGAGAAAGACAACAGAGCTGGTGAAGGATCTGGAGCACAAGTTCTATGAGGAGCAGCTCAGGGAGTTGGGGCTGTTTAGTCTGGAGCAAAGGAGGCTCAGGGGGGACCTTAGCACTCTCTAAAACTGCCTGAAAGGATGTTATAGAGAAGTGGGTGTTGGTCTCATGTCCAAAATAACAAGTGATAGAACAAGAGGAAAAGGTGCTTAAAGGAGCCACAGGGGAGGTGCACAGTTGTGCCAGGGGAGGTTTTGACTCAATAGTAGGAAAAACTTCTTCATGGAAAGGGCTGGAACATACTGCCAGGGAAAGTGGCTGAGTTAAAAGCCCTGGAGGTATTTAAAACATGTTTAGATGCAACATTGAGGAACACTGTTTAGTGGTGGGATTGGCAGTGTTAAGTTTTCAGTTGCACTCAATAAATATGATTCTATATTAGGGAGCTAACATCTGTCCCAACTTTGGAATAGCAAATAGCAATGTTTCCTACATACTGTTTCCAGGTACGGCAGAGTAATATACTAGAAAAGAGCCTTGTTTGTCAAATTTTGCCCACTGATATCTACGGAATTCTGGTAAGCATATTTTTTGTTTTGCTTTGGTAATTTCTGGGAGTCATGTCTAGATCTGAAGACGATATTTAGACCTGGGGAACTCTTGACTTTAAAAAAAAAAAAGTTTTTTCAGAGTCCAAACACTTAGAAAAAAGGTTCTCTCTAGGGATAGATTATTCATGTATTACTAATAAGTGTTTTGACAGTTGGCATGTTGCTTGAAAAATAAACTGTAACATCTTTTAAGGTAGAGCTTAAGATTTCTTCAGATTGCTAAATCTACACTTTTTCTAATTTATACATGGCAAAAAGGACTAGTAGAGACCACTGCTTTACTGTAATCTCTTTATTGATGTTCCAGTTATTTTCCACCAAACTCAGTTTTAGAAGAGAACAAATTTGATACAATATTTATTTCATGAATTTATTTCCTACTTCAAAAGCAAGCTGTACTGTGCATTAGTATGAATTTAATATGCATGTTAGATGTTAGCTAGTGCAATTTTCACTACCTAGTAGACCACATATGGTAATATTTTATTCCCAGTTCTTTCTAGGAGGGTAAATGTTCAAATTCTGAACAATTAACTTTTTGAGGAATCCAACAATAAGATTTCTGAATATGCTTACATAAGCACCCTTGCTATCTAAATTTCCTTAGGATCTGCATTATGTAACATTCTTTCTCAAACACTAGACTTTCCACATTGTTTTATTTTCAAATCTAAGCTAAAATCTTAGCCAAAGCACTATAAAAGAAAAAAACCAATATAACTCTTAGACCAAAAAAAATGCTATCAATATCAAATTAACTTTTTAAATATGAGGTAAACATCAAAGTATGGAACATTTAAGGATTTAAATATCTCATTCTAGTAAATCATTTAAACTTCCCCATGAAGCAATTATAGTCAGTTTCGAGATGATATTTAATAGTGAAGGATAGGTTTCTGGATAGGATATTGAATCAGGAGACAGATAATGTGGTCTTGTGACTGAATTCAACCAATAATTTAGGCATCTGACATTCCGAGCTGTCAGAACTCTTCAGTTGCTACTTCTTCCCAGTGGTATGTACATTTCCTATGTACTACATTGCTGTACTGAAATCTTCTGAAGTTTCTGCTTCTGGGCATCCTAAAAATATTGCAGGCTGAGTAACTCAGCATAAATATCTCCTGTTTGCAACCATTCAACTGAGAGACTTTTCTGACCTGTTGGATCCTCCAGGAGCAAAACAATTGCTTTCTTTCAGAAGAATTATCTTCTATTTCAACAAAATAATGATTGGAACACTGACTCAGAAATAGTTCGGTGCCATACTCTTGCAAAAAACCAGAATCAAAGCCACTTCTCAAGTCAGCACCAATGTAGAGAAGACTCCTGCTGATGTTACACTAGCACGCAGGAAAGAGGAATCTCACGTGAAGAATGGCACTGGGACTGGCTTACCACTTCCTGAGTAAGTGTTCAGATCAAGAGGTGTTTAATGATAACCAACTCTTCACTTGTCTGAAAATAAAAAAGCCTGCTATTGAATCTGTTTAGCTCCACTTAAAGAACTGAATAGTGAATTTCAAAGAAGAGCGTATGCCAGTGGTGACAAGTAGTGATAAATTTATTGATTAGTTCAGTCATATCTGAAGAATAACTGTGCCATCTAATAATTTATTTGCCCTGCAATTGTCTTGTTTTTAGATCTAGTGTTTATAGTACAGTGGACTCTAGGTGCTGATGTAGTACAGTGAATAATTTTGCCTCCTTGTTACTTATTCTGTACTTTTTTACAGTAAGGGGTTTTCTTCTGTGTTTTCCTGTAGGTATTAGATCAGTTAGTACAACATATAACAGATGGGGAAGGACAGCAAGTTGGTATGGCACTTGAGTTCTGACTGTGGTGATAGATGGGAAGGAATAAGTTTGCTCTTCACCATCTTAAAGCTTCCAACTACTTCCACACTTCCTGGAAGGCACAGAATTGCTAGTTTGCAGAAACTTTTGATGCAGCACAGAAAACAAAGAAGGGTTCATTTCTGCTGAGACAACATAGAAACACTGGACGTTAAATCAGTCTTTCTGCTTGAGGTTGATAAGAGCTTGAATCTTGAAGGGAATTTTGTTAGAAGGTGAGATCCTAATACAACATTTGAACTTTATCAGACACCTGAGGTTCACAAGATTTGAAAACTCAGACAGAAACCATGAGGATTGATCATATATGAATTAAAATCAGAAAACAATTGAATAGCCACCCCCCAAAAAAAAACCAAAAAACTCCCACAAACCACCAATCTGTTTCAGAGGAAGATTGTGCAGAAATTGGTAAAGGAACATAGATATTGTACTAGTGAATAGGTCATATAAGTTAATTAATACCAGATGTTTTTAATAATTTATCCCCTTTTCTCATTTTTGAAAGTAAAAATCAGACATACCCCAGACACACTCCCAAGAAATAAATACAATTTCCCATCATGAATATTATTACATTAAGCACTCAAAGATCTGAAAATTCTGAAGCAAGAAGTATGTTGACTACTTTATTCCTTTACTTTACTCATTGTTAGTACACAGTATCAAAGAAGTGTGAAGTCCTTGATCCATTTTTTCTCCATCAGAAAGAAGCAATTGCAAAGTGCATATTAGCTTCTCAAAAGTCAGGAAAGTCTAGGAACACCTTCTGAAATAAAAGTTTTTTATAAACCATACAATCCATTCTTCAGAGGATGGATGAATTATGAAGTTGTTTCTTTGTTTTGTACAGCAGGTTCACAGCCTATTATTTTACCTTTCCATTTTGTTAAATATAAAATTTCACACATTGTTTCCCATAGAGAATAAATAATATGTAATATGACTGCGTTAATGCAGGTAGAGACAAATGAATTTTCAGAGTTTGCCTGTTTCTGAATTGCTCAGTATCTTGAAAAACTGTGATATTCTACGTAGGTCTTTGTTGTATTGCACAAATGTGGTTAGGTTATTGATATGTTATTGATGGGTTTTGCACTGGAAATGCTGTGTTGTACAAGTCTGGACTTGTCTCTCGCACGTGGTGGTGTTGAAACCCTTGAAACCATACACCTTTACCCGGACCCTGCCTCTTCTCCCCATGTAAGCTGTAGCCTATTGGTGATGGGTTTTGCCCCCTCCCCTTCCTCCCTGGGGGGTCAAAAAGGGGCTCCCCCCGGCCCCGGCCTCTTCTCCTTCTTGGATCCACCAAATAAAGACCTAAGGACTATATCCCAAAGAGAAGAGCGCCTTTCTTTCTTTTACCTAGGTTCTCTTGACACACGCTGCTCCCGGAGTCCTGAGCTAGCCTTGGACCCCTCAGACCACCACCATGTCAGGTCTTAGTAAATAAGATAATTAACAAACTGGACATGTATTGTATACTATTCTATTCTCAGGCTAAAATTTGAAGTTGCAGATAATTTAGGCAAAGCTGAGGGAAGCTACTCATACACATGTGTGATGATAGGCATTGCAAAAATAGAAAGCACATTGTAATTAATTACAGTCCCCATTATAGGCCCTAAACACCTGGCAAATCATATCAAAGTCATGGAACTCCCTAGCTATTTTAAGTTTCTAAACCAGAACCTACAACAAAAAATAGCTAAACTAATCATAGTAGGTAAATGTTTAAGGAATTGGATTATTTCTAACTATTCCACCGCTGGACAGTAGAAATAGAATCATTGTACTACTTAAGGCTTATCTGTTCTGTAGTATGTATGTAGCGTGTAGTATTCCATATGTTAGTTTTGACAAAAAATAATGATTGCATACATGATTTTGCACTGAAACATTCTCTCCCAACTTTTGCTTGATTGTGCAAAACTCATCAGTATTAATGAACATAAATTGAATCAAAATAGATAATTATTTGCAGCAGAATACTTGATATTGAAGCCTACATTGTGAAAATTAGGGAAATTTTAAAAAGAAGCAATGGCCAATGTATTGAAAGATCCACTAGGAAAAAAGAAAAAGTATTATTTTCCAGAACATTTCCATAGAGAAAAGAAAAACAGCAGATTTCTTAGAAAAATTTATATTTGGCAGCTGGAATTAATATTCTCACATGTTACTCAGCAGGAGTACTTTTCTGAATTAAGTGTACTCAGAAAGGGTATCCTGTAGAGCAATTTATACTGTTATTAATGACAAGAAATTTAGTGCAAGAAATAAATGTGGGTTATCAACAGAGTTTATGTTGTTTTGATACATCTACTTCATCTCCTATATTGTCATGTGTTTAAAACATAAGACAGATTGCTGTAGGGTCAGATCCTATTCCCGTTAAAATGTGAACAGAGAATAGAGTTAGACACAAGTAGGCATGAGGCCTGTGTTAAAAGATCTCTGTTTCCTTTTGTGTGAGAGGAAAACTTCTAGTTTTCAAAACAAAACTTATAGCAGGAAGTCCATGCTGAAGATTGCATTTATTTCTCCACTTGTTCATAGGGAAGATGATGCTCAAATACAATTTCTATGGAAGAGAGTGAATCCATATATGTACTGTAAAGCCTCCAGAAAGCATAAGGAAAGGTAACCGAAACCTAGCTTCATGGTCTGGGCTAAAGCACAGGAACAAAAAAGAGATGTGAGAGGCTTTTTTTTTAATGAGACAGGGTTCAGCTGAAGAGACTTGTTTCAAGTGTTTCCTTTTCTTCCCACATCCAATCTTTTGATGCAGGAGCCCCCTTTGATTTTATTCCACAACATTTCCTGTATTCTTAGACCACACCATCATGATTTGTACAAATAGAACCTGTTTATTAAGCAAAGAAGGAGAGAACTGCACACTCAAAGTAACTTTCCTCAATTTTTTAAAGGAAAACACAAATTAAGATAAAGTGGGGACTCTGCTACTATTTAGTAGGTTTGTGCAAAATTATTTTTAGCATTCTTGTCCTACAAGTAACCAAGATGCCTCTGGGCTGTATGTGGGGGTTGATCATTGCCACATGTGAACAGCTTAAAGCAACTGAGAGCTAACTCAGTAAATCAGCCCTTGCAAGAGTACTGCATTTGTTTTTTACCAGACCATAAAAATCTTTCTCATCATGACCACCAGACACAAGCACAGAAGCCCAAAGGAATATATTATTCTATTGACATAATAAAAATACAATGTCCAGTAATCATAACTGTTTCAATGTTTCTGTCAGCAAAATTATCCATTTTGGAGAAGACTGTGTACATTTTACAGGGATTCTGAAGTCTTCATCAAGCCAGTGGACAGCCAGAAGTGGCAGCTTATGGGTTTTTGCAACACAGCCAAGTTCTTCTCTGTCAAAAGACAAAGTGAATAAGAGAACTGACAGAATGAAAGAAAAAATATATAAAAATGGCCCTTGGGATAAACAGGACATGCTCAGAGAGTATTTTTTGACAATTTTCTTCTAGAATTTTGACAGTTCTAGGAGAAAAACTACCACATATTCAGATGTATCTATCCAGCCATAGCCAATCTGTTAGCTTCAGTTCTTTGTGTGTACTGCAACCACAATGAAGCATAGACTTTCCATTTCCAGTTAAAGAGGTCCCCAGTCAAAGGAGATCTGAGATAGCTCCAAATGGCCAGGCAATAATCTCTACGATGTTGCACTCATGGCATTGACATCTTACTATGCTCTAATGGCACTTTCTTGGAAATTCAGGTTACCTTTCACAGTAGAGAGAAAAATGATTGTCCTTGCTTCTCTAGCAACATGCAGTTTCATGCTCTGGATTTTTGTCACAAAAACATATTTTGCCCAAAATGTGGGGTTACTTTGTGTATTTCTCAAAATAGCACATTGCAATTTTGCAGCAACCAGAAGTCTCCAGCATATGTATTTATATGATGCAATACAGACATAGGGCTAGAAGTCAAAAAGCAGACACCTTATACTTTATCAGTGTAACATTTATGATATTAGCAGATCAACACTGGGTGTCTGTCCAGATACTTATGAACTACAAATCACAAGCTTACAGCCCTAAACACTGGAATGCTCTCAACTAAATTTTTTCTGACCTTGTAGTTTCCTCACTGAAAGGAAGGACAACAAGACTGCATAAAATAAGTAGTGTAACAATGCTTGGTATATTGTAAAGCAATTCTTATTGACTCAAGTTCAGTAATACTTACTTTTAAGCACTGAGCCATTCCTAAATTCATACTTTGCTGGGACTAAGAATTATTCTGTTATCCATGTGCTCAGTACTTTACTGAATTACAGTTCAGTTATCATTCCAGAGTCTGATAAAAATTTAAGACAGCACTGAAGGAAGATATTTTTTGTGAAATGCAGAAGTGAAGTCTCTGGTCAATATAAATTACCAATTGCTAAAAATTCTCATGTCAATCTTTTGCTCTGAGATCATACAATGGAGCACAGAAGATAAATCTCCTGGCTTCAGAAACAAGCATTTGAGATGGCTGAGAAGAAAATATTATTTTCCACAAAACTCAGAATGCATTTAAAACCTTATTATCTTAAAATGTCATAAGCTGAATCAAAAACTTTTATTAAATTTCTTGTAGTGTTCAAGTTTCCTGGTTAATAAAAATGTAATTTTGTTTAAAGGTGATTTGCTAATCCACAGGTAAAGCACACAGATGTGCGTGTGTTGACTTACTTTACTGATTTTTATAAGAAACTTGATTTAGTGGTGCAGGGATTGGAGTTTGAATTTGTAAGGCTTCAAAATTGTGAAATGCAGCATTGCTTACCTCTCTGTGTGTAACAGTGTTGTGTCTTAGTTGGTAAGAGTTTATTTATCTGCCCTGATAAACACCCTGGTAGTTCTGAGTCGTGACTGAGACACGGACCCAGACTGGCAGGGAATTGGAATCATTTATTCAAAGGAAATGAGCTAGTTATATACACTTTTTCAAGGGACAGTATTTCCTTACACCGTAATTCTCACTACATAACCTATCCCATGTTGCCATGTCCGCAACACACTTTCTAAATGCGCTTCTGTGGGGTGATCATGCACTGTTTACCGGTCTGTCAGCTTCTGGCAGGCTCCTCTCCGTGGGGGTCTGCTGAGTGACACCTCCTCCCCTCAGGGTCTGGCGGAGACAAGCCTCTCTGTGCCTCCATGTGCTCTTTTTGTGCTGCCATGTGCTTCTGCAGGCACATCCCACAGCCCAAAGGTCAACTCCATCCCATCTCTTCCCGCAGTTCTGGATGAGCAATCATGGGTTAATATAGGCTAAAAATCTGCTAAAAATCTGCTTGTAGATCTTATCCAGAGAAATCCTCAATTTTCTGCTGGAAACCAAGAAGCTTCATAACTGCTTTTCAAATAAAGTTTTGAAAAGGTAGAAGAGGAACAGCAGAGCTGTGGCACTTGAAGCTAGCTGAGAAGGAGGCCCCAGACCAAGGAATTCCACCATGCAGAGATGATATCTGTTATCTACTGTGAGATTTAAAGAAACTTCTCTAAGCTTTTGTCTATCCAGTAAATTTTTATTGGTCAGCACTTTCAAGCATGTGGAGCAGAGCACAGCACAGCACAGCGTACACTCTGAAGTCATTACCTGGTAGATGTCTAGCAGCATACACTTTATTTGAACACCATCTCTTGCTGGAGAAGGTCATCTCTGCTGTAAACTTAGTTGTTCCTAAAGTTATATGTGTAAAATTCAGTTACTATAGATAGCATCTTATGGCACAGATTTGAATGTATTTTCCTTTGTTTGCGATAATAATCTGCATTGTCAGAGGACCTGTCTTTTTTTCTGTTGTACTGAGGGGAAAGATAGAATGTATTAGAGAGGGTGCCAAAGGTAAAAGGATTGAAGAACACTAAAATACAAAATAAAATGTATTTATTTGAGAAAAAGAAACCCCACTCCTTTGCCAAAAATATATTTATTAGAATGACTTATAAATACTGCATGTACTTTGTATCAGTTAGGCACTGTTGACAAAAACTTATTTTTTCTCTATTTCCTAATCTGTGAAACAAGTGCTTACGGAACAGGTAACACCCCCAGCCCCACTGGACACCAATAAAGAATTTAAATTCTCTGGCAGCATATGTGGTGTAGATGTGCTCTCAGTTTTATCTGTGAAGCCTGTAATATCTGGGCAGAGGAATGAAGAATAAACAACACAAAAGTTAACTGAGCAACCCAGGTAGGAGCAAGGTCAGATGGTCTTTTTATGAGTTACTGTGCTATAGGGAAACAAAGGAGCAAATCGACTAGGGAAGCCTAAAACATTCAGGCTTCAGAACTGTGATCTCTCAAGGAAAACAGCATGCAAAAAATTCTAATCGTTGAGTCTTGACAACACTCAGCCATAAATCATGTTAGCAGTGAAAGAGTTCAACTTTAAAGCAAATGATCTTGTGTGCACCTGTATGCGATAAAATCTATTGGTGCTTCAGGAATTAGACAGTTCTCAGTCTCCTTACAGCTGCTTTTTAACCAAGGTCTCAAGCCCTTTGAAAGTGTAATAAAAATGCTGCTTTAGTGACTGATGTAAGTTTTCTTCTCTTTTGTTATTTCTTCCAGATGAGACCATAAGTACTCTTCAAAGTTACTCTGTTTCTTCAGGGATTCAGTTCAGATAAAAAAGCAATCAACCTGGAATTTGTCACCGTCTCAAATTAAATACGCATTGTTCTCTATTAAGTTCATATGTGGTTAACATTGTGTTTAATCTTGTTGAACAGAAGGGTATCTGGGTGCTGGGTACCACATTATCACAAAAATTACTGCAAACGCTCTGGATTAAAACTCAGCCATTTTGCTTCAGGACCTGAACTGGACTTGCATAAGCCAAAAATATCTAATTCAATGAGTGCAGTTACAGTCTCTTCAATGGCTTTAACAACAATATACAAGCAAAGATCTAGTGTTGAAAACTGCAGTGATGAGGCAGAGCCAATTCTTTCCAGCTTCCATGGAGGGTACTCACATTTTTAGTTTCTAACAGGTCTGTCTACGCATCTGAAGTACCAAGATAAATGTTTTAATGAGAGAAAATGGTTATCACTGTGTTATGATAATGTATTGGGTTTGTATGGCCTGATTTTGGTCGCAGGGGGGCCACGGAGGTGGCTTCTGTGAGAAGTTGCTAGAAGCTTCTCCTGTGTCAGGCAGAGCCAATCCCTGGTGGTTCCAAAGATGGACATGCCTCTGGTCAAGGCTGGGCAAATTAGAAACAGTGGTAATGCCTCTGTGATAAGAAAAAATCAAAACCAAGGTTAAGGTTGGGGCGCAGTTTTCATTGTGACCAGAGAAGAGCAGAGCGAGAACATGCGAGAGGACATCTCTGCAGACACCAAGGTCAGTGAAGAAGGAGGGGGAGGAAATGCTCCAGGCACAGGAGCCAAGATTCCTTTGCAGCCCATGGTGAAGACCATGGAGAAGCAGCTGTGTCCTTGCAGCCTACGGAGGCCCACAGGGATGAAGAAGTCCACCCGCAGCTTGTGGAGGAATCCCACAGCAGAGCAGGTGGATGCCTGAGAGGAGGCTGTGATCCTGTGGGAGACCCATGGAAAGAGGGCCTTTCCCCCAGACTGGACCAGCCTGTCCTTGAAGGACTGCACCCCATGGAAGAGTGACCCACACTGCAGCAGTTATGGGAGGATGGCTGCCCATGGGATTGGACTCACATTGCAGCAGTTCACAGAGAACTGTCTCCCCTGGGAAGGACCCCGCGGTGAAGCAGGGAAACAACTCGTCCCCCGAGCAGTGGGATGAAGCCACGGGTGATGAACTGACCATTGTCGCTGTTGAGCTCAGAGGCAACTGGGTACCAACATAACTTCAGACAGGCAAGGTGGAGAGCAAGGTGGAGAAGGTTCTTTATTGAGAGAACGGGCATCTTATATATGTTAGCTAACACAAGTTGAAAGAAGGTCATAGGTCCATTAGATGGACGTCTCTCATAACCATGGGTCAGTTAATTAAATGCGACAATTAACACCTGCAAAAGTTAGTTTACAAAACATACAACACCTGCAAGAGATAGTTTACGAAACATACAAAATAGTTTACATACTTCTCTTGGTTCCCAGCTCTGTGCCGTGAGAAAGAAAAGCTTTTCTCACAACCTGCTAGATGCTGGAGTTTTTCTCTCTGTTTGAGATTTTCAGCATCCACAGACCATAACTCCCATTCCCTGTCTCCTTGTGCCACTGGCGTAGGAGGTAGAGCTGGAAGGAGGGAGGGGTAGAGGGAAGGTGGTTTTGAGAGCTTATTTTACTTCTCATTATCCTGCTCTGATTTTGTTAGCAATAAATTTACTTTACATCTCTAATTAGAGTCTGTTTTGCCCATGATGGTATTTAATGTGTGATGTCTCTCCTGGTACTTAACTTATGAACCCTTCATTAAATTTTCTCTCCTTGTCCAGGTGCAGAGGGGAGTGAGTGAGTGGATTTCATGGGTGCCAGGTATTTGGCCCGTGTCACATGACAGATGACAAAAGCAATAGAGAATGAGGGAAGGTAAATGAAATAAAATGTGCGTCACCACACTGGTTTATGTAATGTTGCCATAGAGATCGTGGACTGCTGAAATATTAGGTATAAGCACATGTAGCTTTTTTCCTCACCAAGAGCAAATATTTGATAGGAAGCTGTTTCAGGCTTTTCCTACTGTAGACCAGATTTTTAGTTGCTAGAGAAGAGCCAGGGTCCAGGTTTTGTCTTTGCTGAAGTACAAAGAATTTTGGCTACTAAAAATAGTATGAGATGTAAAAAGGAATTAGACCTGGAAAAAGTGAGCCTAATTTTAGTCTCCCAACAAATCTCAACTTAGATACAAAACATCATGGGAAAAATTAGGGATCTAAAAGAGAGAAGGATGCTGAGCAAGAAGATGCCTACATCAGGCATAGAAAATGCTCCAGAGAGGAGCTGAGTCAAAAAGTATCCTGGACTGTCTTCTGTAGCCTAATCTCTACATCAAACCCTTCCCCCATAAGATAACCAAAGCAAGAAGCTTTGTCATATTTTATCTTAAATTCCAGACAGAAGACTCTCCCAGTGGTTAGGAAACTAGTTTTTGATTACTGTCCTGCTTGAGAAGATATGACAATTTTTAGCACCTTGGTAAATCTTTAGCCCAGACAGATGTAGTCACTGCATGTGTGCTGCCCTTGGACTTTTCTGTAGAGAATGATGATTTTTGTGGTTATTATTATTAAACTAGGAACACAGAATGAAAATGAATGGGACACAGCAATAAAGCACAGAAGACATTCATATCGCTAAAGACCAAGATGCTTTTACAGGGTTTTGCCCTTTGTTTATATGCAGGTATTGCATATTGTCATCACCATAGTTGGTATGAAACTTCAAAAACACAGACTACCATTTCCAAGAGTGTAGCTCAGTTTATTTGCCTAATGATTTTTATTTCAAGGACAAAAAATACCCATGGGTTTTTTACTAGGAGCAGAAAGGAATGGAAACTCAGTCTCTTGTCTTTTCTCTTTGTAAGGACATGCACATCTGGTAAGAGAAAAACATTATGGAGGAGTCCCCTCTTAAACCACTGACAGCACAGCACACAACAAAGCAGGCAAAAGACTGAATAGGTAGACCTAATGAAATTTTATCTGTTCATTTGTCTATTCTGTATTATAATAAAAAGGGCAAGATAGCTGCTTAAAATCAACACAATGGCCCCAAAAATTCTGAATATCAACACTGCTGATTAGTCTTGCATTATTACTTCTGCTCAGCATCAGGAAAGTATCTGACTTTTTCCCTCTCAGTCTCATTTCTTTCCCTTCTTTCCAATCTTTTCCACACTAATCTATAATTCCATCTAAGGCGATGCAGTCTGCAGGAACAGAGTCTGGAAATTTTGACTTTTCAAGTTTTTATTCCCCCTGTGACATTCTGTTCACAAACTACAGCAAGATGCTTTCCCTATCTGTCTCAGATTCCTCATTAATGCACATCTCCAAAGTGGGTGCAGGTGATCTGAATCTCTGCTTGCACATCAATGCTGCCCAAAACCCACATTGCATAGATTCCTGTTCTATATCCAAGAAAGGCAGAGGTGGCAAAGCAGGCCCTGGTATGGCGTGATGAAAATCAAAATGATATTTTGATGTGACTGCAGACACTAAAGCTCTAGTTGTGGATCTAATGCGTTCACACCATATAAAGTCATGATTTCCACTTTCCTTTCCCCAGGCAAAACAATTTAAAGATTTATAGTGAAGAATAATCAGTGAAGGGAGTTTTTTGTACATTTTAAACTTAAATAATTCAGTTGAATTCATAGCCTTGCTAGAAACTGCCTTCAAGGGAATAAGGCACTGAGCTAAAGAATTCTACATACCTTTCAAAAGACCATAAAGTATTATTAGATTTGCAAAACACAACTTTTAATTTTTATATTTCTCATTGCTATCGGTATGCTCACTTTGCATTTCCCTTACTGAATACTGTTGCTGTAAACAAGAGACTGAATGACAGTGCTAACAAAACATTAAAAGGTCTAAGTATTATAATTGGAAAAGATTTTTTCCAAGACACATAAGGCACAAATGCTCAAATCCTGCATTTTTACAGAGTTATAAGATAATGCTGTATTGCAGCTTAATAGTGCAGTTGTTATCTTTCTGTTCGGATTGGTTTGTTGTAATTTATGAAGTTCAATAACACTTTTGTCAAGATATACATATTTCAGTATGTGCATTACAAACTTTCCCAGTGATTTGACTTTTGTCAAGGTCAAAAGACCAAGGAGGGTCTGCCAAAGCAGCACAATGACACATTTGAAGAAAGATATGAGTTCCATCACATATCTAGAAAAGAAAGTAGGTATCAGTTATGCTTTTTCCTTTCTGTCTTGAATTTCTTGGGTTTCAGGCACACATGGAAATTCAATCAAGGACTGAATGAATGTGAGAAATAAACTCTATTTATGTCATCAAAAGTAATTGCTATATTGGAGGGACAACTGAAGTGTAATAGTCTCATCTGAGTCTAATCTGCTGCAAAAAGTGAAAAATGGGGACTTTTTTTGATGGGATTTTTTTCTGAACATTTATGCAGCATAATCCCTGCCCTCAAATTCTCTCATCTTGGTAGAACATTATGTTTTGTCAGCATTTCCTGAGAGTGGCAGTACCCATACACAAATTGTGTATTTTCTCAGCATTTCTTTTAATGTTCTTCTTCTGAGGCTTACTAGAAGATTCCTTCATTGTCTTCTCAGCCATCTCAAGTTTACAAGCAGACTAGAAGACGACAGAAAAGCCAAGTTCTATACTGGTGATCTCCTTACAACAAAATCAGTGGGATTACCCTCCTACTGCCAATGATCTGCCACCCTGACGCCCTGCCTACCAATGGTTGACTGCTAGTAGAAAATCCATGCAAATCTTTGCACAGAGGCATGCTACAAATACTTCAAGTCCTTCACTTGAATAATCTACAAAGTCAAAAAAAGCCTTCCTTTATTTTAAAATAAATATGAACTGAAGCATATAAAAAGGAATGAGCTATTAACACTGTATAAGGATAGTGTTTAGCTTCCACTTTCTTAGCCGAGATATTTTGCTTTGGAAAATTTGTGAAGACTATTTCTTTAGGAAGTATATTTTCTGCTTGTTAACCCAAGATATTCATGCATAATTTGTTACTTTCATTGTATCTTACAATCTTACCTCTTTATACCATTTTTGTCTTTTTCTGTATATATCTCTCCAGAGCACTGTAATTAAATTTTAACTTCTTGAGATACAGAGATCCCAGTGAGAACACTGGTTTGCTCACTGAGAGAAGTCCTCAAACCAATCAATCTATTTATACTTTTCCAAGCCTCACTGTAGAAAGAGTCGGAATCAATAACCAACAGAAAGACAGGACGTGGAAGAGAAAACTCTTACCATGGATTATGGAAGCCGAATAAGCTATTAATATATTTAAAGCTAATCTGTTTTTCTCAGTAGTTGAGGCTCTGAAGGTCTATATATTTGCAAATGGAAAGTAACACCTCAAAGTTTCTGGGTGAAAATGATCCTGCCCCAGTGTTCTTCATTGTGAAGTCACTGAAACCTCCTATTTCTTAAACATACTTGAATGGAAAGCCCTGCTGATTTTCACTGACTGAGGTATCACTTAAGCAAACTTCCAACTAAACTTCTGTCAACTCAGCTTCCACAAAACCATGTATTAAGTACTATCTATTTATATCTCTCAGTGCCTTCCACAGAAGCAATTTAATCCAGTTATGCTATTACACGAAGTTGGGTTTTAAGGACCACAGATACAATGGATCGATTGATCAATCAACAATCAATCAATAAATATCTTCCCTCTTGATAAAGGTTTCCAAACAGAATGGATATCAGACTAACTTAAATATGGTCTAAAATAAAATATAGAGAGAAATTTCATTTTTAGTTTCTTCACTGCAGAAACTGCAAAACCAGCAGGGCTTTCCTTTCACCAAAGGCCATCAATTTTAGTAAACCTAATTTCAACACGTCTATCTAGGTAGTGTTAAAAAATTAAGAAATACCAGGTAAACATCCCATGAATAGCTATATAAGCTGAATTCTCACTGTTATGTGTACTTCACTTCTAAAACAAATGAATGGCATGAATAAATTGCATTAACTCTATCAGCAAGTAGAATTGAAATTACATTGATTTATGTAGCAGGGACAATTCCAACTGCTGAAGGAGTTTCATGATATCTTGGGTAGTAAATTAGATTACATGTTTTATTAGAACCTAAATAGATGCTCAATAGAGATTTATATGCTTTTCGTTAATGAAAAATATCTATATTCTATATTCAATAATCAATCTTTTCTATAATCTATACTGCAATTTCCCTTTTTAAATTAGGGATTAAGAGGATACAGAGATACTTTTAAAATAGTTTATAAATACCTATTTTTTTCTTGCTTATTTTGTCATTCATCACCACTGCTTGTTTCGTCCTGCAGAGCTTATGCATTAAAACTTGATCCTGGAAAAAACTGGGCCTATAACTATTGTTTTGCATTACAAGAGCCTAATATAAATCAAAACACGTTGATGAGGGAGAGGAAAAGGTAGACAGAGGTACTGAAGAGATTAATGGCAATGGGGATTATCTGAATTCTAGAAACATGTCCAAAGCATTGCACAGTGAACTTCATGGAAAATCTTCCACTGACTTTTTTTGCACAGACACATGTGCCCAGCCTTGTGGATTAGAGTCAACATGATTTATTAAAAGAATAAATGAATACATAATACACTCTGAAAATCATTGGAGAGATACCAAGTACAATTAAATAAAGACAACTATCAATTATAAATCTTTTTTTGTCAGTAGAAATATTTTACTTCAGAACAGAACAATGAAGAAAAATGAAGACAGTTGATAAAGGACCACACGCAAGAAAATGTTCACTGAAATAGTTGTAAGGAAAAAGCAACTGCTGACTCATGTAGCCAGAGAATGAATTACCTGATATGACATTACTTGAGCAAGCCTCTGCTACACCAAATTTTTAGTTATTTCTTCAGTGTGTTGTTCCAACAGAAGAGTTTGAGAGATCCGTTTTGTCATAAACTGTGATTCAGAGTGTTTTCCTGGGAGGATGAAAGCATGAACTACCTCTTGCTACACTTACCTGAGTTTTCTTTACACTTCCTATGGTCATATAGGTAGCTCCCTATAGCTTCTCAGGTCTCCAGTTGTTTTATTCTCCATTTGTTTCAGTCACAAAACCAAAACACCATATAAGACCTTCCCTACAGAAATTTCTCAAATTCTTTGTATACATGGGTGAAGAAGCTGATTCTTCTGTCCTAATTTATATCAGTAATTTAAATGCTTGATTTTGTTTATTAGACTTAGCACTTTTTCCACCTCCTCTCCTCCTTACTCACACAAAATACTCAAGGCATAGTATTTATAGCTTTCTCTCATTTAAAATTGCCCCATTTGGTGTGCAAGGATTAGAGTATAGCATGTTATGCAAATATTTAGACAGAAGAAATACTTACATTCATGGAACCCTAATATGCGAATGATTTATGATATTTGCACTGCCAATTGACTGTTATATCTTGTTGATTAAGAGTAATGATACTACCATAAAAACAGCAACAAACTTTTCAAGTTCTCTATTTGGGTGTAGTCTGACCATACTTTTTTTTTGCTATGAAACACCCAGAAGGTTTTTTAAAATAAATAAATAAATAAAATATATGATAATTCTTCTGATGAAAATTCTTCCTGATTTCAAAACCTATTTTCCTCCTGCTATCTCTTGTTTTACACCACTTCTAGTAAGCCTGCAACTACAAAATTAAAATTTTAAGTAAAACATTTTACATTGACTTGATTTTTGCTGTTCATTTTCTCATGAGCAGGGTTCATATCCAGTTCAAATCAAGTATGGAAATGGCCTAACTAGTGCCTACAAAGGGCGTTTTACTGCTTCAGACCTTAATCCTGTAAGATTGTGTGCAATGGGACTACTTACAAACTAAAGTAAAGCATATCCTTCGGGCACTGAACTAATGGGAATATTTATCTGGAGGAAGTTAATTACAATTTATGTAATGTAAATGTGTTTTCAGAATGAAAGCCTAGCAAAATGAAGTTGAAATATTCTGCCAGTTCAGCAGTTATTATGACTGCTATCATAGCACTACAGCAGAAAAGTTTAAAGTGCTTTTTGGTCAGTTAGTTCCCTGGTTTGCCAACACTGCAAAATAATTGGCAGAACTACAAATGTTTAAAACTGAGATTACTGTTAAAGTTGAGGGAACAAAACCATTGCGGTTTCAAAGATTAGATACTGATAACGTGATGTCATGGTTTGACACTGGGTGCAATGCCAGTGCCCCATGAAAATATATTTTTACCAATAACCGCTGTGAGATGTGATCAGGAACAGAGCAGAGCAGGCTCAAACTTAGAAATAGAAGGGGAAAAAAAACTTTATTAATCTACACTAAAGGGGAAGAAACACACAGGAAACAGAATGAAAACTCTCCAAAACATTCGTCCTCCTCCCAGCTTCCACCCTTCATACAATTAGACAAAACCTTGGATTTCCTGATCAGTTAACAATACTCAAATAATCAATTCTCAGTCCATCAAAGAAGAGAGGAGTCTCTCTTGTAAACCATAGTAGTCCTTCCATGTCTGGTGCTCTCACCACCATCCATGGACCGAAACTGCTCCCAGGATTCAACGATGCTTTGCCAAGTACCACAGGCTCCTTTTTTGGGACAACAGTCCCCCCCATTTTACAACCCCTGGGGCCGAGGGTTTCTTCTTCACTGAAGACAGAGGGCACCACCACAGCCTCTTCATCTTCTCTTCTTCCCCCTCCTCTTCACACTTGGCATCACTGCAGCAGGTCACCTTATTTGGCATCCAGCCACTGCATCCACCTAAATGCAGTCTCATGTATTAAAGACAGATTGGTTCAGTCTATGGCTATACAAGAAAAGTCCAGCCAAAAGCCACTCCATCATCTCCTCCCACCTTGGATTCTTCCCATCAATTCCTCTAACGTCACAGGATTCCAGGCTGTCTCTCTTCTCCCTCAAAACACTGGTCAGGAGGATTAATGTTTCATAAAGTTTCCTTTTCTCAAGGAAGGGTTAAAAGTTTCAGGCTCTACTGCCGTCGGGAAGCCTCACAGCAACTCCAGGACCCCCACGGCCAGGAACCTCCCCCCCCACTTCGCTCCTCGGCTGGCACAGTCTCTTTCTCTCTTGGGGGTGGAGGGGGGGCAAAAAAACCATCTCCTCGTCTCTCCACCCTTCCATCCTGCAGAAGCTGGCTCAGTTCCATTTCCTTCCACCCTCTCTCTCTCTCCGGGCTCCGGCCTACCTCTCTCCTCAGGCCCCACGGCTTCAGGCCGCAGGCTTCCCCCTCCCCCACCCAGGCCCAGGCCTCAGGCTTCAGGCCTCAGGCTGGGTGGAGAAGGACATCTGCTCCCTTCAACAACCGGAACAAAAGAGGAAGTTCCTCTGGGATTCTCTCCTTTATCTTCCTATGTTCTCAGAGGTGACAAATCTCTTCAGTGGTCATACCAGGTGTCAATATTCAATCTGACCACTGATTGGTTTGACTATAACTTCCTTAAAAAACTCACTTCCTTTTCAAACCAGGACACGTGAATGTTTGAATGCTGAAAAATTGCTAATTTTTCCTTTATTATACTGCACTCTGGAAAAATACGTAGTTCTTTTTCTCTTCTAATTTTGACCAAGGAGACTTGATTGTGAATATGAAGTATAGGATTTTCATGTGTGCTTCTTTATAGTACTTTAAAAGGCTATAATTCATAAAAGTATAAAAAATCAGGTCGTCTTAATTCAGTATAAATGAGGAAAACCATGGGGTTGTGAAGATTTTCTCTTCTTCACTGACGTAATAGAAATCAACGTTTTACACTGAAATTTGCATTTCTTATGAAATAGCTCTTCCACTTCCAAGGTTCTCTTTCAGAAGGAAACAAAAAAGAATATATACTGGGGTTAATTTTTGGCAGCAAGGAGCACAGTTGAGTGATATTCTGTAAATCATGCTGAGAATGGTGACAATTACTAGGTTGCTCAGATGGATGTAGTTTGATTTACTACATGTAGTACCTTTATTAACAAGATGCAAGCCAGACATGCCATAGTGACTTAGAAGCAAAAAGGATCTAATTAAAAGTTCCTCTATCTTTTATATTATGAAGATTGCCTAACTGTCCTTTCACAGTAAGCATTGCTAGATAACAAATCTGCCAAATCACTCTACTGTACATCAGAATGTTTCTGATCAGTTCTCCAAAACATCTTTCCCAGTCTAAAACAAATTGTTTCCTTAAGCATAGCAAGGAACAATTGATCATTTAACACAGCCCTCAACATGTATTCATTCACTCTCCAATTACATGTGTTTAAAAACTCAAACCAAAAATCACATGTCTCTAAACTGTGGCAGTAATATTCATTAAACCTGCCCAAAGTCCAGTTGAAGGAAATAAGTGTACTTCTTTAAAAATGGCTAGTTTTACCATTTTGCATCAAAAAGATACTGAAAAACCCTGACAAATACTGTACATATTGATGAATTATCAATTGCTTAGCAGTTGTCTAAGCATGCCCTGCTAAATAGAAAGTAATACTTGAACTGGTTTCATCAGCACTTTACAGAGGTTCCATCTGCATGTGGAAAAACACATATATAAAAGACTAGTAATATATTATATGCTAGAATTGTCTCTTATTCCATATTGTAAGATTGAGCTTTCAGTTGTAAAACTCAGCTCTTTTAAACTGAAATTTTAGCCTCAGGATGACCTTTTTTCGAAAATTTAAGGAAAAGCAGTTCATCTTGATAGTATAGGGTTAAAATGATTTTAAGTGATTTTTAGAACTGCAAACAGGTATCCAAGGGGTGGTGGTGGTGGTTAGGAACGGCAAAGCCTTGAGAACAGAATGTTAGCTGACTATAGATAGAGCCACATTATTGTCTTAAGCGAATCGAGTGTAACTTAGGTCTGGGTGATAAATCAAGGGTGAGGGAATGCATTTGACCTTGTGTTAGTAACTAAGATCAGGGAACTTGGTAACTAGGGGGAGTGTGTTAATTAACATGAAACATGAATATGCATAATGTAAAAGTATAAGAATCACGAAAATTTCTGTATCAAGTGGGCACAAGATTTGGGTCCTTACTGCCCCTGTGCCCCCGCGCGTTCTAATAAAGCACCTGCATATAATTGCCTTGCGTGGTTATGTGTTTTCCAAATGCTAACAAGCTGTTTGCAAGAATGAGGCTAGTGACAAACATAAAGTCATGTCCATGCATGAAAAGTCTATTAATATTTTGGTTTTTTACTAGAGTCCTTATTCATTGGAGGAGGGGCAGGACATGCTGTAAAATGATGGTTTGTGGGCCAAGAATATAACTTACTTCTTTTGAAAACTAGCAAACTTATACACATTTCTGAAGGCTCTAAATCTTTGAATAATTGCATTTTATATTTTCAGACTTGTAAGAGGACTAAAACTTATTCTGGAAGGTTAGATTTGCATGAGGTATGCCTCAGCTGCATGGTTTCTCACAAGGGTGAGTCTCCCATGCCTAAGCTCCATCTCCTTGTGCTAAATCTGTCTCACAGGGTTGAATTTCGTGCAGCCAGAGATCCAGGCAAGGAAGGAAGCAAGACAACAACAGTTCTAATGTGTAGGGAGCAGAAAGATAAACCTAGCAAAACAAGAAATATTATTACATTTCTCGAATGAAATTCATCTATTAAACATTGTAAACAGATGTTCTCACAATCTGTTATTGCAGTTGTATTTCTGAACTTTTTTTATGTCTGGCTAGTTGGAGCTCAGTGTGGCTCAAACACAACCTTGTTCTTCTTGTTGTAGTTCAAGTAACCAGGAGCCAGAAGCAGTTTTTGCAGGCATTGTTTGAGCAAAAGGTGCATTTGCCAGGAATAGAAGAAACCGGGGAAGTGGGGAGGGATAGAAAGCATTTGACAAAATTCAAGGAAAGAGGAAACAGGACTCTGCAAATCACTGGAGATGAAAGAGAAAGTCAAAGACTGGAAGAAAATTCTGATTACACATTCTTCCCAGGTTGTACATAAAACACAGAGACAGCTAACAGGGAGATGAAACTAGGACCTGACAAGCAAGAAGACAGAGACTTCACTGGAAAAATAATGGAGATTGAGACTGCACAGATTCAAAAACAGTTGGACAGAAATCAGAAACAGAAATGAGGCAGAGACAAGGAAAAATTGCAAATAAACAAGCTGGGATAGGTGAAATCTTTATTGGGAAAAAAAATAAAAGGAACAGCTTGAATTAATAAAATGAACTCTACTTTTAATCTTTGGATTTGAACTCCAGGCCTGAAACCTCACAATGCTGTTGTTACCCAGTGTCTGTAGAATGTGAAAGCAAAGTTTTGCATTCATTTCTAGCATTGCACATTGGAGATGACAGTTCCTTACTCAGAAGAGCCTTACACAGCCTGTTCAAGTGACAGTCCTGCATGACTGATGGACCCTAAGCATCTTAATGTTAAGGACTTGGAGAAAAGAAGGCTCAGGGAGGACCTCATTGCAACCTGAAAGGAAGTTGTAGCCAGGTAGGGGTCAGTGCTTTCTCCCAGGAAGCAAGTGACAGAATGAGAGGAAATGGCCTCTAGTTACACCAAGGGAGGTTTAGAATGCATATTAGGGAAAATTTCCTCACTGAAAGGGTGCGCGGCATTGGAACAAGCTGGACAGAAAAGTGGTGAAATCACTGTTCCTGGAAGTTTTCAAATGGTGTGTGTATGTGGCAGTTTAGTACATGGTTTAGTGGTAAATACAAATAAATATTGGTTGTGTAAAAAAGAAAAGTGGAACAGCAATTATTTGCAGAAGCTGAAAGCCTGTTTAATAAATAAAGAAAGGAAAAGAAAGCATGGGCTGATGGTTAAAGCAATAATCATATCCTGGAGCACTGTATTCCCTATTTATGTTTTCATGGAATTAGAATCCAAATAAAACATTTTACAAGTAGTCATTAATTATCCAACTTCTCCTTGATGTTTACACAATTATTTTGAGAAGTGATATGCTGTCATATTTGCAACTGAACTTGTTCTTGAACATACCAGGACGTATACCACAACACTTGTAAGAACTAAGGTTCTTCATATTTCATTTAGACATTCAGAATTAATGAATAATTTTGTCCAGAATAATTTTATGACTCACCTGCTATTTCTAAGGGGGAAATATTGCTACTGCCTTACTTTTATGAATCGTTGTGCAAAGAAAGGAATAGCTATGAAGCATTAAAATAACTATCTGTGGTGGGTGCCATAGCAAAGTCTCTGGAAACAAATGACTCCTTCACAAAAATGAGGTATGACTACAGTGCAGTAGTGAAGAAGGAAAAAAAAAACCAGCTAGTGATTAAGTGAGAAGTCATGTGGAAATCCCTAATCTGTGAAAGAGCAGTTCAGGATTTTCTCGTAACGCTGCACAAAAAAGCACAAGAAAAAAAGAGTATCCATTGAACTTTTCTAGACATCTTTCATTGCTGAAATTAGTGTTCTTCAATGCTAATAGCAGTATATTGATGTATACATGTATTTTTTGCATGGAAAGTATAATTTTTAGTTAATATACACTAAAGAACCAACAGCTATCTGCTTAGCTGGTTACAGGATGCCAGCAAGGGGAGCCACGCCCCTGTACATGCACACGTTCCCCCATAATGAAGCATGCAGTTTATTTGCCTATCTATACAATTTTGAAGTTAAACATATTCCTTAAAATGATCTGCAAGATACTTTCCACTTTTCTTCAAATTGTATCTCAAGGCCAAACCAATGGAAGAGCACTTGAGAGTGTGACAGAGATGAGGTAAGGTAGTCAAATGGCACTCTATTTATAAGGAATAATAAAAATACCCTATGAATAATTCTATAAACATGGTATATAGTTCTTTAACTTCCTCTTTCTGCCCTGCATACTTTTTTTCCCGTATTATATATAGCTTGGACCAAACTGCTAGGGGCACTGACTCTATTTTTGCACCTAGAACAACTTATGCATGGAACATCTACCAGCTAGGGCCCTTATGTACTATTGTCATAATAAAAGCCAGTGCAGTTGGAGCTGTTTAGGTGACTACTGTAATATTACTAAATGTCTCGATTTTTCAGAAAATATCTTGTACATCTTTTTCTTCTTGGGCTTCAAATGCTATGGAAACAGTGTCTTTTTTAGTATTTTTATGGTTTTTTTTACTGTCTGGTGAGAACTGGGAAGGGCCAAGGCAATACAAAGCACAGTTCAAATGGACATCTGGAATGGTTGGTTACAGACATTTACATGACTAAGTGTGGAATTATGGATTCTTCAAGAGTCTCATGAGATTTCATCCTCTTCAGAAGGAATTATGAAGATGTTTATCAAAGTAGATCAATCATCATTTGAGGATCAAAGTCTTAGAAGTATTTATATGGACAAGATTCCATCAGGACTTAGCACAAGTCTGCAATTTTGAGGAGGACTTTTTGTGTATTTGTGCCCCAATGCAAGCTTCAGATTAGGAACAACTAGATCTGAATTGAAAGCAACTCCAAGTAGATTTATTTTGTGGCTACAATCTGAAGCTTCATATTCATAGTGATAGTGAACTGAACTGTTGAATACAAGTATTGCATACAGCCACCAGTACTGAAGTCTTGATTAAAAGTAGAGAAGAACTTTAACATTTTAGTAGGAAAAAAGACCCCCAGTGAAACTTCAAAAGTATGAACTGGGTAAATTAATTGCTATTTTTTCTTTTTTGTGCTTTATTAATAGTTGTGTGGGTAAAGTTTTACCAGAGAGAAGTCTCTTCATTCATTTTCAACAGAATCAATAAGCTTGGGCATTGTTAATTTTGATTTGCAAGTAATATTGTACTTGTTTGCTCCTCCTCTCCTGTAAGTGTGGAACCATATTGACAGTTGATCCTGGAAAGGCAGATTTAAAGGGATGAAGATATACTTGTTGAAGAAGAGAGGAGGGGAAGGATGGGAAAGATAAATGAGATAAAGGGAGAGAAACCCTATTAGAAAAGAAGTTTAAGAAAACCCTAACAGTCATAGTTTATTGGTCCTGACTATTCAACATGCCCCAACAGTAACAAGAAATTGCAGAAATTAGGATATATTTCAGACATATCAGCCATGAAAAAAGCTGACAGATTTGGAGTAAGTGCTATTTCGTGCTGTCAGCTTAATAGATATCCCAGAGAAAAGTACACTGAAATGAAGACAC